>OZ008371.1:174652982-175252982 GCA_963931995.1 Phaonia tiefii | reverse complement strand
GTCGTCTGCAGATGTTGAAAGAAGTTTTTCAGCATATGGGAGTATATTGACAGAAAAAAGGAAAAAATATTCTTTTGAGAACTTGAAGCACCATCTGATAATTTATTGTAACAGTAAAAACGATGACAATTTGAATTAAATAAAAAAAACTCTCTATTACACGTATTTGAAAAACTTTTATGTTGCATATTTTAGATGCATATTTTTCAGTTTTAACGGCATATTTCAAGCGCTTATTTTGGATTTTTTCGTTCTTGAAAATATCTTCTTTGGTTATCACCATGCGTTGGAACACAAACAAGGTATTTATATACAAATGAAGTTCATGCAAGCCAAGCGTGGATTAATTACTTGAGTTTTTTTTATTATACTTATTTCATAAATGGTCCGCCATTCCCATTTCCTCAGTTAAGGCTTTGACAGACAAAGGGCTTCACGTTGTTACCCTTTCCAGTTTCTTTCCTCAAAATCGTTTCTCACGTTGTTAGCACACATTCATATATACGAAACATATACACAAAAACCAGAGTAACACCACAAACTATTCAACCGTCCGAGCTTTCGTTTATTCTTTTTTCACTGACCAAGCGCTTTTGATATCATCTGTCCGATGAACCATTGGCGACTGAGTACATGAAACTAAAATGCAATACATCAGGAAAAATAAGAAACACTTCATATGCAATTTACACACACATTCAGGAATATTTATAACTCACTCACTGAGAGATTAATCAAAAATACCGACAAACCCTTACAAAATAGATTCTCTCGTTGTCCTTCGTTTATTCTCTTGCTCTCGAGATTGCATAAACAGTGCAACAAACACAGTGTTATTTGAATCACAAACACAGATATATTTGGGTCGTAAACACATATATTAGAACATATTACTTATTGTGTCTCAAACATGTAATATTGAATACCACACACAATGTGTTTGGACATATGTAGGTATATTATATTTGCGTCATTTTTTATTTTTTTTTTTTGCATTAAATAAATCCAAGCAACGAAAAAATACAGATTTGTCATTGTGTAGAAATAAATAAATATATGCGGTCTACATGTACCATCTGTCGCACCTGACGTGCTATTTCACACCATTAACTGTTAGGTTGTTGTCATAGAGATATGTTCGACGCAAAATAAATTACACCAGCTGGAGTTACAAATACAGTTGACACAACTTTCATGCCGTAATGGGGGATAACTGTGAAATATAAATGTATTTGATACTTTTTTGATATCGTTTATTGTTAGTATAGAATTGTGTTGTATTTATCACAACTAATTATTATGACACATAAAAACGAAATGCCGTTGTTGTTGCCTTGTTGGATGTTTTGTACTAGTGCCTATATCCGCTGTTATTAAAGCAATAGGTTTCAACATACAACGTCCATACGCAACAATACCAAATGTCGTTATTTGAATGAGAGAAGTGGCCGCCCTCTAGTTCATACTTTATCTATCGACCAATAATAGTTCAACATATTAATAAACTAAATTCATCTACTTCAACTGGTTCCAAAAAATCGGGTTTGACGATTAGATTCAATGACTGGGTTTAGGAACTGGTGACAGAACCGGGTTGTGAAACGCGACTTTGAAGAGTAGTGTTAGAAACCGGTTCTAAATTGTTAAAACATGTTCAAATAAACCGGTTTACACCCGGTTCTGTTTGTTTTAAACTGGATGTATTCAATGAAATCATTTCTAAATGTTTCTTGCTGTTGTTACGATTGACTGTTTCCCCACGTTATTCCCTGGAATATATGCGCATAGAAAACAAAATTTATCAGTGTTTCCCCTAAGAGTCACTGAAGATGGAAGTGAGGAGCTGGATAAATTGTGTCACTTCCATGAGTCTGGTCCATAGGTCTACCGGGGGCAAATCAATAAGGCTATCAGGACAGTTACAAAAATGAATAGTGTCACGAGGGCTTTGTACCCAGTGTGGGCACTGGTCTAATGTGCTTGGGATTCTCCACGATCTGTATTCAATTCAAAGCGAAACTCCAACTAGATTTAAAGAAGCCTCTCATTAATCGAAAAGTGGGTGGGTGTTCATTAAGGACCCGCTGTGTTATGCAACATTTTCTGCACTAATATTATCGTCAGTCTGTTGACGTCAGATGGAATGAAGTCTTTGATGCACGGGCACCTGATTTCCATCCGGATGTTGCGAAGAGGTTGCGAGGAGATGAATTCTGCATGAGAATCCGATGTTTGGGGTGACTGGGTAAATGACATGCCCAGACGAACTCTCCCGTCAACTACACAATATGTTGTTGCACTAACTGCATCTGAGTCTCCTCATGAAGATGATCCACATGCATCTGGTCGTGATTCGAAGTACACTAGTTTGTATCCTCTGCAGACTTTCCATTGGGTGTCATTTAAGAATAAGGTCCATACTTGGGCGGCATAGTTGAATACCGACTGGCATATAGCTTTATAAGTCACTACAATATTCGCCTTGTCCTTGCCCTATGTTGTACTTGGAAGGGTCTTTACGACTTTGTTTCGGATGTGGGCTTTTTCCCAAATGTCTTCCGCGAGTTTTGAGAAGGATTATCGAAAATAACTCCTACAGTTTTGGGATTACGGACCCATTGTCAGAAATGTAGAGCTCTGTTCTTACTTCTTTGGTCCAGGAATTGAAAAGGGTCACTGAACACTTCGGCCATAGAGAAATATACTAACAGTTTGCAACAGCTGTTAAAGCTTAGACCGGATGTCACGTCGCAAGTTGGAATTTCATCGAATTGGAGTTGCAGATGACAAAACTAGCATCAAACATAATTTAAAACTCATTATCGTCAATCAAACATGATTAAAACCCCATTAGTATCAATCGAACATAATTTAAAAGACATTAGTATCAATCAAACATAATTCAAACATAGGTTGCTTATCTCTCATTCCTTCACCCACTTTCTGTTGCATGATTTGTCAACTTCATAGTCGATGATCTGTGGCATAGAAACCCCCTGACTTCGGAGGTGATAACTGTAAATTCCATTCCTGCTGCAAGCTAGTGAGGTTGGTCATATAGCTGTTAATTCGGGCACATATGTCATCTAGGTTTACGCCCGAGGAAATGATCATGCAATCATAGGAGTACAACATAATACTTACTGAATGAGGGGTTGCAGGAAGTTTCGCAAGATAAATATTAAGGAGTCTGGGTGGCAGTACTCCTCATAGTGACATAACCATTTGTATCTTGCGATATCGGCATTTCTGGCGTCTTAGCTCTACAAATGCTTGTCTTCCATTGAGATAGTTACCAAACCAACGGTGGAAAAGGTTTGGGAGAACGAGATTCAGATGTCCTCGAGCAGGATCGAGTGATCGGCCGTGTCGAATGCTTTAGACTATGAGCGAAGTACCGAATCCCTACTGATGCAAGTTTTTTAGTATTAACATCGAGCTAAATATTTATAGTTGGAACCGGTTTCTTAAACCGAGTTTTTCAATTTTCAAACCGGATCTTGAAACCGGTTCTTGAAACTGGTTATTGTTTCTAATCGTCAAACCCAATTGTTTGAACCGGTTGAAGTACATGAGTTTTGTTTATCACTAATATTTTGATTTGTTAGTGATCTAGTAACCATATTAGGCCATCCTCACGCTTTTTCCTCGATGCACCCTACTTTGACTGAAAAATGTGTATTTTGTTGTTGTGTGGATGCAAATATAATGTGCTTGTAGCTTGTTGCAAATATAGTATACTTGTGTCCAAACACATTGTGTTTGCTATTCAACATAATGTGTTTGGGACACAATGATTAATAGGTTATAATAGTATATGCATTTGTGACCCAAATGTGGCTTTGTTTATTGGAAACTGCTAAAAACAAAAAAGTTTCAGTCAATATAGAAACAAAAAGCAGCAGTTCGTCTATTCACGGAAACAATGCTTGCAAAGATGTACATGGTTCCTGCAATATGTTGCTGGTGCCGTTATTTTTCAGCGTGCATGAAGACGATGAGGAACTCGGTCATGCTATACTTTATCGTAAGCGTACATACTTCATCAAAAAGAATATTGTAGCTAGAATGGTGTCGTAGATCATATTAACCTTCCTTAGAAAACCTGAAAAACCTTCCACTACCTTTCTCGCCGGCTCATTTGATTTCACGCTACTGATATGGCCTATCTAACGATATTGCTCCATTTTGATTCGCCTAACTACGTTGGAATTTCGTGGCATAATGAGAAGTACAGACTCATGGTACAAATATAATGGTATTTAGATGCAGTACGACAACAAATACAACAAGCCAAAAACAACAGGCATTTTGTTTTTGCTCAGTGTCTGTATTAATATCAAGTCAGCTGATAGAAAAATACTGAAACTATTGACAAAATTGGAAAAATTGCCATTTAGAAAATGATTGTGTTTTATTTGATATTGTGAAAGTGCTTAAGTGTGAAAATTACAACGTTATGTGATGTTTACAGAGAAAACTTTTCAAAAAGAACAGTTGAAGGCGAACGGGAGTTACAGACAACCAAATGAAAACAAACTTTGACATACTAAGAGGAAAACTTACTCATACTCACTCCAGAAAAAAGTTCAGATCAGCTGGGCTAGTGCTTCTACCATTTATCTGTACCATGCAGAGTTATTATATTAACAGATTTATCTGTTTTTCACAGATTTTTTAGGTGTTAAGTAGATTTCCCGTTTTTTTTTCTGGTAAAAACAGATTTTGTAAAATGTTATCGCAATGCGGTTTTTGATAATTTGTATATAATGTAAAAATTATAAAACAATCAAGAAATGACGTGAAACAGAAAAGTTTGAGTGAAACGTATCGTATCTATAACTACAATGGTTACTGTCTCTCGGACCCAAGTATGCATTGCCAAATATTACAATGACAACATTCCCTTTATTCAAATGCATCGCCGAAGGGGAAGAGTGCATACAGATAATTTGAAACAAAGAAGAGCAGGAGATTTCAAGAACGACGTTCGTTTGTTTGATCCATGACCACCTCTACAAACAAAAATTGCGCATGAGGGATACGATTATGTTAGGCATAGTGGATCGTACGAGACAATTTTTGGGGGCAAATAATGAATTCTCATCATGAGCGCTGACAAAGGGGGAAAGACAGTTGCGATATCAAAGAACGACTATAAGATGAAGATGGGAAATATTCTGGGCGGTATATGCACGTATAGACGACTCAGGAGAGATCCGACGTCAAGTCTAAGTATACGGTCCGCATTTAACGTTTTTTTTTTCAAATAGTGCTTATTTCGTGAATGGTAACACTTAGCTCATGTCTGATTTGACAGATAATTAGTTTTATCCTTCCGCTGAACGAATATGGTGTATACGCTTGAACAACGCTGGGAATGCGTTTTCGCTTCGTGAAGTGGGCCTGCGATCGACTTATAGAAGATGCCGATTTTGCCAAAAAATCATCTTTTCAGACGAAGCTCATTTTGATCTTGGCGGGTATGTAAACAAGCAAAATTGTCGCATTTAGGGCACAAAAAACCCACACGCATACATTGAAAAGCCGATGCACCCAAAACGAGTCACTTTTTGGTGCGGATTTTGGTCCAGAGGCATAATTGGGCCATTTTTCTTCGAAAATGAGCAAGGAGTGGCCGTTACAGTCAATGGCGATCGTTATCGGGCCATGTTGAACGAATTTTTGTTCACAAAAATTGAAGAGGAGGATATTGGCAACATTTGGTTTCAACAGGACGGCGCTACGTGCCACACAGCCGAAGCTACACTCGATGTTTTGCGCCCTGTTTTTGTAGATCGCATTATCAGCCGCAGAGCTGATGTCGTTTGGCCACCTGCTGCGATTTGACACCGTTGGACTATTATTTGTGGGGTGCCGTCAAAGATAAGTGTTACGCCGACAGGCCAGAGACAATTGACGCTTTAAAGGACAATCTTCGTGAAGCTATTGGTGAAATACATCTGCACACAATCGATAATGTGCTTAAAAATTGGACCTATCGTGTAGGCTACTGCATGGCCAGCCGAGGCAGCCATTTGAATGAAATTATTTTCCATTATTAACCGGTAGGATTGTACTTTCAAATAAAAAAAGAAATTTGAGAAAATATTCAGTAGTTTTTTTTTATAGCATTTTCAAAAAAAAAAAGTTATTTGGCGGACCCGTTATATGTTGGTACTACGATGAATAAACTGAAAACGCTCAAAGGCTCATTCATTATAAGCCTTTAGAACAAAAAACAGCACTCGCAGCCCACTGTACGTTAACTGGACCCAGGCCAAACTTTGACGAAGTGAAAATTCTAGCTGAAGATAAGATTCACTTACGACGTCTCTTTCAGGAAATGCTACACAGTTATTATTGCCGGTCCATCTGAGAAAAGACTCAACTACAAGCTCGATACGGACCAATGTGCCCAAGTTTACAGACATACAATTGACAAATTTAGGCGGAAAAGTCAAATTAGTTGACAAGAGCTGGCAGCGATGACTAGTCGTATACTTTTTGTTATCTCACAATATAATTATGTGCATAAATATTATTGTGATACCCTACATAATAATCTCTAACAGATAATATTCTACTTAAGGAAGAATTTTGTGTTTACTTTTTTTCTCGAATAAGTTCGTTAATATTCGGATGAATTTCTGACAACACGCATCTTTTATCGCTTTCAACATTCTCTTTTCAAATTTGCATTTTCAACATTGCATCATTAAGAAGCGGAAAGGACGAATAGCTTGGAGAAAGTGATTGTGGCCGACTCTTCCACAATATAATTTTGTTTATGAAAGCATTTATAGAATCATATGTTGTTAAAATATTATTTTTCTTACCCTGCAATTTTAAATTGGGCATGTTTAATGCTTCAAAAAAGTCTGTTATACTTATAAGCAAAATACAAAATAAAATGTTCTTCATTAAAGCTCTTGTAAAGGACGTCACTCCCCTCACTCAATACAAAAAAATTTGTGCTTCAGTCTTCAAAATGTACAACCTTTGAATTATATAGCCAGTAGAAAGTCCGCGTACTTTTGTATGAAACAATAACTTAGTGTGATCAGCATTTAAATTCAGTTAAGATTTCAAAGCGCTTGTTTTCCCAAAATTTACCACATCTATAGCAATTTGGAATGCAGTTTTTAATTCAAAACTAAAGTTATTGCAGCAAGAGATTGTCAGTGATTTACAGTGTGATCCAGTTATGCTGGGATTTTTATCCTTTACCAATTTTAAGAAACCGGACTGGATCCCCATCATTGCTGGCGCTCCATCAGTTCATATTCCCACTATTTTCTCCCACGATACATTATTGTTTACTAAGAAGTCAGTAAGTGCTTGAAAAATATCAGTACCTTTTGATGTTTTTAACAAGGACTTAATAAATAAAATATCCTCGCTTATTTTATTGTCCACAATATATCGGCAGTAAAATAAAAGCTGACTTGCGTGCGATACGTCAGTGGTTTCATCGCATTGCAGTGCAATAAATGGGGATTTCTTAATTCTGTCAATTAATTGTTTTTTAATATTTCCGGCCATGCCATCCATCTATTTTCCTTTTTATTCATAAAGATATTTTATTTAATTTGCCTGTGTTGGCATTATGCAGCATAATGTTCCCAACAGCATAAATACATGGTTTAATAGGTTTCCAGCGATTGTATGAGGTTTTTTGTTTTTCGAAATGAGCATTACGATTTCGTAAGACGCTTCCATTGCCTTTTCTTTTTCTACATTGAAGTCGCCCGTTGCATTTAATTTCATTCTTTGAAGCGTTGAAGCAAAAAAAGCTGAACCTTTGTTTTTGACTTCTGGATGTTTTATAGAAAGATGTCTATCCATTTTTGACAGTTTCATAGTGTCATTACAAAATGTTTTGTTGCAAACAAAATCATTTTTATTTATATATGTGAATCCATATTTCAGATAGCTGCCGTTAGAAAGTCTTGTTTAGACGACATTTTATTAATGACAACTTTTAAAATTAATTAACTTCTTGTATCACCAGTAACTGAAGAATCTGCGATCAAAAGAAAATCAGCTGTTTAATAAATTGATATGATTGAACAATGAAAGAGAATAAATAATAGACTCATACTACTTATATCTATGAATTCGCGACCGTGAGATGGCGTTATTTAATGACTGGTGTTTCAAAATTTATCAATATTCATGTTGTCTTATTAGAACAGTTTATTTTACTTTTTTCATGCCGTTTTCTTTTCATTACCTAGTGTCAGCCATTTGAGTTGAATTGACCGACCACCTTTGATATTTTTATTGTTATACATATGTATGTATGTAGATGGCAACGTTTTCAAAGGGAATTCCCCACCTAGTACTCAATAGAAAACTTTTAATTCTATAAAAATTGTTACTGAAGTATAAGTACGAAGAGCAATTTTTCCGACAAAGTTGAAGTTTGTAAAAAAACGCACTTAGTCAGAACGAGAGGGCGTAAAAGACAAAATTGTTGATTGCATTGTGAATGCGGCTTTAATTTAATGCGGTCAGAAATTGTCCTCGGACCCCCTGGAACATTGCTACGGACCCCCAGGGGTCCGCAGACCCCCTTTTGAGAAGTGCTGCATTAGACCCTTGAAAATGATCAACCAAGTTGATCGAAATATTGGAAACAAAATAAATTGTTATAAAAGGAAATCTATACAACTTCGTTCTCTTTTTTCCATACCTATTACCTCGATGGTGCAATGGGTAGTGTACTTGAGATCCTGGGTTCTCGATCCCTTCTCTGACCACCTTTCAATTTCTTTCGAAATCGGTCACCTCGCATAGTGACGGCGACACTATCGAGTATTTAGCGATGAAAATGTTTCTCAAAAATACCGTTCGGAACCGGTGTAAAACTGTAGGTCCCAATCAGTGAGTATTAACCTTCGCCTTACCAATACCCACCCGGGTGACCATTTCGGTTTTATTTCTTTAATAACTTTATTAATTTTGCTGCGATCTAGATGAAATTTAGACTCACTGAACAAATTGTTGAGTTCTTTAGAATTTTGCAAAAATATGATAAATTTTTATAGTTTTTAAAGACTTTTTTAACTTTTTTCAATTTTATTTCGTGGTTTACCAATACCCACCCGGGTTACCCTTTAGGAAAACCTAAGAAAAATTTAACTTTATAACAGTTATTTCAGTTGCAATTTATTTCACTTTTGTAATTATAACATTTCATTCAATTATGCTGATGAGCCTTGGGTGTATTTTTCACATTTAGTTTGACTGATCGCTAGTGGTAACTGGTTCACCTGAAAAGTAAATCTTTGTTATCAATTCTTTTGGTTTTTCATAGTTTTTACCTAAAATGCATTCAATGGCTGATCTGATTGCAAATCTTCCAATGACTTGTGGTATTTTAGACCTCGTCAATATAAGAAGACGAGATAGGTCTTCACCAAGGCTCTCAAGGAACTGCTTTCGCTGCGATCGCTTTACAGATCTTTCTACAATATTTTCATTGTATATTATGAATGAAGCAAGGGCCGCCGTATCCAAAATATTAAAAAATATTGATAATGGCCAGCGCTATGTTGTTCGTTTTGTGGAATACTGTGAGTATTAAACTAGAAAGCGCACAGCTCACTGGTTGTGAGAAGCTCTCCCCGATTCCTTCATGGCTTGATATGGGAAACCATTTATTTTTTATTTATGACCTTAAGCCGATACTAAAATTGAAAATCATAATGGCAGGAAAGGTCAACTATAAATACAACTTATTTTAATATTGCGTAAAAACAGGTTTTTTTTCAGAAAAAAAGATTTTTTTGCAAAAATGTACAGATTTTTTTGAAAAAAATATAATAACACTGGTACCATGTACAGACTTGTCATGCAAGAGCATAGACAAGAGCTTTCGCAGAAGTTTATTATCGGTCTACCGCCCTTCTTCATACCAAATAAGAATGTAGTGGAAGTTGCTCCCATCACTATCAGGCTCACAAAATATTTTTTCAAATTTATCAGTCAGATAAATAGTTATCGACCAAGCTCATGGTAATGTATTACAAGTCCATAGTTCGCTTTAGAGTTAACCGCCACCAATTAATAACTTGACTGAACTAAATCATCTCCAAGAACATTTCTGAGAATTTACTAAACACTCGAGATTTTCTAAAACATTGGAAAAAAGTGTTCAAACTCCATAATCCTAAAACATTGATCGATTTCATAGAGAGGGGGTTTGTCACCAAATTAACCAAGAATAACCTTTTATTTATTTTTATACCCTCCACTGTAAGTGATAGAGGGTATACATCAGTTTGTCATTCTGATTGTAACATATATAAATAAGGCTTTGCGACGCCATAAAGTAAATATATTCTTGATCCTTATAACAACCGGAGTCGATACAGCAATGTCCGTCTGTCCGTCTGTTGAAAACATTCTCACGACTTCAATCGGCGATAACGCGGATTCCACGTATTCCTGAGCAGTTTGGTATTGAAAATCAGCGAAATTGGTCCACTGGAAAAATTTTTATGATTGGAAACGTAAAAAACCTCATCAAATTTTCACATTAATTTTTGTAGTTTTATACTAAACTACTCCTTTTGCCGTGTGGTGAATTTCCATGTTGAAAATCTTTGTTGTTCTTTATAATAGGTAAGTACTTTAGAATGTTTAGATGTGCTTTCATGTGTTCATACATTTATATGAATTTTGTCACACTTCATCTAACGTCGCTGTGGCCTCATGGGTAAAGGGTTGCGCGTTGGAGTCTGAGTGTTGTTGGAGTTCTTCAAAAAATGCTTTTCTATTTTTAAAAAATGCTTTCAGCTTGTTTTTTTTTTGTTAACAGTTCTTCAAAAAGTGCTTTTTTATTTTACTTGTGAACAAGTAACTTATTTTTATTTTTTTAAAAAAAGTACATTTTCTTAAAAAAAAGTACATTTCTTAAGTACATTTCAAAGTACATTAAGTACATTAAGTACATTTCAAAGTACATTTCTTAAGTACATTTCATTAAGTACATTTCTTAAGTACATTTCTTAAGTACATATCTTAAGTACATTTCTTTCTTAGGTACATTTCTTAAGTACATTTCTTCTTAAGTACATTTCTTAAGTACATTTCTTGTTAAGTACATTTCATCTTAAGTACTTAAGAAATGTACATGAGCATTGTGAGCATTTGTGAGCATCCTGCATTTGTGAACAAGTAATTGCATTTGTGAACAAGTAACTTATTTTTTTTGTATTTTTTTTTAAAAAGTAAATTTTCTTAAAAAATGTCCTTTTTAAAATTTAATATTTTGCTGGTTAGCACTAAGGTGGAGGGTATCAAAGATTCGGCACAGTCGAATTTAACACTTTTACTTGTTTTTTATTAATTTCTCTATTTTTTAATTTTAATTTCTTTTAATTTCTCTCTTCTATTCTCTCTTATATTTGTACAAAATTTCTCCTTCCGAAAAGTCCGATCCCTAATCTAATATAAAGGTAAAGGTTGAATCCAGTTTTATTTCAATCGCACGCAAAATTAAGATTCGTACTACAATTTGCGTGAACTCAACAAAATTATTTCCAATCAAGTTTCTTTGTATGTTGTGAATGGATACCATAAAAAACGTTATCGTTTCCATTGCAAAAAAAAGCAGCTGCTCAATTTCTGTAAATTGAAACCTTTTGTGTAATTAACACAGTTTAGAATATCCCAAAGATATTCAAATAAAAAACAAGAAAAAAACAGAATCCAAAGTGCGTAGGCATTTCAGTACTCAAATGTTATGTGCAAATCAATCAGTCGCTCACCGATTGATTGTGTGTACATTCAAGTGAATGCCAGTGCGTGAGCGTGTGTTAGTAATCCTGTTAAATTGAAAAGGATTCAAAGTGCTTACAAATGCTTTGAAAATTAATCAATTTGTATTAACTCAACAGCAGTTACAATTGAATGAATGACGTTGCAGCAGAACAAAATACAAACGACTTTCTCAAGTAAATTGAAATGTCTGTTGGATCAGTAACAACAGAAATAGCAAGGACAACACCTCCATTGCTACCCGTAAAATGGAACGGGAGGAATCGTGTTTCAATCATATTTACATACATACGCAATTTTCAATTGAGATTTTTTTTTGATTAATGATTTCGTTATCTGCTCTTTTTCCCCGATTACATTTGGTACTTTTGTGTTGGTAGTAAGTATCGTGTTGTGGCATGTGTTGCCAGTAGGAGGATTATGCTCCCTTTGTTTTTTTAGTCATGATGGGCCTCGAGTTTTTGTGGCTTAATAATTTATTTTTCTGTTTTTGAGTTTTTTTTTTTGGTAGGAAATGCAAACAAGCAACAAAAATCGTTTTGATTGTTGCAAACATGTTTGTTTAATAGCTATTCGACGTACTATGTATTTGTGGAGTTATTCGCACAGTTTTTTTCCTGCATATTTTGTTCAAAAGCCACAAACAGCCAAAAGTGATTTCAACTCCAAACCACACTCAAAATAGGAAACGAAAAGAATACAAATTTGGTGGAAAAAAAAGAGTTGAATGGGAATTGACCGGTTAAACAAAAGGCAGAATGGCATCAAACAAAACTGAATTTGCCAAATGCACACATTTTGAGTGACCGCCACTTATTATTTTGGTTCTCCCTCACATTGCCCTGTAGGGAATTGGCAACTTTTACCACAAAAGCTAGGAGTAGTTCATAGAGCCCACAATTTTCTTTAATTACATTTTAAAAAGGATTTAGGTATGTTCAGGTATAACGCGATTTCTCGGCTTCATTCCTGTAAACAGATGATTATTGTACAGCAAAATAATGTAAACGACTAAAACTAAATTTAACAGGAAAGGGATTTCAAATGGAACGAACATGCCAGTATGCACTAAATTAAAAACTGTTTTTGATTTAAGTTCATAACTTGTAAATTTCTTTTGTATCTACAAGTAAAGGCTGTTTTGCAGAAATTTAATTTAAAATCAAGCAAAGAAAAATAATTAGTTTGATGAATTTTTCAAAAGCAGAATTGCAAACAACCGCTGCTGAAGATGTATGGCTAGACCTGAAATAGCTATACGGTTTGCCAGAAATCAGGAGGATGCATTTGCAAGAATTTTTCTTTTTTAAAGTACTAGATCTCTACACGCAGAGGAAAAACTCGTTCTCAGATAACTGAAGTTCGTTCGGGGACTGTAGTTGGGAGAAACGATCTCCTGTTAAGCCATACATGTCATTTCGTTAGGGAGAACCGAAAAATGTTTGCAGCAAACGAGTTATGAAAAACATAAGCTGAAAAAAACGTTTGCGAAAAACGAAAAACGGTTCCGCCAACTGTTCCCTTGGTTACAGCAACCGAGTTGTAGTTGCTCCAAACTAAAAATCGTTTAGAAGAACTGAAAAGCGTTTGAAGTAAACGAGTTATGAGAAATAAGAGCTGAAAAAACCTTTACGATAAACGGAAAACGGTTCCGCCAACTGTACCTTCGATTACAGCAACCGAGTTGTAGTTGATCCTAGCTAACAAAACATTTGCGAGAACTGAAAAACGTGTGAGTAAACGAGTTATGAAAAACTGAAGCTGAGAAAACGTTTGTGAGAAACGAAAAACGGTTCCACCAACTGATCTTTCGGTTGCAACAACCGAGTGGTAATTACAACTTTTATTTATGTTTGCGCCACGGCTGGAGCATACAAGGCATAATCCGAAACGCCAATTTGTAAACACCTTTCGCAGCATTCGCGTTCATATTTCGCCAATAACTCATCGAATATTGAATTCCAGGTGTTCAATTATCTCTGATTTATCGGCGTAGGCGAGTGACTTGACATAACCCAAAAGAAAATAATCCAATGGAGTTAACTCACACAATCTCGTTGGCCAATAAACAGGATATAAATAAATTCGTGCGCTGTATAGCATGTGGCTACGTCCTGATGTGATAGTATTCCTTGGGAAGTGGCTGAATTATTTTATTTATCATTGGATTAGAACAAGGTATTAGAAAGAGGGACATTAAAGAGTCTTGGACCAGATTTTCTGTCTAGATTTGTAGACTATATGAGATACCTTTCTGATAGGACCAAATAATTCCTGAGTTAAACGCGTGGAATATAAAGGCATGGCATTTCTCCGATATTCTTATAGCAACTTCTTTCTTTAGGGCTGGATTTACCTTAACCTTTCTTCTATTTAAAGGGGAACTTATTGTTCGGTCCGTTTGTATTTGATCAGTATTTCACTTATTTCCATTTTTGAATTGTGCTGACTTGATTCGTCGTAGTTTTTTGTTTTCCATTCTCTCCATGCAACAAACCATTTAGTTACCATGATATTTGTCTGTTTTTGAAATATTTTGTGGTCTTTTGTGTATTTGACGTGTTGATAATTAACAATGCCCATTTTTTGTTGTTGTTGTTTACCCCATTGATGTTGCAGGTTGGTTGCAAAAAAGGCACAGAACGTCGCAACATAGATTTTCAAAGTTATGAGGGTCTGCTTTGGGAATCTTCTTGATAAAATGCACCTGCATAAAATATTTTTTGCTTAAAAATCTGATATATACACATGTATGTATATGTCAATACATGCATGAATAAATATGTATGCATGTTGGATACAATGTGTTATGCGATATAATACAATTTAGCGAAATGGTTTTTTGTTTTGTAATCGTATGACAAAAAGAGATTCTGAACCCTGTTAACAGCCTTTTTGGTGCATTCCATAAAAACGGACATCATCATCAGCAGGAACAGCGAACACAAACAGACAGAACAAGGACCATTCATTTAACGATATTTAAATTGATATGTATCATCGTCATTATCCGTTTTTGCCAATGTCATTTCCGTTGTTGCTTAAGCTGTTGTCATGACATAGGGTTTGCAGAATTCTCGGATTTTTTTTATTTTCCCCGAATTCTGGTAATAGTTAGATAATGTGGAAGATATTGATCGCAAACTTTCGTCAAATTCGGTGAAGCGAATGGGGTAACATTGGTGGAAAGTGGTAAGAAAGACTTCTAATAATTACGGACCTGTGAGAGTTTAATCAGCTGGGTGATGGTGGTATAATTGGGTGGATACTTAATAAAGTTTTTTAACATAGCGACTGATAGTGGTGGTGGAATCGGATGTTAATTGTAACGACATTTAGGACTAGTTTGGACCTTTGGAAAATAATTTGAAACTTTTTTAAATTTTTGCTGCAGGTTTAAAACCAAACTTTATTTATTCATATGTGGAGCAAATAAATTATATTTAAATCAGAATTTTGAGATCAACATGAAAAACCTCCATCAATGCAAATTAAAAAAATTAAATATCATTGCAAATTTTACCAAAAACGATGTCCAAGTAGACAGTCAAAATTTCTCTTCACTTAAATGCTAACAAACACAACGAGTGAAACCCTAGTCATTCTCTGTTTCTCTCTCTTACTCTCTTCATTGAATATTTCAATACACGAGCAGCTTTTTGATACTGTTATTGTATATAACTATACAAATTCCAACCATTTTGAAGTAAAATTACATAAACTATGCAAAAAGTATGATATAATCAAGATATAGAGAAATGCCTTTGAGTGCTTTTGTAGCACTTTGTGGTTCTCTTTTACCAGGGTTCCCAAATTGCGCACATCTTCTGGACGTCTAATTCTAAATCGTCTTTGATTTTTACGTATCTTAAAGCATATGTATGGAATCTGGTAACTTTGATTTTCAAAATTGTTATACATATGTGCAGGTTTATGACTTAGATAAGTAATACAAGGCAAAGCCAATCAAAGTCACAAACCTGTATATGAACATATTTTGAACATCCGATTCCACAACCATGCATTTGCATTGTCTAAGCAAAATTAAGTGCAAAATGTTTGAATTGTACTAAGTTGGATAAAGTAATGCCAATTAAAAGCAGGGTTCGTATTTCGTGGTGTAACGCAGGGTAACCCTTTATTAGTATAGATCGTTTACTAATTAACCACAGGGTATGGGAAAATAATGGTTAGCTACCCACGACAATGAGGATTATCCACCACGATTACCCATTTCCCTCAGAGTAATGTGGAAAACAGTAGGTAGCTACTAGAGACCTGCATGAGCGTACATTTTCTTACATTCAAATACATTCATGTTTTTTGAATGTGTTAATGTTCTCATTCTAGCGACTAAAGTACGATACATACAACCATTCTTCTCAGCGTGTTGTATCGGGTACGAAACACAATGAAACCGAGCACAGAGAGTTCTTGTATGAAGGAGTAAAAGGTCTTTAGAGACATGCAGAACTATTCGAATAATGAGATGTATTCATGAGACATAATAAAAAGAGCGCAACTAAAGCAAATGCTGTATTGGTATGATTTGAAGTTCTAATTTCTTTGGAATAAAGAATGTGATTAAAATTAAATTAATTTTAGAAATTTAGCACTTATGCCTCACTAGGTTTGATGTCGAATTTGTATGTTTCAAAATTAGTTTGCAGTTATTGCAACTGAGATATTTCATTTCTTTGCCGTCTCCATCTACAATTAAGGAAAAACTTCCCAAACTTTGCTGCGGCCTTTTTCTGCTTCAAAACGAGTTCACCAATTGCAATTCGCGAAACAATACTATTTTCTTCACCCACAGCGGCCGATTGAGTTGAGGACTACATATTTTTAATGTTTAATAAATTATTTTTAAAATAATTTGCTTCATCAATTTCCATTTTCTAATATATATTTTTGCAGTTAAACTCATAAAAAACGAATATTTATGTCTATAGTCTTCACACAACGTTGCTGATCTTTTCATTTGCGAGAAAGCAAATGAAACCCATAACCACTCATAATTTACCGCTTTTTCATTCGAATACTACTTATGTATTCGAATGCTTTTTACATTCGCGAATATTTATTGAGTTAAATTTTGTTTTGTCGTAACAGAATTGAGACGAGCAGAGTAGTTAATAGAGCAGAGATTCATACAACATTCATTCCAAGAGCACACAGGAACGAATCGTTACATTTCGTTGTTTACAATATTCGGACCGTTGTTATTGGTACAGCGAGATACTGAATGTATTCTAAAAGAGAGTGCATTCATGCAGGGTACTAGTAGCTACCCACGACGATGGGCAATTACCCATCACGATTACCCAAGGTAACCCATCTCCATTTTTGATCGAAAATATGAAAAATTTCTATATCTCGGAAACGGAGCGTCCAATCGAAAAAATAACCAATTTTGTTTTAAAAAAATCGCCAAAATAAGAAAATCGCTAAAATAAAAAAGTCGCTATATCTCGGAAACGGTGGGGTCCAATCGCTAAAATAATAAAAAAAAATTCCTCCATAGGAGACTTCAAATAATGTATGTTTCCAATATGTCATATGACAATATGGCACATTTTTTAAATCGCTGAAACTAAAATTTTTCAAATAAAAATCACCAAAACGCCTGAATGTCTATATCTCGGAAACGGAGTGTTCAATCGAAAAATAACCAATTTTTAGAGCGTTTCTAAGGGGTTTTCGGAAAGTGGTCCAATTCGTATGGGGGATTGTTTTTTAAAAATATCGCTAAAATAAGAAAATCGCCAAAATAAGAAAGCGGCTATAACTCGAAAATGTTGCGTTCAATCGCAAACATAATAATTTTTTTTCCTTCATAGGACGCTATAACCAATGGATTTCCGCCATATGCCATCACTTTTTAAAAAAATCGCTAAAACTAAAATGTTTGTAATAAAAAATCGCTAAAACGCTCATACGGAGCTTCCAATCGAAAAAATAACCAATTTTAAGGGTTTTTAAGACTTTTTTTAAAGTGGTCCAAGTCGTTTAGGATAATTTTCTTATTACTTATATATATATATAATATATATTATATTTTTGATGTATTATTCTGCTACAATAACTCCTAAAATTTAGAGCGTTTCTAAGGGGTTTTCGGAAAGTGGCCCAATTCGTATGGAAGATTTTTTTTTCAAAAATCGCCAAAATAAGAAAATTACTAAAATAAAAAAGCGCCTATAACTCAAAAACGGTAAGTCCAATCGCAAAAATAATAAATATGTTACCTACATAGGAGGCCAACGGATATCTTCAATATGCCATCACTTTTTTTTTTTTTTAAAATCGCTAAACCTAAAATGTTTCGAACAAAAGATCGCTAAAACGTACATATGTGTTAGCGATTTTTCTGACAAAAAAGTGATGGTATATTGAAGACATCCATTGGTTAAAGCCTCGTATGGAGGTAAACAATTTATCACTTTTGCGATTGGACGCACGGCTTCCGAGTTAGAGCCACTTTTTTATTTGAGCGATTTTCTTACTTTGGTGTTTTTTTAATGCTTCCATACGAATTGGACGAAAAAGACCGACAAACCCTAAAAAACCCTCAAAAATTTAGGGGTTATTGTTGCAAACCTCTTATAAATAAGCTCTGGCCGCCTTTCATTTATTTTCGCGATTGTTTCTCTCATTTATCATTCCCGTAGAAACGGCGATACTAGCGATAATTAGAGCTTTAAAAGCTTCTCGAAAACCTAGTAACAGAGAGAATAGAACGAATAGAATAGGGAATAGAAAACTTTCTGGGATTTTTATTAAGAACTATCCTGCGCTGCAAACCCTATCATCATATGGTATTTCAATCCTGAATGAGTGATCTTTTTAAAAGCTTTTAAAACAGTATATTTTTTTAATTATTTTGGCAAGTGTAGTGTCCATTGCCAAAACAAAATGACGACATAGTATTAAAAAAAAGTCAGATTTTAAGCCTTTTTGCCATTTGTATTGTATTATTATGTGTCAAATATTGCCGAAAAATATTTTACATAGCGTGTATTCATAGACTAATACATACCTAGATAAACTTATTCTCTCATCTGACGTTTCATTTCACACTCTCATCGTAGGTTTGTGGAAATGAGAGCAATTAAATTTAAAATTATCTTACACCAGGTGGAGTTACAAAATATGTTCACTTAACTTTTTCCTGTCGTTTTGGTGTAGAACTGAAAAATTTAAATATATTTTGCACTTTTTTATTGACTTTTATCGTTGGTATACATTTGTATTGTATTTAACACAACTAGTTTGTCACAAAAACACGAAATTCGGTTGTTGTTCCTATGTTGATCGCTGTATACTATTGCCACTATCTGGTATTATTGAACCCATATTTCTACCATCCAATGTTTACTTTCCATCGTACCTATGACGTTTAATTTATTGAGCGAATAAAACCTTCTATGGTATGTGTTATTCTATGCGTGTATTGGGTATTTGTCAAGAGGTCTCAAATGACATATACCCATTTATTCTCATAGTCACTAGGAAATTCCATTATTAAGTACCTTCTGGTTCTTGTTGTACGAAGCACCTAAATAGACTGTATATTTCTGTGGGTACGCTTCTCCGAGAAGAAGCCGATGAAAATGTCAAAATGGAGCTCGCGGGATATGATAGTATTAAATGTCCTCTACCTAACCAAAATGAGAGCAGTACTTTCCCGAATAACAAATAACAAAGGTGAAGAGTTGAAGAGCTTACTCAGTACGGGTATATGATTTTCGGCAATATATTGTTGCCTTAAAACCAAATTGATCACGTGGCACTAATCCAGTGTAATGGGCGTACGAGAGACCATAGGAGCTAACATCGATTCCGATCACTACCTAGTAGCAGTAAATGTTCGAACAATATTAAGTTGAGCGAAAATCGTACGAAACCAGACGCTGAGGAAGCTGGACATCGGAAAGCTTCAATTACCAGAAGTAGCCACAGCCTACTCAAGGAACCATCCCGATGACGATCCTGAAGCGCAGTGCAAATTCATTTCCGACTCTATAAAAACTGCCGCGACACCCGTACGATGAAGAGTGTCGCACTGCAAATGATGAAAAGAACTCTGAACCTATGGCAATGCTTCAGTGAATTGCAACGCGAGCTGCGACTGAGCGGTATAGGGAGAAGGAAAAGGAGATTAAGTGTCTCTTTCGGCTTATAAAACAGCAGTGGAAAAAGCACGAGAGTGGGAAAATTAAGACATACAGAAGGAAGAACGAACCCCGAAAATTCTACCTAAAAGCCAAAAACGGGACTAATGGACATGGCTCAGGGCCTCCTTCTGTAAAGACAAGGACGGAAATCTCATCGGAGATGTGCAGAACATGTTGGGAATATGGGGATATCATTTATCGGCGCTACTGATATCTGAGATATCCAAAGACGATGGGATAATCAATCACAAATTGGACGACGACGTCGATGGCTCCCTCCTAATCAAGACGGGGTCAGATCAGCTATTGCAAGGCCTAAGAACAACAAAGCCGCAGGAGCTGATGGATTACCGGCGGATTTGTTAGAGGCTGGCGGCGACGACCTGATAAGGTGCATACATCAGCTCATTAGCAAAATTTGGTTAGATGAATGCATGCCCGCGATTGGAGTCTCAGTGTACTATGTCCCATATTTAAAAAAGGTGACCCGTTTGACTGTTCCAACTACCGTGGAATAAACCTTTTTTCCATAGCATATAAGGTTCTACGAAGTACGAGGGCGGATCAATAAGTCCGTGACTTTTCGAACTTCCCTCGTAGCTATATGAAACGCAATACTGTTTCCATCAAGTACTACCTGTTAGTAGCCTACTGTCACATTTTGAGCAAGTTCCGTCGTTTACTTTGCGTTTAACAGCTGTTCAAGAAATTCGACCTCGTCCATTTTTGCAAAAAAGTGAATTTCGTGAATTTTTGCGAAAACAAAACCCGTCAATCAAAGCAAGGAAAAGCCTGGTAGATACTACGCGGACTCTGCACCTCGAAAAATCCTATTTTTTGGAAGGGATACAAAAATTGGAGAATCTTTGGACTAAGAGTGTTGCGCTAAAAGGAGATTATGTTGAAAAATAAATGTTTTTTCCTAAACAAAAACTGTTTTTCATTCAAAAAGTCACGGACTTATTCGTCCGCCCTCGTATAGTGTGCGAGAAACTAAAACCAATTATCGCTGATCTGATTTGAGAATACCACTGTGGCTTTAGGCCTGACCAGATTCTCACGCTACGCCAAATCCTGGAGAAGACCCACGAAAAACAAATCGACACCTATTATCTCTTTGTCGATGATAAGGCGGCCTTTGAACGTTGGTAAGGATCTTACTGAACCCTTCGAAACTAAGCGAAGCCTCTTAATTTAGATCAATATGAGAAAAGGTGCAGTCAGCATGAATAAAACCATCAGTAGCAAAAATCACATGCTGCTCGCGTGTGCTGATGATATAGATATCATTGGGCGCACAATTAGAGAAGTTACTGCGGTTTTTTCGAGAATTGAGAAGGAGTCAGCAAAAGTGGGTCTGACGGTAAATGAGGATAAGACAAAATTAAAGGTTTCAACGAGCAGAGCCTCTACGCGATTAGACCAAAGCGTGAACGTTGAAAACTGTTATAATTTCGAGGTGGTGCACGAATTTAAATACATCGGATCTGCCGTAAACAGAAACAACAACGTCAGCCTTGAGATCAAGCGGAGAATTGTGCTTCCGAATAGATGTTATTTTGGGCTAAGCAAGCACTTTAGAGCTAAAGCCCTCTCTCGAGTAACAAAAGACCAGCTGTACCAGACTCTTATACAACCTGTCTTGCTTTATGACGGAAAATCCTGGGTCTTATCGCAAGCAGACGAAATATTTCTAGGAGTCTTCAAGAGAAAAATATTCTGAAAATTTTTTGGCTCTATCGCGCAGAACGGCGAGTATCGGCGACGCATGAATCATGAGCTGTATGAGCTATATCCCAACATATTGACATAGTTAAGTGAATCTAAATAATGCGATTGTGCTGCCCAGGCCATATATGTAGAATGGATGAAGTCGAACCAGCACGAAGGGTTTTCTAAACTCGAAGGAATACGAATAATAGGAAAACCAAGACTCCGCTGGTAAGGCAAAAGATCGAACTGGTTGGCGAAACATGTTATTTTCATTTTGTAAGATGCCCTAACCCCCTAATTCAAAGTTCAGCACTGATTAGTGTTAGTGGGGCAATGGGCACGACGCCAGGTACTGCACTTAGTGCTAAACAGAACATCTGTACTCCTGAAATCATGACCGAATCGGCAGCCGCTACATCCCTGGTGAGAATCAGAGATTGTGGCGTTTTGATATCGCGGCATTCCGGACACACTGAATTACGACACCGGATTAACTCTATTCCCGTAAAAACAGACTACTGTATCCCCTACCTTGTACCAGCGACAAATCTAAGGACTTCTAATCCGAACAGGAATACAAGTCACTTGAAGGGGACAACAGTAGTATCAGATTTTTCACGGTTGGATCAAAGTTGGACGAGCAAGTAGGCTATGGGGTTCTGATCACTGTAGTTAATTTCAGGCGGAAATTACCGCCATACTGGAGTTTGCTGAACTACTGAAAAGTAGTGTCACAACCCACCGGAAGATATGTATCTACACAGACAGCCAGGCTGCCATAAAATCCCTGGAAGCCATCTTTGCTACTCGTCACTTAGGGTGATGGCAGAGTATTTCGACATCAGGCTCATCTGGGTACCGGGACAGAGCGACATTCCAGGCAATTGCGTAGCGTATGCGTTAGCTAGACAGGGTACTACGGCACAGGTAGGTGTTAGTATGTCAATCTCTACTTGCCGTTTGCAGATCAGGCAGTGGGCCGATAATATGTTCAAGGACAAGTGGAGACTTACTTCAACTTGCAAACAAGCCAGGCTCCTCTGGCCACAGGTGGACAGGAAGAGGACTAGGCAACTACTTAACTTGTCGAGAAGTTGGTTATCCACAATGATTTTAGGTTCCCTGTGCTAGAGAGAATTGCTCCACAGACCGTCACAATGTATATTTTTTGCTGGTGTAGTTTTCTCGAAATCGCCCAAATATTTTATAGAACCCAAACTCTGACACTAAAATCTTGTCAGATCCTTATCATGTCACATCGAGAAATTGCAACGTGACCCAATATCAGGGAAATTTTTTGAAAATTGTCGTGACATTTTGTGGAATTTTATGAAAATTTAAATTTTCAGCCGAATTTTCAACACTGACGTTAGAAGTTGCCATGTTGATTGATTCCATTTTTTTCCAAAAATCCATTTATCCCAAGTGATTTGTGAAAAAACACCTTGACTGAAAATTAAATTAAAAGCTTTTTCAAGGTTTTAATTCTAGATATTTTTTTTGTTCTTTCCTGTTATAACCACATCTCGCCCACATCAACAACAAATGTGGACGTTGTAGTCACTAACCACTTTTTCTTCATGTTGTTGATAAGAATTAAATAAGCTTAACAGATTTAAACGATTTTGGAGAGGAATATTTTTTGTTGAAACATTGTCGAGCCTTTTAATACGAGTTTGAATACAACGGTCACAACCAAAAATACACTTTAAAATTTCAATTGAATCGTAACTATAGCAATGGAAACAAACAAGAGAATGAACTGCATGTAACATTGACCATTCACGACGAAGTAATTGCTCCCTCTTTTAACACGCAGGATGTTTTTCCATTTTACAATCTTGGCGGTAGGAAAATGTGATAGATTAAAGCCTAATGTATATCAATCTTTTGGCAAAACGTGATCATAATTATGGAGATCCTCAGGCGAAGGTTTATAGTTAGCTCACATTTTCCTAGGTAGTTACTACAATTTTCTCGCTCCCACCAAGTCACATGTACCGGGTGTAGCAGCAACTTGTAAACGCCGCTGATAATATGTCTGGCTACATTCATTGCGACATCGTTTTTGCTGTCCTTTATATCGCTTCCTTCATAATGTTATACACCAAGTTTATATTTACACTTTGTTGGAAAAACACATTTAGTTGATAATCTCTGATAAGGTGTGAAATAGGAACGCGTGTGTTAAATTTCCGTTTTTTCTTTTTAAAGAAAACCAAAATGTCACGCCAAAAAACGCCCCCTCATTTTACGCATAACGAGAATGTATTACTGATATGTATTATATTGAAGGTCTGTCTGTGTGTGCGAGTGGGTGAGTGTGACAGCATATTTTGTCAAGTCACTTTAAAAGAGATTGAATTTGGTCCTTTTGCACTTTTTCGTCCTTGTGACATATTAAAGTTGAAACATTTGCAACATGTTTTCCGTGATAAGGAACTAAGGGGGAAGATGCCGGAGCTAAATCAATTGAAATACTAATTTGAAAAATAAATTTCCAAACTTTGTGTTGTCCAAAAAACTTATTGCGAAGGCGTAAAATATTCACGATATATTCAGGAATGAATAAAAGGATATCCGGATGAAATGTTGTTTACTTTTGCCAGAATGTATAAGTAATGTCTCATTTAGACCACAGTTTATCGCAACAGATTAGCGATATCCTTCTTCTGTAATCTGTGCCGTTTACACCACCCATTTTCACATTAAACTGACATTTTAAGCCCCGTATTCAGTTCTTGCTAAATTTTCGTAATAAATTTTGTCATTTATCTCTACACGAAAAATTTTGTTGCGGAGAGTTACCACCTATATTTGATTTACCTTGCAAATATTTCATTTATAATTCCTCTACGCATTCCATTTTATTTTTAACGCATGTGGTGTTACTTCTGATTGCTAATATTATCGAAATGTCAAAATTCCGATCCCAAACAATTATCAAACTAATGTTTTCGTGCGAAATAACTTGGCGTAACAACCCTGTAATTGAATTTGCTTGCTCAATTTTCGCAGAGAGCAACGAAAATTTCATAAAACTGCATACCGGGCTTTAGGTGGCAACTTTGTGCTTAGGCCAGATTAGAGGAACTCCGTGCCGAGACAAACTTATCAAAGACGGCGGCACAACAGCAAAATTAAATTGGTGGCTCTTGGTTTTGCCAGTTTGGTATAAATTTGCGTTAAGCAGGCCACACACTGTCAACAAATCGTTTCGATCGGTCGAAAGTCGTTTTGCTACACACTTGTCGATCGGTTGACAATTTTAATTGCACGTTGTTCGCCGCCAAGTGAAGATGGAACGCGGACAGAGAATAATAGCCATGTATGGTATTTATTTATGTGAAAGAAGAAGTGAGGAGAGGAAGAGGAAAAAATATCGCTCAGTTTGGATGCAGGAGTGGTTAAAAAGGCGAGATGAGTTTTCGCACATAAAATTATTTACTGGCTGTTGCCATTTTTCCGCCGATGTGAACACTTCAAAAAAACAAAAGAAACTACAAAAATCGTCAACTTCGCCACACACACGCAACCGATCGCAAGAAAGACAAAAATTTTTGTCAATTTTCGATCTGTATGCAAACCACGCTACACACATGACAATCTGTCGAAATTTCGACCGATCGAAACGATTTGTTGACAGTGTGTGGCATGCTTTAGCTTCAACAGATTGTTGGTGTCGGCGACTCGTCAGAAAATGTTCGATCGGCTTCCATCTATCAAACAGTTGGTTTTTTTATGTTTTTGTTTGGTTTATGAATTTGCTTGGTAATTAACAGTGTTCCATTAAAAAATGTACACCAGTCTAAACTGAGGTGAAAAATTAAAATTCAGGTTCAACAGAATTAAATTGTGTGATTAACCTTCCGGGTTAGCGTGGGTTAACGAAGTTAACCTTCGAATTGCGCTAATCTTGGTTGGTGTAAATGCCGTATTAATTAATTGGATATACATCTGATATTAAGTTTAAGGTAATGAGTCCTAAGACAAGTGTCCACTACAGAGTTTTTTCGGTAGAGTGTAGAGCGTAGACTTTAGAGAGTTTACGTGTTGTGTGTATACTATAGCGTGGAGCCGCTATAGACAAATTTTGAACAGAGCTCTACAGGCTGTACCCATTGCCGACACAATTTTCTCGCATATAGCATGATAAAGCGCTTTTGTCGCAATAGCCGACATCGATTTTGGCCAAATACAAGGTAGTAGCTTTAGCATTTTTGTATTTTCCGTACCCAGTTATTGTCAAAGTCAGCTGATTAAAATGTACACATACATGTACAATTGTGAAATCAAAAGAGGACGCACTAACACAAACAACTTTGACATTTACTGGGTACGACGAAATGTATACAAAGGAAATCATATGGGCTGATGCTACTACCTTGGATTTGTATCATGGATTTTGACACTTTGGGTTTTTTTCTTACTCTCACGGAGAGACTGATTTGGACAAACATATACACAAACTTATAGGCAACAAACATATACACAACATATAGGCAAACTGGAATTGCATATGTCGCGTGATTTCTTCGCTGCGATTTAATATTCAGAATATACAGAGAGAAAATCCTATCAAATAGTTTTGATAGAGCGTAGAGCATAAGTAGAGCTCTACCACGCACACTAAAATAGTTTATACACTGTTGAGTTTTTGCGCGAGAGAACTCTCGCGTAGAGTTTGTAGTGAGTTCATGTAAAGCGCTCTACATGGTGTATTCACTTCTCTAAACGTCTCTACGCGAGGTTTTTGTCTAGCTCTTCGCAAAAGTCTCTATAGTGGACACTTGGCTTTACAATTAATCTCCATTCGCCGAGTAGACTCGCAGAAAAAATAACTGAATTGGCCATAACCGAATTTAGAGTTTATCACAACCACCTTAGGTGTCATCACATCCGAATTATAGTTCGCCACAAATGAATTGGAGGTTATTATAATCTATTAGAAGTTTCTGAAACCGAATTTCAGTTGCAAGGACTAAATTCAGTCGTGAAAACATCAGTTCGGTTGTGGCAACTGAATTTCGGCAGTAACTGCGGACTTTATGGTTGCTACAACTTTTGTTCAAAAATTTGTTCTATGAATGTACATGTGTTCATTCCCAGTCTTGTACAGAATGTCCCAAAATGTATCACCTTATTGAAAGATGGTACAATTTTTGCAAATGACACCAACTGCCAGTTCTGTGTTGAGAGTTGTCAAGTAAACTGACACAGACTGCACGTCAACAAGTTTTGGCACGCTATACACCTTAAGAACGCGGAATACATGTGTCTATTTTTTCTAAATAGCACTGTGACACATATGAAAGGAATTTGATTCGGGCCTCAACCAAACCAAAAAATTGTGAAAGTACTTGGATGTGGTACCCCGCTCGGTTTTGCCCTATACGTAAACATTTTTTTTACAGGCCGTAGAAAATTTTGGAGGTGGGTCAGGGCACTATTTCAGATTTTACTTCAATAAATCTTAAACAGCTTCAAATATTGCATTTCAACCTTTGACAATATTGTAGCCATTTTCCCTTTTCACAATTTGATCTAATGTATTTCTATGGAAAAGTACACTGTTAATCGATTATTTCACGAAACGTCATGAAAAATTGCACATATTTTATATGTGTTGACATTTCTTGCTTAACGGTAAATAAACTGGGGAAGCAGTCTTCAAAAGAATTGTAGCTTATAAATTTCTTGATAACTTTTCTAAATACACTAATCAACAAAAATTATATTTATAGCTCCATAATTGGTGCAGAAATGCTGCGTTTAACCATATTCTTTAA
This sequence comes from Phaonia tiefii, assembly GCA_963931995.1. NCBI lineage: Eukaryota > Metazoa > Arthropoda > Insecta > Diptera > Muscidae > Phaonia > Phaonia tiefii. The sequence continues at coordinate 175,225,513 of OZ008371.1, read as the reverse complement.
ATATTCACCTATATGTATTTAATATTAAACAAATTACAAATTGTAATCTTCTATGAAGTTGTAGTGCTTAATATACTTAACAATATTGTCAAATACACTAATAAACAAAAATGGCATTTTGGGTACCAAAATTATTGTACCAATTCAGAAATTGAATTTTTTTTTTAAATTTTCGCTTATAATTCCTATACTATTAACACAGCAATGTGATAATGTTCACCAAAGTTTTACTACTTAAGGCTTTCGATAAAATTGCCAAATTCCAAAAAAATAATGTTGCCCTTGTATGATGCCATAACCCTCTCAAAGTTGTACCTTCTTCGGTGCGAGAAAAGAACATATACAAACATGTTGCATTTTCTCACAACTGTGTTCTTCCTTTTTGCTTTTTAGCATGCTTTATTTGCAACGCTTTTCTAAAATATTCGACCGTTTGTACAGACAGCTATACGATATTAAGCATTTTAAGCGACTCTACGTACCATACATGGGTTTTTTTTAATTTGCATTAGATTTTTGTGGCCGTCGGTGGTGCAATGGTTAGTGTGCGCGGCTCTTGTACATGAGATCCTGGGTTCGAACCCTGCTCTGACCACCTTCAAATTTCTTTCGGCGGCGGTCACCTCGCATAGTGACGGCGACACTGTCGAGTATCCAGCCATGAAAAAGCTTCTCAAAATACCGTTCGGAATCGGTGTAAAAACTGTAGGTCCCAATCAGTGAGTGAAAAATTAGAAAGCGCACAGCTCACTGGTTGTGAGAAGCTTTCCCCAATCCCTTCATGGGATGTAATGGGAAACGGTTTTTTTTTTTTTTTGTTTATTAGATTTGAATTACCATTGATGACAATCAAAAAAATATTGAATTTCTATTTGCTCAGGCAATGCCAATACAGGTTGTGGAATCATGATGTCAATTGCAATGAAATATGGGAATTCCTTGTAATCAGTTTGCATTTGTTGGACTTTTGGCAATTCTGTTTTTAACATATTTTATACATATGTAGAGGTTTGTGGCTTCGACAGGTATTGCCTCGTAGTATTTTCAAATTCCTAAACCTGTACTATACAAAATATTTTAAAACCAAAACTGCCAGATATGAAGGAATTGCTTTGAAAATATGTACAATTGCCAATGATATTGAAATTTATTTTTTGAATTTGCATTTGTAGAGCTGATTAAAATTAAACTACAAATTATAATGGTCATATAATTAATATGCCCCATTTGTGCTTCGAACGAACTGGTCGACAAATTGCCAAAATAATTGGTAATTTTTTGTTATTCGCGCTGAACCCACATATCTACGACTTTGTTTGAGAAGTTATTCGGTGAGAAATTAAGGCACTTAAATCGCTTACCATCCCACACAAAAGGTAGAAATATTAGCTTAGCGAGGACACACACACCAAATGAGAGATAAGCTTTGTTCGTTTACTTTCCCAGTAAAAATTTTACTTTTGAGAGAGAAAGAAAGATTTTACTCTCTTTATGAAAATTTGCACAAAAAGTACGCGAACGACTTCCAGTAAAAATTTGCAAAGAATCAGCTGATGTAGTTTTATTCTTTGCTACACACATTTTGGCTTGTAGTTACATTAGATATATACGGCCACAGTTGTCCAATTATGACGTTGTCTGTTCACCAGAATTTGCTGAATGCCACTACATATTACTGCTTTCTATTTTATTTTTTGCTAAATTTCAGTGATATTTTAAATAAAATATAAAAAAATGCATTTGTACTTTTTTCGGCCGTTGTTAATTTATTTTGCGCTTTTGTTTGTTTACATAAAACAGCTGATTTCAAGCAGCTGTTTTATCTTGAAAATTTTTGTTGGCTAACATTTCTCCAACCAAAATTTGCAAGATCTCTAACATCGAGCTGTCAAAATTATCGCTATCTGGCTCTCATTTACGGGATTTTTGGAGTAAACGAATACGATCCAGTACAAATTTGCACAAATTTTCGAGTACTCGAATAGATCTATAGTCAGCCATTTTATTGGGCAACATTCTGCTCCGTAATTTGCGGAGAGGGCAGAAAATTCAAAATTGTTTGCTCTTTCTAAGGACATCGTCCTTTTTGTCCTGTATACGCGTTTCCCCATACAATTGAAAAGTGTCTACATTCCAGTCGATAATTTTCCACTATAAGTCGAGCAGTGGATAGTAGAGTTGTCGGGTTTCCAAAAAAGTAAAATAAATGAAAATGTGAACTTGTCAACATTTTTTTAGTTTCAAGATTATCAGCGTTCCTTGAGACCGACTCAAATTTTACTCTACTCAAGTATTATCTCGCCGTTTGAAATTCAAAAGTCGCATGATGGGTAGCACATGCAGCTAACTGGATCGTTAGATTTAACACTGTCGGATTTCTCTCTTTGGCATTGTGTGAATCTCTGGACTGTGCAAATAAATCACAGATAATTCCTGAGCTAGAGGCCGAGATTCAACGCATCGTCGGTGAGATAGAGCCAAATATTTGTCAAAATGTCATCAAAAAATTCACGAATTCAGAAAAGGCCTGTGATCAGAAACACTGTGACCATGTGACGGATATTTTATTACATATTTCACTGGAATATGTCTGTTATACAATTCAATAAAACTATCACCATGGGGTCCAAAAATGTTTGCTGTATTTTTAGATTAATTCATGCACTTTTATTGGGGCACCCTATATTTCCATTCGAATAAGTTATGCAAACTAAATTCAAATGCTAAATACAAGGATCAATGTGTTGTATTCCTGATGTATGAATGGGTGGGTGTCTTAAGCCAATTGCAGACCTATTGGATTCAGTTGCATTTTGGCCTTATCTTTAAACATGGGGATATTGTTTATTAAATATGGTAGGTTCTAGTTCTAGAAATCTACAAAATTTGTCTATGTAAAAATTCTTTCGTTGTCGCTTAGCATCCTTCCCCCCCAACTCAACTCAATTTACTTTGGTGTTTATTATTTTAACTTACTTTGACGTCGCGACGGTGTTGGATGTTATCGCAGATTTCATACACATTTTTCTTAGGTAAAGATATAAATTGCATTTCTTTCCTTTTCGCTTTAGCTTTTCTTTTTCTATAGCAACTTTCCATTTTCATTTCTTTGTAATGCTAAGCAAATAAATAAGTTTTGTGATAAGCGATTTTGCTTTTTTACCAACCCCCTCTTAACGTTTTGCTGGGAAAAGAGGAAAAAAACATTAAATTGATTTTCTTTGATGTTTGATGAGGTGTTTGCCAGCCAACTTCATTTCTTTCTTCCTGATTTTGTGCCGTTTGCAGCAGATGTGGCGCTCTTGATGCCGGCAAAACAGTAAACTGTAACATTTTGTAGGAAACTGTCAAAGAAGTGACTGGTGCTTCAAGATTTTGCTGAGCCCAATCTGAGTGTGTGTCACTTGTTCGGGGATAAATGAAAATACCTTTCATCGGCTTTTGTTGTTTTGTTTTTCAATTTGCATTTTAATCAAATTCCTTAATCATTTTATGGTTTATGTTTTTTAGCTTTCCGTCTTTCCTTTGATATGTTTTCTTTGCTCTATTCCAATTCTGTCCCATTGAAGGGAACATCTATTAACCGAGAGCTCTTCTTCTAAGGGTAAATAAACTTTAAATTGGTTTAGCTAAATCTAAGAACAAAGACTACAAATGCAAAGGTATCTAAATACATGAAAATTGACAAATAAAAATTTTCCACCTGACTGAGCAAGAACAGACCGAGACTTAAGGAAGGGAATTTCGAGTAGTTAACTACTAGTTTCGTTTCACTAACGCAAGCAAAGCATAAAACTCAATCACCCATACTGGGTTAAATTAGACAAAACATATGTTCACATTTTGTGTTCAGCTCTAACCAAGCATATTTTTGGAAATAAATTACCCTTAAAAGAAATCATGTGAATTAACCCTTTTGGAGGTAATTAGCTTAAGCATTGTTAATTTTGTTGCGAGATGTCCGCTGCAGACATTAGTTCTCAAAATGGAATATTTTATAATATGATTGCAATGGGAACTTAGAGAATAGAGCTGTCTCCATTAACGAAATCATTTTAAATAAAGGCAGTTAGTATCATTACCATACAAAACCCTTATATACCATGAATGGACTAGGAGAATCATCTCATATCCAGTGTGCTGTGCGCTTTCTTGTTGATACTCACTTATTGGGACCCAGAGTTTTACAACGATTCCAAAAGTTATTTTGGGCAGCCAATCCAGCTCTAACTCGCAAACGGCGAGTTTGTATATGCGCCTTTGGTTCATTTTATACAGAACTAGCTTACACGGCAAACGTTGTTTTGCCTTCAAATTTTATTTTCACTTAAAGTTTGGTTCCGTTGCAAAGTCATGGTGGATTGATATTTCGAAGAAGAATATTCAATTCAAATCAGCACGAACTGTCACGGCAATATATAAAATTCATTGGAATCTCTCGAAAATTATTCGTACCAACTCAGAACCCTTCGTGGGCTCATGCACAACAACTTTGCTTATTTAAAGGCACTAAAAATTCCATATTTAGCAGCCTGTATCTTTTGAAATTTGTAACCCAGTGCAGATTTTTAAACTGGAAATGGAAGCTAGACATCTTGAGATGTACAAAAAATCATGACAATAGTGGTTTCTTAACTAAAGAACTTTCTTTGAGCAATTGAATAAAAAAAAGTCCAAGAATGTGCAATTTTTTATTGGTTCACTTGAATAAAGGCACTTTATTATTTTTTTATTATTTTTAAAGTAAGCGATGATTTTTTTGCAGGGAGCGTTTACTTATTACAATTTATTACATCTTAATCATTTTACGAGTCAAAATGGCAAAAAAAAAATATTTTAAATCTATCGGAAAAAAACTAACACCGATTTTTACCGTTCTGCAGGATATTCTAACCGCGCAATATCTAAAAAAAATTGAACGGAGTCCAACATTTGTCGACAATTACATCAAGGACCCCGAGGGGTGTGGAAAAAATTTTAAAGGAAGGGTTTCATTGCCTTTTTCTACGTATGAGAAGAGAAAAATCATCAGAATTGCTTCTAACTCAGCCTTATCTTTGTCAAAAATAAGAGCTCAAGCTGGAGTGGAAGAGAGAAAGTCATCAGTACGCAGAATAATTAAGAGCTGTGAGTATCTTAAGTACCTGAAATTACGAAAAAGCCGCCTCTTAATGCTCCTCGCAAGGAAAAGCGGTAAGGAAAAGAGACTACATGGTATGGGATGTGCAGCCAAGAGGTCATGTAAATGACTGGAGAACCGTTGTATTTACGGCTGAGAAAAAGTTCAATTTGGATGGGCCTGATGGCTACAACTATTGTTTCCATGATCTGTGCAAAGAAAATCGCTTATTTAACCGACATCACAGCCGAGAGGGCGGCGTTATGGTGTGGGGTGCTATTACGTAATATGGCACCATCGATCTTCAATTTCAAAGTGCAAAAATGACTAGTGCAAGCTATAACACGTTATTAAAATTGGCTTTTCCCAAATTCAGTGAACTATTTGGTCCCATATCTTGGATATTGCAACAGGATGTACACAACGCCAGGGTAGTAAAGGAGTTCATTGTAAGCCAAAATGTTAATATTCTTGACTGGCCATTCTATTCGCCAGATCTAATTATTATAGAAAATGTCTGGGGTTGGTTATCTCGTAAGGTCTATGAAGGAGGTAGACAATTTGATGACAACCAGTCTCTAATTCAGGCCATTAAGGATGCTTGGAATCAAATTTCGCTGAATTACATAAATTCTCTTTATCTATCAATAAAAACCCGTATATTTGAAGTTATTTATAACAAAGGGGGTTGTAGCCATTACTAGCGGTTCTTAAATAAAGTAAAATAAATTAAAAAAACAAGAAAAACTGATTTTCATTAAAATTAGTTAAAGTGGCCTTTATTCAAGTGAACCAACAAAAAATAGCACATTTTTGGATTTTTTTTTATAAATTGCTCAAACGCAGTTCTTTAGTTAACAAACCACTATTGTCATGATTTTATTTATAGATCAAGATATCTAACTTCTATTTCCGTTTTAAAATTCTGCAATCGGTTACAAATTGCAAAAGATACACGCTGCTGAATATGGAATTTTTAGTGCCTTTAAATAACTGAACCGGAGTTTACATAGATTTCAAAAATTCATCAAAATTTAATATTTGTAACAAAAATAGTTCGACAAATTGAACCAGAAATTTCACCAGAGGTTGTTTAGTTTTATATTATTTTAGCTCTTTGTTAGTCTAAGATCAAAAATATAGAAAAATTACACGTTATGAAGTACTAAATGGATACGCTTAAAAAATATATGTTTACAGATAATAATAATATCTTTACATTCTACCATATAAATCTGAGACAAAAATGCTTACCACAAACATATCTTTTTGCTGGTCTTACATATCGTATATGTTTGGCGGAACTGTACAAAACATATTTATCAATGGAAATTTTTAATGTGTTAAGTTTGACGCGAATTATAATATAATTTGTATATCAGAAACTCATTGGGTTTAAAGCGAATTGCAATATAATTTCAGTTCGTTTCATAAATTATCGTTTATGTAAAATAAGGGTTCGTATTTCGTGGGTGACGGGTTATCCTTGACGATGGAGAATTGCCCCTCATGAAAACCCATTACACATAACAAAAATTACTTTTGTGCCTCCATGGGAGGCTTTAACCACGGAATGTCTTTAGTACGGCATCACTTTTAAAATAAATCGCTCGCAAACGGGCGCTTTAGTGATTTTATATTTGAAAAAGTTTCAGGTTAATTCAATTATTTTTACAGTGATGCCGTATTAAAGACAGCCATCTGTTAAAGCTTCCTGGTTGGTTGCTTTACGTGGTAGCTATACTATTTAAGGCCGTGACTCACTATCCTAGATAGTGGTACGATTTATTCAAAAAATAATCTGACAGAATTTTATCACACTTGAAGAAAATCGCATCACACTTGAAAAAATCCGATCCAAGTGTGTTATGGATGCCAGAACTTCACACACAAATGATGCAAAACCATATGTTTTCACATAATGTAAGGTTGGATGCCAATACATCACGTTAGTTCTTTGGATTGCTTTTGATGATATTTTGATTTCGTTTGTATTTACAACATACTCACTTTAATATTTTTCGACATATCCATTTATTTATTCTTTTGCACAACTATTATTTATTCTTTTGCACAACTACCTCACGAAAACTGAAATAATTTTAACAGACTAATAGCGCGTCTATTTTTGTATCAGCTGGCGTTGTTGTTATTCTTATCAGCTGTCTCCCAAAACACAACCCTGATCGCAGAGAAAATAATATTTTTTTGCAACTTTTCAAAACATGAGCAAATCTAACAGACCTGTCAAAATTATTTCCGTTTCTCTTTCATACTTATTCGCATACAATCCAGACTATCCTATTTTTTCAGCACACAAACGATTTTTGACAGATCCAAAGACTAAATCTGATAGTGAGTCATGGCCTTTAGTATCAATTAGTGTCTTGAGACTACATTTTGCATACCACATCTCTCCGGACAGCCCAATGTACCGTGTCTGTATCCATCCTGTTAATTGGAGATATCTCATTAGATCCCCTAGATCTACCTCCTGTATCCCTGTTTGGTTGTGCATGAAGGGACGACCTATAGTCTATAGGCGTATTTTCATTAGAGCCGGACAACTGCAGATTAGATGTGTCAACGTGTCCTCTTTTGCGTCTTCGCAGGCACGGCAGTGGTCATTATATGGAAGCTTCAGCCGTCTTGCGTGATTATCGATTGGCCAGTGCCCGGTCAGTACTGATAACAGCCTTGATAGGTCCCCCCGATTATGGGTAATCAGGGAGTTAGTGCGGTGAATGTTACATTCTGGCCATGTGTTCGTCCTATTTCATCTGGCCTTTGCTCGTTCAAGGTAATGCAAGAAAATACCACTTTTGACCGGCGTTGCGACTGACACATTAAGAACCCTTAGAAACTCGCAAAAATTAGCTATTTTTTCGATTGGAAGCTTATCTTATCTTATCGAATCTTATTCGAAAAATTTTAGATTTAGCGATTTTTTTCAATAAAAATCGTGATGCCGTGTTGAAGACATCCAGTGGTTAACACTTCCTATGGAGGTAAAATAATTATTATATTGGCGATGGATACACCGTTTCCGAGTTCCAGCACTTTTTTTTATTTTAGCGATTTTTTTGTTTGACTATTTTTTGAAAAAAAAAATTTCCATACGAATTGGACCACTTTCCGCAAAACACTTAGAAACTCTCAAAAATTTGTTATGTTTCTATGCAATGCTCTGTATCCGCGATATAAAAATTTTTTCTAAATTTTTCATTTTGTCCATCAAAAATGGTAATGGGTTACCCTGGGTAACCATTTCAATACGCAATGGGTAATCATGGTGGGTAATTCCGTATCTCTGTGGGTAGCTACCCACTATTTTCCCCATTCCCTCTGGGTAATGAGAATACGTTCACTACCCATTCCCCACCGCGATGTGTATAGGTAACACATGTGAGGGTAAATGCGAACTCTGTATAAAAATTATTTTTCCATAAATGATAACATGAACCTGCACAATTTTGGAAACTCCAGACTAAGGGCCGTTACAATCGTGAACGTCATCTTAAGAAGAACAAATAAATCGGTGCAGTTTTATGTAGATCCTTGTCCTCTAACCATTTTGCCTCATTTTCCTTGCATTGCTGGCAAATTGGAGTAGTTTTCTAACCATACGTAGTTCATATAGTTTAGTAAAACTATTACGTACGTTTTACGCTTGTCCGCGTACCATTGTAACACCGTTGGATCACGTCATCCACACCCAGTGTTTACCCTTGAAGACGTTCCATATACTTTCTCGTATCTGTGAAACAAGCGTTTTTTTGGAAATGTCTTAATATTTTAGGCGACAAACTGAAAGCATACTGAAACTCCTACCCACCGAAACAATTTCAACTACTGAAATTGGAACAAAGAATTATTATGTACGTAGTTGTGTGCCTAAGGAAAAGAAGCTGCGCATATCTGCCGAATTTACATAAATGCGAAAGAGACAAGACAATTGGCGTGGCGGGCTGGCAACACAAAATTCTATGGTTTATTTGGGACCCGAGTTAAACTTATGGTAAAATTTGTATTAGAAATATATTATTTTTGGACTGAAACAATCAAATATATACAAACATTAATAATAATAAACATATTAATAATAATAAAGTCATTGGAACCACATTCCAATCAAATACATGGTAGATTCGAAAGTTTATTTTTCTCTAAGTATATGTAGAGTCGTCGGTGGTACAACGGTTAGTGTTGCTGTTGTGCTAGGGAGCGTGTTTTCGATCCCTGCTCAAACTACCTTACATTTCTTTCGACGACGTCCATCTCGCTTAACAAGCAATGGGCGTTCAGAACCTGTGTAAACCTGTAAGTCCCAATCAGTGAGTGAAAACTGTAAAGCGCACAGCTCAGAGATTGTGAGAAGCTCTCCCCCTATCCCTTCATGGGATGTAATGGGAAAATAGTTATTTATTTACTTATATATAAGTATATGTTGTGAATGTGATTCAGACTAGAGTAATAATATTATTACTATACATAGGTTTGACGAAGTAGTGACCGTCGTGGAATGGCTCTTGTACATGAGAACTTGATTTCGGTCGCTGCTCTGACCACTGTACATTTCATTCGACGGTGGCCACCTCGCTTGGTTACGGCGACACTATCGGTTATTTAGATATGTAAAAGCTTTTTAAAATCGATTTCAGAATCGCTGTAAAGGGTAAACATCAAAAGCGCACAGCTCATTGGTTATGCGAAGCTGTCCCCAAACCCTTCATGAGGGGTATTGTTAAACCCTTTATTACGTTTGCTGAAAAATGTTTATCGATTGTGCATACTTGATTGGATTCTGTATTATATTTGCAATTTGCGTTGTACTATATTTATAGTTGTGGTTGTCCAATTAACAATATGTTTGTACATTGGTAACCTGCCAAGTTACGCCTAATGTATCTTTCTTAACACTTTGATGGCCGTCAAGAGTAAAAAGTTACGGTTTCGCTGGGGCTGCCACACTTTTCCAAAAAATTTAACCATTTAGAAGTGTTGTAATTGTTAAACAGATTAAGGGAAACCATCTAATAACGCATTAGCTCTGTTCGAGTACTCGAAAATTTGTGCAAATTTGTACAAATTTTTACTGAACTCTGTTCGTTTACTCCAAAAGTCCAGTAAATGAGAGCCAGAGAGCGAAAATGTTGACAGTTCGATGTTAGAGATTTTGCAAATTTTGGTTGGAGAAATTTTAGCCAACATAAAATTGCAAGATAGAACAGCTGTTTGAAATCAGCTGTTTTATGTAAAGAAACAAAACACAAAAATAAATTAACAACGACAGAGGTAAGTACAAATTATTTTGTTTAATATTTTATTCAATATATTTGTGAAATTTAGAAACAAAATGGAAAACAATAATGTGCAGTGGCATTCAGGAAATTCCAGTGAACCGGCGACGGTTCACAACTGTGGACAACTGTGGCAGTAGCAAAGGTATGGAAAGGTATGGCAAAGGATACAATTTCTTTCAATTCTATTGGAACTTGTGGTAACTTCCAAAAATGTATTTGTTGGAAGAATAAAAATTAATAAATTAATAAAAATTTCTTCCAAATAAAAATTACAGCTTTTGTTTAATGAAATGCAAACAGAAAAATCAGCTGTTTCCTTGCACACATAGACATCAGCTGTTTCATTGCAAATTATTACTGGAAGTCGTTCGCGTACTTTATTTGTAAATTTTCATAAAGAGAGTAAAATTGTTGTTTCGCTCTCAAAAGTAGATTCTTGCAAATTTTTACTGGGAAAGTACTCAAACAGAGCTATTTACACCGTCGTTTAACATGGCCAGGTTAGCGATAACCTTGTTCTCCAATCTTTCCGTTTACACCACCTAATTTGAGATTAAATTGGCATTTCAGTGAGGCAAATCGGGTCAGTCGATAAAATCGGCTTACAGTTTAAAGCAATAACGGCCATTTATATAGGCGGCGACGTGAGCTTAAAAACAGTTGTGGTGGCGGCGACGTGTCGGAAAATTTTCGATCGGCTTCCATCTGTCAAACGGTTGAGTTTCTGTGTGCGATTTTATTATGGTTGCAATTTTTTTGTATCGAAATGTACACCAGTTTAAAATGAGGTTAAAAATTAAACTTCGGTTTTTAAAGATTAAAATTGTATGAGTAATCTTCTGGGCTAGCGAGGGTTAACGGAGTTAACCTTCGAAATGTGCTAATCTTGGTTGGTATAAATGCCGCATAATACGACCCTCCGACACCGACCAAGATTAGCTCATTTCAAAGGTTAACCACATTAATCCACGCTAACCCAGAAGATTACTCAGACAATTTTAATCGGTAAAAACTGAATATTAATTTTTAACCTCATTTTAAACTGGTGTTTAGTTTGATGCAACTCTGCTTATTACTAAAACAATGCAACCAAAATAAAAACATAAACTAAACAAAAAATCAACTGTTTGACAGACTGAAGCCGAATGAAAATTTGCCAACGTGTCGCCGCAAGCAACATTTTTTTGGAGCTTACGCCACCAACGTCGTACTTGGCCGTGTGCCGACTTGAACGACTGATCGAATTTTAAAGGTTAATTTATTTCATAAACATCTCCAATTTTTAAAAAAATTTTGCAAGAAAGAGCCGCCAACTTAAATTCTCTGTTCTGCCACCGTCTTTCGATAATTTGGTCATGGCACGGAGTTGCTCTAAATTGGTCTAAGCACCTAAGTTACCACCTAAAATGTCAATGTAATTTTAAATTGGGTGGCGTAAATGGCAAAGACTATAGAACAAGGTTATCGCTAACCTGGGCGCGATAAGCTGCAGTCTAAATGCGACATTATGATCGATCGATTAATTTTAAAATTTCTTTTGTAAACTAACACAAATGATTAACACAAATTTTGTAAACTAATTGTTGATTGATTGGATTTCGATTTAAATATTTTTGCCAATTCATGCCAATTGAGGAACGACGTCTATTTAGATAATGTTCTTAGTCTTAGATTCTACGTCGACGTCGATTAAGATAATGTTCGTAGAAATATTCTTATGTTTCCTTCATAAAAGCGGTATATAAATGGTTTTACTCCTGCAAAGAATGTAACAATATTTCTTACAATTGTAGTTCTACTTTGCTGTAGCTCTACAAGGATTAATTCTCACAATGAAAGCTGCGCTTAAAGTATTTATTTTTATTTTTTGAATCAGAAAACAAGATGTCGCGTTAACTTCACCCTTTACTAACGCTTTGATTTTCAACACAGTTTTGTTTAACGCCATAATACAACAACGCAATTATTTACTTACAATGAACTCTTCCACTGACAGAAGTAAAAACGAAAAAAAAAAACAAACGAAATGTTTCTACATAGTAACTGCACCCTAGGGATCTTTCACGGCACAACTCCATTCCCCGTTAGACGGTAAGAACAAACTTCTCGGTTTCTCCACAAGCGAAAAAACATATAAGGCAGGGAAACTTTTTAATGCCATTATTAATATGAAACCAACAGGGTTAAATTACATTCATTCATAAGAACAAACAAAGTGAATACATATCATTGTGCCCCTCTCTGAACTCAACATCATCTGTGTTTATCCTAAATACAAAATGAGGGAAAAAGGAATTTATTTCCTTTTCACGAAAATTCAAAAAAACAAAACAAGAAAACCTGTGACACTAAATATCTTGCTAAAAAGTTGTTGCAATATTGTCAAGTTAAAATACTACAAACAAAAAGGAAAAACTTTTCATTACAAAGTTTTAGTGTGACTGGGTCTGGGTGTGACTGTGTGTGAGTTCTTTTCTATTTCCTCATCTGTGATTTATATGTTTTCAAATAGCTGGAACAGCATCAGTAACAGCAACAGTTCCTAGGTATATCCTCGCACTCAAACACACACACATACAAACACACTGGGCTCCCAGGCTATAGTATAGATGTGCGGATACGTACGCATAACTTTTGCCTACCAAATTATAGACACCTATTTTTTTTAACAAAGTCTACACTCACAGTAAAATGAGTGTTGATTTCAAGGGATTTTTCTTGTTGTTATATACTACCTAAGACATTTTAGTCCATAGTGTTACCAAGAGCTAACGAGATTAAGTGGCACCGAAAATTCATTTAGTTTGCTGAAAGGAGCTTACAATTCTATCGACGCTCAAAAGATCCAATATTTTCCTAGGTCCGTTAAGAAGAATAATCCCCTAGCAGACATCCTCCTGCTGGCTATTACTACCCATGATAAGACCACCTATAGAATCTTCTCCATCGTCCTCGTCGTAAAAACTTCTGTACAAGTAATTTGCAGTGACCGACATACTCGCCGCGTGTATTCCAAGCAAAACTGACATAATTATTGAGACCTTGTGTTTCGATGGAGCCCGGTGACGAATAAACCTCCTCCAAACTAAGAACAGCAAATTGACTTACCGGCACAAACAATTACAATGCCATATTGATTCAAAATTTGTGGTCGTCTGTAATTACTCCACTGAAAGAAAAGGCTTCATCAGATCTATGAATTCCTTCATCAATTTGATGAATCATTTCCTCATTTTCCAATCTACGACACATTTTATTGAATTGATGAAGAACATTTCAGCAATCTTTCAAGCCTATTTCATAAATAGTTTATGTTGATTCGAAGACAATGTTACATCCGGTTAATGTACACTTCTCATCAATTTGATGTAAGTTTCACATCAAGTTGAAGTACATTTTTCACCACTTTGATGTAAACTATTCCTCAATTTGCTGTATATTTGTCGTCAATTAAATGTAAGGGTGTCATCAATTTGATGTAAATTTGTCAACAATTTGATGGAAATTGGTCATAATTTTAATGTAAATTTGTTGCTAATGTGTAGCCAAACCCTTTGGTTTATTTTTAATTGTATAAAAATCACAAGAACTATTTTCTATTATGTATTTGTTTTCAATTTTCTACCAGATTTTCACTTTTTCCCTTTATTTTTTCAATATTACGTAAATATTTTGCATCGATTCCACTAAATATTTCTAAATTCCAATGATGAAGATAGATGTAAGCAAGGTCATCAATTCAATGAAGCTGAAAAGAACCTTTTCATTAATTTGATGAAATTTGTCATCAATTCAATGAAAAACAATTGATGAACATTCATCATCGATTTGACGCAAAGATTTTGTTTCTGCTTAGGTTAGGTTAGGTTTAGAAAGAGAAGGCTGAAAAATCTGTATATTTGCTGTTTTGTTGGATGCAAACTTAACGTGCTTGTAGCTTGTCACAAATATAGTATACTGGTGTCCAACCACATAGTGTTTGCTATTCAATGCTACATTTTGAAGACACAATGATTAACAGACTATAATATATTTTTTTTGCGACCCAAATATGGCTTCGTAGAAAACTGCTGAAAACAAAAACGTGGCAGATAATAAAGGAAAATAAGCAGCAGATCTTTCGTTCATGAAAACAAAGCATGCAACCATAAACATGTTTCGTGGTGGCTGCCTTTTTTCAGCGTGGATATTTGGTCATACAGCTAAATATGTGGTCTTCATAAATGCGGGACTACTGTTTACAAAATGCTTTGTTACTCTCCAATCCGTGCCCCGGTAATGCTTCAAACTGGGAATTGCATGGTTGGAGAGGGTCTGACGAAAAGAAAGTTCTCCATCGTTTCGATGTCATTCTCACTTATCGGATGGTTGATTCCTCGGTCCATATTCCTTATAAAATGAGGTCCCAGAGAATGGCTCCCATTATCGACTGTTTCCTACGTGAAAGTGGATTAAGTGATCACGATGACATTGAGTGCCGACAAAACCGCGCTAGTTGCCACAACAGACCGTGAAACCATGATATTACTGCGAGAATAATTCAGTGAACACTTCATCTCAAGCTTCGACCCAGTAAATTGGCCACGTGGATAATGTGATATCTCGCCTCAAGACCTTTTGGGCTACATAAAGTCTAAAGTCAACATGGATTCAGAAATGCTCGAAAGGGACACAAAAAGTGGAACCTCAGAATGGACCATGTTATCCACAGGTAGGTCAAACATTTGAAACCTATCATCTGTTAACAAATGATGACAATAAAGATTAAATGATTAACGGGGTTTTAAGTGGGGCCCCTACTAAGTTTGAGATTGGCTGGATTCATTAAAAATCTGGCATTGCCACCATGCGGGCCGTTCTACGAGAACCCTAGCAGTTTTCTGTCTTCAGAAGAGTCCCATATTTTAATGTAGGTTAATAGTAATCATTATTGAAGGTTAGCCCTTAACGTTTTGGAAGCAAAGCCAGATCGAATGCTCACAAGCTGCTACATATTCCAGAAATCCAGCTGATCCGCAGACAGCCAAAGGGCGAGAAACTGTTTACCTCCTACTTGCAATCAAGTGCCGTTTGCAATATTATACTTTCTGACGATATCGCTCAAATCGCGGTTTCCCTATCGGTGAAGATTTGCACACTCGTATGGTCTGGATGGCAATAATGCAGGAACATCTGGCAAGTTTGACCCAGTAATGATTTGAGTCTTATGCTAAACTTGATATCAAGTCGTAGAAAAAATGAAATATATATGTAGTACATATTATGTACAGGCTGAAAAAAATGGCATCTGTAACATATTGTCTCAAACGCACTCTGCAGGAACCATGTATATATTTGGAACACCCTAAAAATATTTATATATTTGCAAATCCTAAACTCACTTATATTTAAATACAAACATTACCATCTTGGCTTGTAAAATTCATTTAAATAAATAAATGATTTCCCCTTACATCCCATGAAGGGATTAGGGAGAGCTTCTCACAAACCAGTGAGCTGTGCGCGTTCTAGTTTTATACCTACTGATTGGGACCTACAGTTTTACACCGGTTCCGAACGGAATTCATATGCATTCACATATATATATATTCATATACTTATGTGAAAGCATTCGCGTGATTCCTACAAAAGGAACGTTTGACGACTGCATGTGAAAATGGAACAGATCAGTTCATATACACACACGCATTCAGGAACATTTATGAATCACAGACAACAATCTCTCTTTTACCATTTTTCTCTCGACAGAGCATAGCGACAAAAAATCACAAACAAAGTTGTATTTTGATCACAAATACATATATTATGAAATATTAATCGGTGTGACTCATTCATGTAATATCTTATTGAATAGCAAACACAATGTGTTTGGACACAAGTATACTACATTTGTGACAAGCTCCACACACACGTTATATTTGCATCCAAACAAGGACAAAATACAGATTTTTTAGCGTGTAGTAGCAACACGTTGAGGACCAACAAATTGTATATTTCTGGCCAGTATGGTGGTCTATGGCCTAATGATAGCTATTCCACAAAATATGAGTGCATACTTCTTATTTTCGTGGCAAGTTTGTTCGCAATGTTTGAAATGAGGTTGTATCGGCCGAACTGAGGTTGTCACAACCGAATCGAGTTTGTCAGGACTGAATTTAGTCCCCACACCTTAAGTTCGATTGAAGTTAACTCATTTCATACTTAAATTGGTTGTGACACTGAATCTTCAATTGAATTCGTTACATCGACTAAATTTTCTATAAATTCGGTTGCTACAACCGAAGTTGAAATTAATTGGGTTGCAATAACTGAAATGGGTACTAAATTTGGTTGCAGCAACCGAATGTGGCAGCAAATCAGGTGCAACAAACGAATTTTGTCTTAAGTTGTGATATTGTCATTGGCAATGCAGAATGTTGTTGCATTCCGACGAAAAGGGTGGAGACTGTACTGAACAAAATTTTTACACACAGAGAACTAATTGTTTGAAAGGAGGTTGTAGCACTGGTAAATACGGTTGTTGCCACCGAATTGAGGTTACGACAACCGAATTGAGGTTGCCACGACTGAATTTCTTACCCACAACTCAAATTCGGTTGAAGCAAACTCGTTCCATAATTGATTCGGTTGTGACTACGGATTCTTCATTTATATTAGTTATGCCAAATAAATTTTCAATTACTTCGGTTACAATAGCCGAATTTGGAATTAACTAAGTATGGCAACAATATAGGTGCAACAACTGATGTTGGGCTAAGTCGGTTGCATAATTCGGTAGTGATAACCTCTAAATCTATGCAAACTTCTAATTCTATGGTGATAACTACTAATTCGGCTGTGCCCTTTAATTCGGTTGTGACAGCCGCTAATTTGGTTGATACAGCCTGCTATTCGTTTGTGATGACTTTAGTTTGGCGGTGACAACCTCTAAATTCGGTTACGGCTAATTCGGTAGCCTCAACCGAAAATTTCTGTGAGTGTACAAACGAATCTTCGAAATAGTATTTTTCTTTGGTTGACCGTAATTCTCCGTTTTATAATCGTGGACGAATCTTAGATATATCACAATACATCATAGGCAAGCTTCTGGGGAATAGTTGGATTCTGCAACCACGTCAGTGGGGATAAAGGAGAAGTGAATCTGGCCCTAAAAGCATCCAGTCGACAGTGGCGATAAAGGAGCACTGAATCTGTCCCTATAAACATCCAGGCGATAGTTTTTTGCTCAATTACTAAATACAAGTGTGTTTTTGACAAAACCAGTTCATAGTAGTTGTCAGATATGTTAACATAAAATAATATTTCTTGCTACATTTTCCGTTTCATTAATTCTACTGGAAGTAAACGCAGACACACATTTTTCTTTGAGTGCACCATCGAAACTTGTCTTTGGCTTGTTTGGCAAAGTAGACATAAATACTTGGGAAAACTTTTAGGAAAACTCATATGGGCCTTAAGAACCGGTACTTTGTTGTGTTGGGTTTCTATCACATCTGTACCATTCAACAGAGTGGCATAACCGGAAAATAAACCAAAAGGCAATAGAAATTTGTTAACATTCTCTTTACCATTTCTTGTTAATACTCGTTACGTTCATTCTTTATTTATTACGAGTGTAGCATCTTCACCTTTTTACACGTTCATAGGCGTCTTTGGAGGATTCCTTAGAGTTTCCGAATTGGTATGAGGATCCAGTTGTTCGTTCAGTCATTCATTCACTCCTGCCTTGTCGCATTCACTCGGGCTGCCATCAATTTATTCGACGGTTTGTCTGACTGTGTAAATGTATGGGTGTGCATGAGTTTGAGCGTGTATAGGTCTATCTATCTCTGGGGACTCATATTTTAACTGAAGTGTATTAATAAATTACCGCATTACGAAACATATTTATAAACATAAAAGTCAAATAACATCGGAATATATATAAGAGGATACTTCTGCTCCTCCTGCATACAGACACAGACATTCAACACAAAAAAGGACTGACACCAATACAGACATTACAGGACAACCATTCAATGTATATCCGCATACTTTAAAGCACAATTCTCGTTTTGCAAAATTTGATGTTGAAAAATGTTAATGTTCTCCAAAAAGGTTACACATTGGTGCCGTTACTTACACAGCCTTCAAATCCTTCACAGAATTGTATATTACTTATAGGATTTATGAGAGGCTTCTAAACTAATAAGGCAATGTTTACGCCAAAGGACAAGAATTTTATGATCCTTGTGAATAATTCATAAATGACCTTAAGATTTGTTTCCTCTTTTTTTTATTTTGTTTTGAGAAATTATTGTGATTTTTATTTTTGCAATTCAAGTTTACGTGTAAGCAAAAAATCCAAGAGTGTGTCAAATAATTTTGGAGTTCATATAATTTGGGTAAAAAATAGAGCATTTAAAGGATCTAAGATTTGCCATGAAAGATTTGCATCGTCGCATAGCATGCATTTGTAGCAAAGGAAACCCAATCAAGTATAAGATATATATTAAACGAACTGTATGTAACTCTTAAACTCGTAAGCTTGCTAATCTTCAGTTATAGAAAAGAAGTCACACTCAAGGGAAACTTGTGGTTGAGGCAGCCGATTTAGGCGGAACCGAATTTAGAGGTTGCCACAACCACACTACATGTCATTACCAACAACAGCATTCGGTGACAGCAACCGAATTCGGTCGATGCAACGGTTTTAAAGCAAAATTCTTTTATTGCGACAGAGTTGTTGCCGAATTCGGTAGTTGCAACCTAATTGATACCAAATTCAGTTGTTGCACCTAAAGTGATACCACATTCAGTTGCTGCAACCGAATTTGGTACCATTTCCGGTTGTGCATACGAATTATTTACAAATTCGGTTACTGCAACCGAAGTTATAGAAAATTTAGTTGACAGAAGGAATAAAATTGACGATTCGGTTGTCGCAATGGAATCAATTATGAAACGACATTGCTGCAACCGAATTTCATTTGAGTTGACTAGATTCAGTCATTACAACCTGAAACGTGAATTCGGGTACTGCCAATGAATTTGCGGTTGCCACAAACAACTAGTTATCTGGGTACACAAGCTCCAATTTATTGTGGAGTACAACATTGTAGGAGGTAACTATTGGACACCCGTACAATTTATAAAAAATCAAAAAGTTTAGTTATTTTAATCTGGCGTAGCCGGGACAATAACAAAGAACGTGCTTCTCAGTGGGCAGTTCAGTTAGAACACCGATCCATCCACTATGTACTGGTTTGTTCAAATCCTATCAAATGGATAAGTTGACCTAAATCAAATCCCGCCTGTTGTAGCTGCTAACCCTTAGTCAGAGGCGCCGCTTTCTTAGTTTTTATAAGATTTTCGCAGCCGCTGATACTATAGTCGCACACAACACGACCGCTGTTACCTCTCATGCCAGTGGATTAAATAGCCGGGAATTCATACCCAGGGTTCTGGGTCATAAAGCAATGCAGGTTGTATGACTGCGTGATATAACTTGATATTCTCTTGTCGAGAGAGGGTCTTATCTCTGGAGAGCTTGCTCAGCCCGACATAACCAATAACAGCTGTTTGCAAGCACAACTCTCCTTCTGATTCCCAGCCTGACGTTATTGCTTCTGTTGATGGAAATTCCGAGGCAAATCCACTACTCGAAATGCTAACGGATATCTACGTTCACCCCTTCATCCCATCGGGTGTCGAAACTATTAATTTTGCCTTGTCCTCGTTTACTAACAAACCCATATTTGCTGATTCCTTCTAAATTCTTGAAAATACTGCAGTTACTTCTCGCAGATTTAGCCCAATGATGTCTAAATTTTCAGCATATTAGTGGCTGCTGATAGTTTTATTCGTGTTGACTGCAACTTATCTTACAATGATCTCAATTAATATGTTGAAGAGATCGCATGATAGGGTGTCACCCTGCCTGAGGCGTCACCTCCTACTGAATGGCTCGGTGAGATCTTTACCAATCTTTACTGAAAATTTCGTTTCGGTCAGTGTCATACTACAAAGGCTTGCCAGTTTAGCAGGAATACTAAGCTCCGACGTAGCTTGGTACAGTTTCCCGCGTATCGGGCTATCGATGGCAGCCTTATAATCTGCAATGAGGTGATAGGTATCGATTTGTTTTTCGTGGGTTTTCTCTAAGATTTGTCGTAAGATGAAGATATGGCCGGCAGTTGACTTTGCAAGCCCAAAACTCCGAGCAGGTCTGCAACAAACTGCTTTAGTTTTCCACACATTACGCAGCTTGTGTGCGATGGCTAAACTTCGTATAGGACGAGAGTCCTTACACACACTCGGGTAACCTTTATCGAAAACAGGACTCGGTTTGCTAAGACTCCAATCGTCGAACATGCATTTGTCTAGCCAGATTTTGCATATGCTGGTGCATGCACCTTCCCAACTCACGCTTTGTTGTTCTTAGCCGGGAAATTGCAGTTCTAACTTCGTCTTTGCTAGAGGGGGAAAGTCGACGCCATTATCCTGTATGCATATAAATCTCTCATCTATATTAAAGTCTCCTGCACATCTGTGACAAGATTCCCGCCCTTATCTCTACAAACTTGGTCCAAGTCCATTTCCGTTGGTTTGGCTTTGTACTTTTTGGTAGAATTTAGGGTCCTAATTCTTACTTTTGTAAGATTCAATTTTCTCATTACCACGCTGGATAAACAACCGTTTTTCTTTTCTCTTCTCCTTATGTGTTGCAACTGACTGAAGCGTTACCATTCGCGTAGCGTTCTTTTCATCACTTGCCATGCGTAGTTTTCATCGTACCATGGTTTTGTCTTTAAGCTGTTTTTCATAGCCAAGTACAGTCTTCACATCAGATTTCATAGAGTGAGAAATGTACTTCCACTGGGCTTCAGGTTCATGAGGCCGGAGTGCGTTCTGCACCAGTATCTGAGTGAGCTTGCAACTTTCCGATGTACATCTTTCCGTATATCTGGTTTTGTACGACTTTCGCTCTGCTTATCCTTGTGCGAACCTTTGCAGAAATCAGGTAGTGATCCAAACCGATATTAGTTACTCGAATCACGAGCACGTCCATTACACTAGTAAAGTGGCTTCCATCAATTACTAGGTGATCAATCTGCATTTTCGCCTGTTGATCAAGGGCTATATAATTAGCCTTATGGATATCTTTATGTCGGAATCTCGTACCACTGACAACGACAATATCAATATTTAACTGTCTCAGTCCGTTGTATTAAATGACGGCATGTGGACTGAGTTTATCGGT
Organism: Phaonia tiefii; assembly: GCA_963931995.1. Lineage (NCBI taxonomy): Eukaryota > Metazoa > Arthropoda > Insecta > Diptera > Muscidae > Phaonia > Phaonia tiefii. Next base: position 175,203,849 of record OZ008371.1, on the reverse strand, counting down.
GGTTGGGTCAAAGCCACTTTCCCTGCGGACTTTAGCATTAAAATCGCGTAGAACAATCTTAATGTCGTGGCCAGTGTAGCGGTCATATGTTTCCTCTAGGCGCTTATAGAACATGCTCTTGGTGTTACTTCCATCGGCGCGTGCTCACAAATTAGCGATGTTTCAAAGTATTTCGCCTTTATGCGGTTGGTGGCAGTACGTTCACTCACGGGGTTGAATCTTGAGACCAGATGACGCAGTCTTTTGCTACCTACAAATCCGCAACCAAATTCGTGCTTTTTCTCATGGCAGCTGTTGTGTGTGTGGCCGTCAGTGGTGCAATGGTAGTGTGCGCGGCTGTTGTACATGAGAACGTGGGTTCGATCCCTGCTCAGACCACCTTGCATTTCTTTCGACGACGGTCACCACGCTTAATGATGGCGACACTATCGAGTACTTAGCCGTGAAAAAGCTTCTCCAAATACTGTTCGGAACCGGTGTAAAACAGTAGGTCCCAGTCAGTGAGTCTCTAAACTAGAAAGCGCACATCTCGCTGATTGTGAGAAGCTCTCCTCAATCCCTTCATGGGACGTTATGGGACACCATTTTTTTAGCTGTAGTGTATGTCATAGTTCTTCTTGCTTGTACAGTCATGACTTGTTCATCGCATCTCAGCCTTACAACTCTCCAGTACATCTGCCAGTTGGATAGTGGATAGTAGTGTTCTAACATTCCTAGTGCATATGCGTAAATCGTGGTCTTCATAACGCCCACGCGGGTCGTCAACAAATAGTAGTATTCTACACTGATCGGAAAAGCACCGTCACAGGGTTGAAAATGTTCATCACACCAACAACTTTTGTCATCAAAAGTGAGCTAACGTACAGTTTTATTCCCGCTACGAAAATTTGTTCATTAACTGAAAATTGCTCGCCACTGCGGTGAAAGTATGGTTGTTGCTGCTATGAATTTGAATGATTATTACAACGAATTTGTTTCGTTGCTGCAATGAATCTGTTTCGTTGCTGCAATGAATTTGTTTCATTGTTGCAATGACTAACTATCGTTCTTCCAATGAATTTATTTCAATGCTGCAATGAATTTATATCATGATTTGATCTGTTTTTTTCACGTATTAAAATACATCGGTATCCGGTATTTTCTTTCCAACCGTTCACATTAAACCCTATATCGTTTAAGTTTAATCCTATTTTAACAGGGATGTGTTTTTTTCAGTCCCTAATGATTGATTTAAATTCTCATCCTTGTCATTATTTTTTTTTTGCAATTTCAATAAAACTAAAAGCATTTATTGTTTGGCAATCGATTTCACTATTGTGTTCTGTTCATTTTGTATCAAATTTGTTTGATTGTCATGCGATTTGATTTGGGCAATTAATCAATTACATTCTGGTATGTTACAACTCACTTCTCGTATTCCCAGGGGATTTATGCGGCTTTTGGCCATCGATGGAGTTCCTAGCAACAACATTTTGTCTGGTGTGTTAGAGTTTAATAACCTTTAGCAAAATTATATTAAATTGTTGTTGGCAATTGAGTTTACGTTGGTTAGAGAATTTAAAGTCTCAAATTAATCCATTAAGGTGTTCATTATTTAGTGTTGTTCTTTTTAAGAAATATTGTGTGGAAACTTTGGATAATCATGAAAAAATAATCAAATCAGTTTTAGAAACCTTCTTGTCACAATTTGTACACATTTCCTTGTCAATCAAAATTTTGTATTTCCTCAATTCATTGCATATTTAATTTTTGTAATAAATCGAAACAAACATCTACGCCGCAGTAACAACAACAATAATAACATCATCATGACCAGCACCAGATATCCCGTAGCAACAGAAATAAACAAACAGGACAATTTGTGCCCTAAACCTGCAATCTGCCAAAGATCAAAAAATGAAAGTTCCGAAAGAGGATACAATACCCAATCAAGTCAACCTTCGCAAGATGATTTTCAAAGTTCCCAAACCCAAGACAACTTTGAACAAAGCTCTCAACAACTACACATGCCTACAGAATATCTGCATAAAATCCAAGAATTGCATTATATCTTGGAGACGGATCTATTGGCATGTGACGCAAAATGGACTTTGTTTGTGGCCGCAGCACTTAGTTATCGATATGACTGTAAATTAAAGCCCTTTCCTCCAAGATTTACCCAAGAAGTCACTGGCATGCAGATAGATTCCTTGGTTACGGTAATCAAAGACACGCTCGAACTTAAGGTGGTGTTACAGTATATAATCGATCGAAACTTCGAAGAAATCAGCACAGATGTTATAAATCTCTTGCATTGGGTTTTGGTTACAATGCGTGAACCATTTCTACGTCGGATTGAAGGTGAGGAAGTGACAACTTTGTTAAAAGCAGTTCATGGCAAGGAGATATTCCGTAAACCCACATTCGTCTTTGAACTGGAGGCGACTAAGGGATTTCATTCAGATCAAGAGTTTCGTGAGAGGATTTTAGACTTTCCCTTGAAATTAGCATTTTGTGGGCAAACACTGGATTCATATTTCTCTATTTTGCACCAGGGGTTTCAAGCCGACAAGAACGAATCCATTAAACTGTCAACAGATCTGTTCACCAGTGTACAGAAAAGCCCCTGCGGTGCAGCTTGGGGCGCTTCACAATGTGGCTCCCTAATATCCTGCACAGCACTGTGTGAATTTGCTTGCGATCCTGAGGTAGACAAAATCGGTAGAAATTGCAGAGATAAATCTTTTACAGATATCGAACTCGCTGATGCTAACAAGTTACGTGCACGATATTTACTCTTCTATGGCTGTCGTTTTTCTCGAGAGAGTCGCCCCCAAAATGGTGGCATTATGGAATGGATAACACGTCACAAATATGGCCTGTCATTGGCCTCATATCTATTGGTGTTGGTTTCAATTGGAATGGCCAATAGCGGCAGTGGTCACACACTAAAAGTGTATATGAGCCATAGAATTCAGGATATGTTAGAGTTTTGCAAGAAAATTGTGGTAGCGGAATGAATTTGATATCTTAATTCGAAGGATAATATGGTGTGGATCTGATGGTCACATAAGAATTTGTTACACTTTATATATATTTTCTGGACATCTGATGCTTCAATATATATTTGTAAATATTTTCAAATGTGTAATAAAAAAAATATTAAAGAAAATGTCATTACTGTAGTTGCATTAAAGGAATTATATTGGTGATACGGACGGATTTAACAGTCACCGACGAATATTTGAATTGACCGTGGGCTAAAGTAAACTCAAAGTAAAAGGTGCATATTTTGAAGAAAAATTTAATTTTCCTAAAGAACCTGTTCATTAAAAAGCAACCAATGAATAAATTCATTGAAATCATGTAATCTATTTGGAAAAACTAATTTTTATGAAAATTTAAAAAATTATGCAATGACCACAAAAAATGCTATGAACTTCTCATAAATCTTGATGAAACATTCATATATTTAATGAAACTTTTCGTAGGTTGCCTTTTCAGGAAATCGCAGATAAAGCGACCCACGCACTTGCCATTCATGAGCATGAGCTTTGTCGATAACTTCTTATCTGGCGCTACGAAATATCCCCCCAATGAAATAACCCCGAAACAAGAAAATGATATAACACCCAATAAAATTACGAAAAATCTTTTGGGGATTATTTAATTTTTTTGGGGGTTTATTTCATTCCCACTTTTGGGCATTATTTCATTATGAAAAAATATCCAAATTAAATAACCCCCAAAAAAATTTTGTTTGGGAAATATTTCCTTTTTTTGGCTTTTGGGGATTATTTCATTTTATTTGGGCGTTATTTCATTTTGTTAAAAAATCAATTTTTGTAAATTTGCTTCAAACGAAACCGCAATGAATACAGTTGGGATTGAATGGAACTATTGAGTGAAGTCGTAGAAAAATAAATTTGTATTGTCATTCTCAGTTCTCGTTGAAATTTTGTCTAAGGCGCATGAATCCAGAAGATGATTTGTTTGAAATCGTCTCTTATTTGGAGGAAGCGTGTGAAGAGGAGGAAGTAGAAACACCAAAACAAACGGCTAATTTAGAAGTGAAACTATGCGTTGTTTGTACTGTACAAGAGCAAAACATACTTCTGGTACGTTGTGAGCACATGAAAATCTGCAGTGAATGCGTTCTGAAGCTGCAGGCAAATGCAATTGCAAAAGAACATGAAAAGTTCGAATGTCCAATTTGCCGTCAGGCAGTTATCGATACCATACAAGTTTGCTTGTAATTTGTTTTTATATATTTGGACATGTGAAGCTTGTATTCAATAAATAACAATTTAAATAATTTATTAGTGACTTAAATTGATTTGGGGCTTGTTTCGTTTTTTTGGGGTTTATTTCATTGAGTGTTATTTTATCATGCTTTTTGGGGGTAATTTCATTATGAAAAAAAACCCGAATTTTGGAGCTTATTTCATTTCTTCTTTGGGGATTGGTGCATTATATTTGGGTTTTATTTCATTTTTTCTCTTGGGTCCTATTTAATTTTTTTTGGAGTTATTTCATTGGGGTTTATTTCATTTTTCGTTTGGGGGTTATTTCATTTGGGGGTTATTGCATATCGTTGTCTTATCTGCCTGATGAATTTGAAAAAATATTATTAACAAATGTTGTAAACATGATAGTGATGCAAACAACTTCGATTACAATCTTAGTTGGCATCAACAAGGGCGGTAAAGCCACAATAAACATCTACGACTGCTGATGTTTATCCTCATGAATGACAAGTCTGTGATTCGCTTAAATGGTAATGAAACTTTTCGTATCTTCAATAAATATTTACTTTGTTTCTATTTTTATGAAACCATTCATAAACTTTATAAAGTTTTCACTAATAAAATTAAAAATTTCTTAACTTACTGTTTTATGGAAAGGTTGCTCAAATTTAATGAATCAATATCGAAATCAAGGTGTCGTTTGAATTGTAGTCGAAAGAGGTTGGCTCAAGGTTGCACAATCCTGGCATTTCAAGTCAAATACATGACATTTGTGACCACAAAGTTAGAGGGGAGAAACCTTCTGACTCAGAAAATCTCAAATTCCTTCAAATTCGAGTAACTGTCTTTCATTCTAGCATGAAGAACTTGCTTTGGTACTTTCTTCAGTAGTGGCCGCTAACAACCCAGAGGGGTGAAGCGCCTTAAAAAATTAGGATAACTTGAGTCTCCAACAGGCTAGATCTTCAGTTTTTTAACCGCAGCTCTTAACACTAAGCTCTTGCCGGCAATCTTCCGCCTAGTCTTGCCAGGGAAGTCTCCATTTTTCGATATCCTTCGAGTACGTCTTCGAATAACTCTCGCCCTGGTTCATTCTAGCCACCTTAAACGAGCTATTTTGATTCGAATAACTTTGTCGATGTAGGGATTCAGATTATACAGCTTGTGGTTCATCCGTCGTAGGTACTCATCGTTTTCTAGTATAGGACCATATTTTTCGGAGTATTTTTCTCTCGAAGACTCCCAGTGATGTTTCATCAGCCTGTGATATGACCCAGGATTTTACGCCATAAAGCATGTAGGGATTCAGATTATACAGCTTGTGGTTCATCCGTCGTAGGTACATCGTTTTCTAGTATAGGACCATATTTTTCGGAGCATTTTTCTCTCGAAGACTCCCAGTGATGTTTCATCAGGCTGTGATATAACCCAGGATTTTACGCCATAAAGCAAGACAAGTTGCGTGAGAGTCCAATATAGTTGGATCTTCGATTGTCGAGAGATTATCTTATCTTTGAAGTACTTGCATAGCCCGAAGTAACACCTGTTAGCAATCACAATATTCCGTTTGATTTCTAGGCTTACGTTGTTGCTCCTGTTCACAGCAGATCCCACGGAAATAAATTCGTTCACTACCTCGAAATTCGCTATCACTAGCTGGAATCTTATTCCACATACGGCCTGTACGGCTGAAGAACGAATTTTCTTTAGAGTGTGTTGTGCTATCAACCGGCAACTCGATAAAAAAAACGGATGAGAGTTCCTGGAAGGCCGCGTACTTCGGCTAAATATCCTCAAGTTTGGCATAAGTCGATGAATGTCCGAGGAAGGACGTATCGATAGAATGTATTGATAGAACAGCGACACGCAACCCACATTTCGACGATTCTCCAGGGAGGCAATATGGTTGGATTCCCTACTTTCCCCTATCAACGCAGTCGCTCTACTTTGGACACGGTTGAGAAGCTCCAAAGATTTCCTAGCAGCACCTGCACATTTACGGGAGTTTTATCCCACTTTTGGCCTGAAGTAGGTGGTGTAGATATTAAGAAGATCAGATGCAATTAAGTATTTCTTGCACCCCTTTAAAAAGCTTAGACACTTGAATGCATATTTCGACACTTGAAATACTTATTTTGCCCAAATTTCATATTTTCATACCCAGAAAATCAAGACCTTCTGATTCATCAATGTCCACACCGACCATAGACAATTACGACGCACCTGGGTCAGCAATCCGCTTAATCGACAACAAACAACACTGGGTCTTACCCGCATTAAAATCTACTCTATTTATTCGATCCAATTCAACAATGGATTTCAGATCCCGGTCGAATGTTTCATTCATTGTTCAGCGTTTGACTTCAATCTCTTGAACACTTGGCCTACGGTCGAATGAATAAGAATGAAAGAGATTATGATAGAAAAGTGTAGATTGGATTCACAGTCTGACCCAGGAGATCGTCAATGAAAATAAAAAAGAGAAGGAAAAAAAACAGAGCCCTGTGGTACAACTGCAGTCATTTTATGCTCGTTGGACGAAGCTAAATCTACAATAACTCGTCTAGTGCGATCCCTGAGAAAACTCGATATAAATCGAGTGAAGTTATCACCGATACCAAAAGCAGCGAAGTTTGACAAGAGTGCATTGTGCCATACTCTGTAAAAAGGCCTTGGAAATATCAAGAGCCACTACTTACTGCCGTGGATGGATCGGCTCCACTGTTCCGAAAGAAACGAAATCAGGTCTCCAGTAAATCGCATTCTAAGGAAGCCATACTGCCGATCATTAAGGGCGAAATGCACTTCTTGCACAACGACCATTTTTATAAAACGTTCGGATCACTTTTATGGGTTGTTCAACTGAATATCGCTCCATGACTAAGTTTGCCTATGCCTGTAATACCAATTGTCTGACAAACAGATAAAAAAAACATTGGTTGGTTGGTTGGTTGAAAAGGCTGCAAGACAGCATGCTCTCTAGCACACTTAGGCTAAAGAAGCCCATTGTGATACCTGCAGTTTCCCCTATAGCAACTATTGACTAGTCGTCTAGCCAATTTGCCCTTTCAATGAATTTGTCTATAAGACCTACAGGAATATCCTCTAGGGCTACGGAGCTAACTAGATGTGTTCTGAATATCCTACTTCTCAGTCCTGCCAGAGCAGGGCAATCCAACAGAGAATGCGTTTCGTCGTTTCCTCGTCCTCTTCCATGCAGCATCTACAGAGAGTGGAGTTTCTATGTCCCAATCTTAGGGCGTGTTTTCCTACAAGAAAATGTCCCGTAAGTGTTCCTATCATTGTGGATAACCTGCCTCTCGGCAAGTTAAGTAGTTGCCTTGTCCTCTTCATGTCCACCTGTGGCCAGAGGACCCTGGCTTGTTTGCAAGTTGAAGTAAGTCTCCACATGTCCTTGAACATATTATCGGCCCAGTGCCTGATCTGCAAACGGCAGGTAGGGATTGGCATACTAACACCTTCTTTTGCCGGAAGAACCTGTGCCGTAGTGCCCTGTCTAGCAAACGCATCCGCTACGCAATTGCCTGGAATGTCGGTGTGTCCCGGTACCCAGATGAGCCTGATGTCAAAATACTCTGCCATCACCCTGAGTGATGAGTGGCATTCTTTCACCGTCAGGGACGTAGCTAACATGGCTTCCAGGGATTTTATGGGAGCCTCTCTGTATGTGTAGATACATATTTTCCGGAGGGTTGTGACACTACTTTTCAGTAGTTAAGCAACCTCCAGTATGGCTGTAATATCCGCCTGAAATACACTACAGTGATCAGGCAGCTTGAAGGAGGTATTTACATTTAGGTCCGGTGAATGGACCCCATACCCTACTTGCTCGTCCAACTTTGATCCATCAGTGAAAAATATCCCCTTCCAGTGACTTTTCCCACGTATTCCTGTTCGGTATAGAAGTTCTTAGATTTGTCGCTGGTAGAAGCGACAAAAAACCATTAACATGTACAAAAAATTGCTGTCAAAAATGTGCATTAGAATTGAATCACCCAGTAGGCCTTCGGTTTGATATGGAATACCGACTTTATGCTTCTATTTGATTTTTTATTTTTGAATATACAGATATATGTAGGTATGCACGTATGTAATATTTTTGTTTTTGCTGGGGCAATTATTTTATTGCTAAGTGTATTAAATTGTATGCAAAGATTTTCAAGGAAGATTCCAGCTTGGCTCTACCACCACCCAATTAAATATGCTTTCCTTAAAAACTTCAAGCAATTTTTTAAATCAGATATGAAATTCCCTATTTCATTGATATTAACTGGGTGGTTGATTCTATGATAAATGCAGACAAAAAATAACACAAAACATGTCATAAAACTTTTCAGTGTCACAAATTATATATGTAAAGAACAGCGACTTTTGTTGTCCAGCCCAACGAAATATAAGACAAAAAATATGTTTGTATTTCTTTATGCAATACTCAACCTTTAGTCCATAGGTTGTTATCTATAGAGGGGTGTTGTAAAACCCCCATACCGGAATCCTCGAGAAACCACTACCACACAAAGATCTATGGCCGTATGCTGATGTCGTTGCTGATGTGCACAGTCTCATAAATCAAAACATTGCACAGACTTTTTCTGGTCAAAAGTTAATTCAATTTCCATGGAGCACTTTTCGTTTATATTATGACACAGAGTGATAGTGAATCACCACCGTACTGCAGTAGTGCAGAAAGGACGAAGGGCAGAAGCTACTTCCACTGGGCGACAAGAAGAAATCGTAAAGAATCACAACCCAAAACCAATACCAAATAACAACAAACAAGTGTAAGATAATCAAATCAAGATGAAGTACTACATACAAGTTCCCGTACTATCTAATGGTTTGTATTGGGGTTGGTTGGTGTGAATGGCAACAAACGAATATGTTTTGAAATTTCCTTAGAATGGGAGATTGTACCCACCAACCACTCACTCACACAGGCAGATAGACAGACCACCATCAAGGGACATTTAGTTACAAAAGCAGAAACAAAAAATAAAATGTAGGGAAAAAATCTAACAAATAAAAAAAAACAAATGTAAACTGTAGTCAAACCCTAAAAGCATGTCAATTATAATTTACAAAATATTTATGGAACAAAATAAAAAACGACACGAAGATGGGAGAAGATAATGGTCGACTATTTGATGCCTTACGTAGGACAATATCATTGAGCAACAAAGTTTTGTTGCAAACAAAAAAGGTCGCTCTTCAGTAGGGAATAGGAAAATCATAACCAACTCGGCTACTACCACCAATTGGCGGTTGTCACAACCGATTTGAGGTTGTCACGACCGAATTTAGTCCCCACCAACCAAAATTCGGTTGAAGCAACCTCGCTTCATAATTCATTCGGTTATGACAACTGAATCTTTAATTAAATTCGTTCTGTAAACCAAATTTTCTTAACCCATTAATGCCCGCTGCGATCTAGAAGTGATAGAAACGTGAAATTTTCAGACGTTGGTCCTATCACCAACATTAGTCAAATAAAAAAAAAATTGTTTGTCGGACACCTGGTTTGTATTTTGGAAGCCGTTACTTATAAGTAACAGTGGGCCGTACCCAGTACAATTTGGACCATAGTAATGTTAAATGAAACCACAAGCAATAAATTGAACAAAACAATAAAAATCAATTCATTTATTCACATAAAATAAAACTTATTATTATTTATAATTAATAAAGCAATTCAGTCATAAAAATTCAAGAAAAAAGAACAAAAATTATTTATATATATATATTTATAGGGGGATATAATACGTAAATTCAGTTCAATTATTGACATAAAAATGGTATTTCTCAAAACATTTTAGGCAAAGTCCAACATTGCATTTTTTGCACATTGATAAAGGATGAGCCTGGCAGTTTTGACCAGCACATCGTCGCCCCTTTTTTGCAGGTGTTTCGACTACAAAGTGGTCTATTCTATCAAAACGACTAGAATATTCCGTATCGTTGGCTCCGACTCTGCGATAACTTTGAGGAGGCTTTTGGGAGCCATTTGTTTGGCAATATCTTGCAGCAATCGCTCTGCGAAAATCAAGTTGACTCATTAAATTCCCACCTTTACGGTGCAAAATCCATGCATTTTGAATGGAAACATCCAGAAGCCAGGTGAATATGCTGAACCACCATTTTTTTCCTCTGGCGCCAATTCTGTACGCATTCACATTTTGATCTATGCGATCAGTCCCTCCCATATGATGATTATATTCTGATACAGCATTTGGTAAGGGAACCATAATTTTTTTTCGCTCCAGACGAGAGTATCTTCCGGCCTTGGATATAGGTAATTTACCGTGGATAGTGGATGCTATACTTACTACGGCATTGTCAACCCATTTTGTTACTTTTATCCCAGTGCTTTCCATTTTTGCGCTCTCAATATGACCACGATTCTTTTTCTTGAGTTCGTCTTTCCGTGGCAAAGTGCATGATTTTGGGATAAAGTTCTCACGAATTGTACCAGTTCCATGGTAGCCCACGTTGTTTGAGACCAAGTAGAGCAGCTGGTGTCGTGAATAAGTTATCAAAATGAAATGAAAACTCAAGATTTTTAATGTTTTCGTTAAATTCGTCCAGCATGCAAAATAAAGGCGTTATATTTTTCCCAAATTTGGAATAATATTCCTGTTTCAGTCGCGGATTTGATCCTTGATACATTTCAAAATTTATAAGGTATCCCAAAGGAGTATTCAAGCTCCACATCTTGTACCCGAATCGTAGTGGTTTACCCCATATAAACTGTTTGCAGCCATGTCGGCCATAATACTCTACCATCGATTCGTCGTAAGATAGACATCTTTCTGGGTGAAAATGTTTTATAAACCTTTTTTTCAGCGCATCGGTATACGGCCTTAGTTTCCAAATCTTATCATCCACTTGCTGTTTTGCATTATCAATAAAATGTATGCTGCGAAATATTGTTTCAAAGCGCTGTCGACGCATTGCATTACTAACCATCAAATTTTGCACGTCAATACCATTTGACCAATTAAGTTTTTTTGCAGGAGCAGGTTTATAACCAGTGATTATGAGGATACCAATGAAAACGCGCATTTCATCTACGGTTATATTAGGGTTAACTTGACCGCAATACACAGCATAGTTATTGCTTTCCTCACATATCATTTGTAGTAATTCATCATCCACAAATTTTTCGAATTGCTCATGAGGAGAGATGTTGGCACAATCAGAGTAATCTGGTTCGGGAAATTTATTTGGATACTGTATGTCTTCGTCAGCCACCCAGAGAGTGGCTGGATCGCAAACCGATTTCGTATGTCGCGCTATACGAGACTTTGACTTTTTGTTGTTGGTAATTGGATTTGATGTAGATGGTTGCTGATTTACTGCATATTCAGTACGTATAACCTTTCTCTTCAGCGATTTGGTAGGAGATTTACGTGGAACCTTTCTCTTCAGCGATTTGGAAGGAGATTTCTGCCGTTCCTGCTCTTCTGTGCTGTATGAGTAATCCAATACGGATGGCGTAATAACAGATGATGTCAATATATCTATATCAATATTTGTTGTTGAATTCTGCATTATATCGTCCAATGCTTCTTGAATCATGTTTTCTTCATCCTCGTCAGAGGCTGTATTTTCTGGCTGACGAAATATAATGTCACATGGCTCCATTAGTAATGCCCTGGGCAAATTCTCTGGCAATCCGCTGCCATCTTCTTCTCCAGAATCTTCATCTGATTGAAGGTTGTACCCACTGGGCGGTTCAATAGTAACTGATTCAATAATTTGACCCTGACTATCGTCCGAATTTATAAGCTCTTCAAGGAAATTAGTAGCCTCCTCAAGAGAAAGGTATCCATACCTGAAATAAAATGCAGATTTATGAAAAAATTACAATAAGAAACACCCTAAAAGTGTTTATATCTTTCATGTTTCTAATATAAACAAAGTGGTCCAAAATGTACTGGGTTCTACCCACTGTTACTTATAAGTAACGCATCCGTTTAAAGCTTTCCAAAACACCATGTGAGCAATGCACAATATTGTTTTTTCTTTAGAATCACACTTTGATATGTTTTTAATAAGTTTGTATCAATTAAACATAGATTGTATTTTTTTTCTATACATAATCCATATACTTACCTTTTGCGATGGCTCATTTCTGAATTTTCAAAAACTTACAAAAATATTGCAAGACAAAACAACCTTGCGCGACGAGCTTAGGATCGATACTGATCTGGTTTCTCTTTATAAATGTTTAAAAGGCTTCAACCTTCAAAACAAAAAAAAATACTTCGACTTATCATGCACCCAACACCGGGAAACTTAAATTTTTTCCCAAGTGACTTGTCGTTACTTATAAGTAACAGTGGGTATTAACGGGTTAAATTGCGATTGGAGCAAACCGAACAGAAATTGGTACCAAATTCGGTTGGAGTAACCGAATGTGGCATCAATTCAGTTGCAGCAACCGAATTTGGCAACAATTCGGTTGTTACTATCGTATTTCGATTCTATCGATTCGGTCGCAATAACCGAATTTAGCCTTATGTCCAGACTTACAAGAATGCTGTCAGATCGAAAGAGGACGCGTTCAGAGACTGGCGTTCTAACAAAAATTTTAATACTGAACTGCTACCCAAACAGGCAAGATCCAAATGTGCCAAGCTCTTGTTAAAGATGCATAGAGGGCGGATCAATAAGTCCGTGACCGTCACCCTGTTAATATACTACTGCCAAATTTTGACTAAGTTCCGTCATTAACTTTGCGTTTAAAAGCTGTTCAAAACATAAAACCTCGTGCATTTTTTTAAAAATGGAAAAGTGAATGTCAAGTGCTCATTAAGCATTATTTTTGCAAAAAAAACCCGTAAATTTTACAGACTTTCCTTGTGGTCCCACAAGTACAAATGACGCTAAACGTTCTGGACGGCCAATTGGGATCAATACACCCGAAAATGTCGAAAAAATGGCCGATGTGGTATTGGCCGATCGAAGAGTAAAAGTGCGTGAGATTGTTGATGCCATAGGCATTTCATATGGCAGTGTGGTTTCGAGTTTAAATTATCAGTTGGGTTTAAGAAAGCTTTCTGCGAGATAGGTACCGCGTTTACTCTCAATTGACCATAAACGTAATCGTGTGTCAACTTCAAAGGATTGTCTGGTATTGTTTAATTTGGCTACAAATTGGTACCTCATCCGCCATATTCTCCGGATTTAGCTTCCAGGGACTATTTCCTATTTCCAAAGCTAAAGAAATGGCTCGGTGGAAAGAGATTTAGCCCCAACGATGAAATTGTGGATCAAACAAATGCCTATTTTATGGACCTCAAAAAATCCAATTTTTTGGAAGGGATACAAAAATTGGAGAAACGTTGGAGTATTGAGCTAGAAGGAGATTATGTTGAAAAATAATTTTTTTTGCATAAAAGACTGTGTTTCATTCAAAAAGTCAAGGGCTTATTGATCCGCCCTCTAACATTCACTGACCCGGTTGATAAAGCGAACTCCTGGCTGAAATGTTTGCAAGGAACTCTCCCTTGCCACTCCCCGTAATCTTTTGCTATTGCACCTTTGTTCTCACATCTGCTTTAACGTAAGATGTAATATTGTTAAAATAAATAAAGCAATATTTAGCTCACTGAAATAATTGTTTTTGTTTTGCCATAAACAGAGCGACGACAAGAAGTATTGAATAGTATAGAGAACTTATTCAACTCCTTTTCCGCTCTCATATAGAGTGTCTGAGTAAAATAACATAAATGAGTCTTATTCTCCTTATAAAATATTTCAATATAAGACAATACAAAATCAATGTTTTCAAGGCATCAATGTTCTACATCAAAATTATGAGTAATGCGTTTTGAATCAATAGTCAGATTTCGCCATTTCTTTTGAGTCATAGAATACGTTTCATGAGTTTGTAACGACGAGTTTTCCTCTTTGAAGCTAGGATACGCGCAGGGGTATCCAGAGTCCGTTACATACAATTTAGATTCACTAGAGAGAGAGAGAAAGACCGGTTGTTCGTGTTTGATGACTGTTTTATTTCACTTTCAATTCTTTTGACCTTAACTAATTTACCATTTTACACACTCTGGGATATCTCACTGGAATAATCTTCTGGCTTTGGTAAACCTTGTAGGATCTTCGGCGGGTTGTGCTATAGTTGACGGTTGTATACACAGGAGATATTAGACGGCTGGCATGGGCTCTGGCGGTGTTTCGTGGGAAGGGTCGTTCGAATGCCAGTTGCTTTCGTAGAACATACGACGGGTACACGGGAGTCTATGTGTGTGACTTGAGATACTTCGGGTTACGGGAATACGTCTGCTGCAAGACGGTGGTAGGCTTGAATGTTATGATAGGGGGCCAGATCAACCTTCTTCTGAAAAGAGACGTATCGAGAAGAGCAGTATCGAAAGAGAAATATCGTCAGGATACCGAAATCGGATTCCCTCAGGCAGGGTGTCCCCGAACAAGTAACCAAACATTATAACTACAGAATTTAATACAAGGATAACGAGGGCTAAGGCTAAATATCGTCAGGATACCAAATCGGATTCCCTCAGGCAGGGTGTCCCCGATCGAGTATACAAGACTTATCGCTGTCGAGACACTGGCTCGGATTCCCCCAGGCAGGGTGTCCCCGAAGAAGTAACCAAACAGGATAACTACAAGTCTAAAACTACTAGTGTACAATTCTACGAGCTGCTATGACTACAACTAGCCACGATGTGTTAGGGTCGACGGTTATCCAACGATTGACTTGTGTGAGCTGTGCGCCCCACTTAATATGTTCCAGTCATGTGTGTGTGAGTATGGCTGTGCGAACAACACATATACTGTCGCTCAGTGGTTTGTGTGGCCCAGCTCAGGGTACAGAGTCCGCGTGATTTAATGTGGTTCTCGACGTGAAGTCCTTAACCACAGGTGAGCACCGCCCCACCAAGAACATGTTTGATACGACTGTTAGCGCCGCCCGTGAGATATCCGTGATACCTCGCACAGAGGGGCAGCCAAGAGATCAGGAATAGGAAGCCTTACACCATTGGTATACACGATTACGTGGGAGAACAAACGCCCCGTATTCGCATATCCGCCAGCGCGACTTCTTTCTTCCGTCCACGAGCTACCAATTGAGCAAACTCTCTGTACATGAGCTACTCCTCCTTGGTAAAGAGTGAGATACTATCCAAACCTCTTCCGTGATAAGGGCCACGGATCCCATATTTCGAGGATATGCACCTGCCTAGCATACTTCGTTACAAGTAACTGATATACAAGGCAACTACATAGCCTCTACCAGCGATTTTGGTGGCAACCACAGCCAGCACGATCTCCCACAAGGGGGCCAACCCACCCGTGCTACCAGATAGGCATACTCTCTGGTCCGAGTTTCGCAGTGAAGCTGCTCCCAGTTTTTACTTTGTACTAAGTAGGGGACTGGTCACCCCCGGCGACAAAAGCATCAATCGTGAAACAATTCTACAAAATCAACACCAACAACAACATCACGTGACATTGCCATTTAAATGCTAAAATTGCAATTTAAACGGTCTAATGACTACAGTCAGACGGCTGCAGCTTTCTCACCGTGGGAGCAAGGCTGTTTCCACCTCTTCCGGTCAATAACAGCGACCGGCAGCCAATCTTCAGGCTTCGCCCGATGATGCCCCCGTGGGTCACAACAACAAGACACAAACTGAAAGGGCACGAGTTCGAGACCTTCCACGTGTCAATCCCAAACAGCACACGGTACCAGAAACAGGCCTCTGGTCAGACCTCGCGGCTAATCCACTTCCAAATTCGACTCCGACGAAGTCCGGGACTGGCAATCCCTGTGTTCGCAGGGTTCAGTAGTACCGACAACGAGATCCTAAACGGCTGAATAACTAGCTTGAAAAAGCCAGGATCACGAAAAACGTTTAACCACTACAAAAAGGAGACACCGGTAGAGACCAGTGAAACCCACAACAACAACTAAACCGTCCTAGCGCGCCGACTCGCGAAAACACGAGAGGCAAACCGCGTTGCCACACACAACGCATCCGGAGACAGAAGCATACTACTCACACACCACTCACCACCGGATCTGGTGACACCCATGCCGACTAAATCCCTAAAAGCCCCGTAAAGGGGGCACTCGCACAAAACATGGAGCCAATCTTCGATTGGCGCTTCGCAATCACACGACTCCCGATCCGCAAGTCTCATTCTGTGCAAAAATGCATTTAACGACCCGTGACTTGTCAGTATGAAACCAAGGCTTAGGTTGAAGCTAAACTCAGGGTTTTTCCCGACGAATTCTACATCCGGTATAAATCTATACGTTACTCGACCGTTGGTACTGGAATTCCAACGGTCCTGCCACTCAGATGTGACTAACGCATCTAACCGAGCCCGCCGCTCACTTCTACTCATGCTCTCTGCTCCAACTATGAGCCAATCTGACTCACCCAGTGCGTACCCCCTCTTGATTTTGAAGTCCATGCTACGACGCATCACCTCTAGATCAAGAGGAGTGGCACCCATCAAAACTTGTAGGGCGTCTGTAGACACCGTACGACATACTGGCATACATGCCAATAACATTACTCTCTGAACAGAGAATAATCGACGTTGCCCGAAGACGCTTCTAGCAGTTTCGCACCAAAGAGAAGACCCAAATGTTGCCATGGCAACAAAAAGGCCCCTGTAGACGATCCTGACTGCTTGACGACTCAGACCCCACTCACTCCTCATGACACGCCAGACCTTCCCTACAACGCTCGTCAGTTTCTCGCGAAGTCTCCCTATATGAGGCAAAAAGTTCATCCTTTCTCCCATGGTGACTTCGAGGTACTTCACCTCCGTGGAGTAACGGATTGTGCCACCACCATTCAAACGCACGATTGGAAAATGGGACTTGAAACTACCCTTCAGCAACATGGTCACTGTCTTTTCCACTGACAAACTAACTCCTACACGCTCGCCCTACCGAGTGACAATACTCATCATTGCCGAGGATAGCTGTTCCAACTCGGAACGAGAACTACCCTCGACCACGATAAGCAAGCCATCAGCGTACGCACATATCTTGCATTCGGCCTCAAGCTCATGCAAAAGCAAGTCCATCATCAGATTCCACACAAACGGTCCACAAATGGAACCCTGTGGACATCCTCGGACCACATCAACACACTCAGAACTATTTGCCCCGACTATCACTGCTTTTCTGTCAGAGAAGTAACTTCTCCAGAGTGCTACTTCCTGACACCCTAGCCCCGCTAGTCTTTCTTCCACGCTCGCCCAACTCAGATAATCAAACGCACGTTTAAAGTCGATGAAAAAACCCAGAAGATACTTCTAAGTATACTCTACAACAGTTCTCCTCACGTGCGCCCAGGCATCTTCGACACTTCGGCCCCTTACGAAGCCGAACTGCCAACGGCACATGCTGTCAGCGACTCTCTCATTCAGTCTCTGCACCAGAATCCTCCCCAGTACTTTTCCAAATACTGGTAAGCGACTGATACCCCGATAAGAACGAGGATTACTTCTGTCCTTATCGATTGACTTCAAGAGTACAATGACACGGGCTACCTTCCACTAGCGTGGAAAATATCCCTCATGTACACACCGCCCATACAAAGCCTCTAGGTATTCCGGAATAGCCTTCCAGACGCTTTTACACGTCTCCCCAGCTATTCCATCCATACCAGGTGACTTTCGCGACTTAACTAACGCCATGCTTTCTGCGATCTCTGATCTTTCCAGCTCGGGTGCAACAGTCTCAACTTCCCCAGAAGAAGAAGAAGAGGCCACTACCTCCGCTCTCGGAAAGAACTCCCGCAGCAAAACTTTGACGAAATCACTCCAGGAAGTAAGAATGGCATCGCCATCTTTCAACCCGGAGAGATCTGTCCTCCTACCTCTGCCAAGGCAGATTCTATACTCATGCCCCCAAGGATCATTCCTGTGGCAGGCAACAAACTGTCGCCAATCTTCCTCTTTCACGTTTACAAGCATATCCTTGTAATCGCTGAGGCAACTTTTGTACGCTGATCTGAGCTGGTCAAGATCACTAGCTTCGTTCCGTTTGCCCCTCTGGAAACGTTTCCTGAGACGGCGCACTTCCCTCCGCTTGAGTGTCAACTCACGTGTCCACCATCGTAATTTCCTCAAGGATTTCTTGCGACACCTTTCAAGGAGATCGTCGTTAGCCCTATGAACAACTTCGCGTAAACACGAGACTTGCTCATCTACGGTCCTACGACGAAAGACTTCTATTGGAATCTCGCTAGCCTCAGCTGCGATGAATTCACCACACACATCCCAGTTCACATCCCTGGTGCGCCACCGCACGATGTCTAAGCTGCTAACTTCAGTCCGTTCGTAAGTGAAATCAATTACAATGTAATTGTGATCACTTACGGACGGTCTGACCCTCCAACTAAACTCAAACGTACTCAAAGCTGCGCTATTCGCAATCCTCACATCTATATCGCTAACTCCTCTACCCTTATCAAAAGTGTACTGCTCACTCGGCTCATTCAAGGCATGAAGGCGGCTCGAAACAATCCATTCACTTAACATCTCTCCCCGGTAATGGTTTTGCGACCCAGTCGAAAGTCTGGGTGTTTTGATAAACCATAGCGGGTTTGATGCGTTAGCGTCTATCCCTAGGACGAGAGGGTTACTACTCGCAAGTAGTAGTACCGTGTCCATATATGCCAAATACGGCTCTAAAGGCTTGCAGTAACAGCTACACAAAAATATCCGTCCGAAACCCCCTTCTACACACACGCAAACCCCCAAGTCGGTCCTAGAAACTACGGTACACTCTACGTTACCGTCATTCACGACCACCGCGGAGTTAAGTCTCAAATCAGCGAAGACCCGCATACTCGCAGGCAAACCTGTAATGACACCATGGCCACTAGCAGGTTCCTGAATGAGAGCAAAACTACACTGTCGTTCTACCATTACCTCTCCTACCTCGCACATTGCCGACATTGCCATTTATTTTTAGAATTGTGTGTCCCATACTTAATGTCTAGCCCTCGCTCTAGCCAGCATAACGCTATACATGGGACAGTCCTCAGTCATCATACGATGAGCCGAGGGTCTCCCCTGGAAAGCGCAGTTTCTGCAGTGAATTGCGTTACCGCAATCCCTTGCACAGTGACCCTGCTGTCC
This sequence comes from Phaonia tiefii, assembly GCA_963931995.1. Lineage (NCBI taxonomy): Eukaryota > Metazoa > Arthropoda > Insecta > Diptera > Muscidae > Phaonia > Phaonia tiefii. The sequence goes on along the minus strand of OZ008371.1, from coordinate 175,184,452 downwards.
ACACCGAGAACAGGCATTCTCTTTCCATCTGCACTCCCTAACGTAGTGATCAAACGACAAACACCTGAAACAGCTTGGCACCGGATCAAACGGTCGTACGCGGAATGAAAACCACTTCACGTAACAACGACGCGATGCTAGCAAAGGCTCAAGGGCCGAAGCCCGCCCTTCCAAGACAACGTTCGTTGTTCCGCTCTTGGAACTATCCCACGGCCGACTAGTGAGCCGGACACCACCCTTAAACTCCTCAAGCGAGATCCTGTCTTTGAGGTTTTTCTCGAAAACATCACCCATGAAGTCGTCATGAGTGATCTTCGAGTCGACCCCTTGGACAACAACCCGCACAACCGAGCTATCAGGCACCGTAACGGTGAGCCCAGCCTCCTCAAACTTGGTATTCTTGGCAATACCCGCACGCTCCGCTACAGATGGTGTGCGTATTAATACGCCACCACCACGAAGCGCCCTGATCTCATGGACCCGCTCTCTTAAAGTGGGCCCCACCTCACTCACCACCTTGCTGGCCACATCCTTGGCAGTTTGGCCCTGACGGCCCCGCACCACCAAGGACCAAGTCTCGACGGGCTTCACAACCGGTGCAGTGACTACCGAACAACCTCCTCCCACAGCTACAGGGGCAGTCGCCACTGGAGCCGGTGCGAGGAACGTTGCCGGCGCGGTGGGAACCGCGGGTCGAACGGCACTCCTACTGCTCTCCCTGGGCTTAGCATCAAGACGGCCCCGAAGGCGCTCGTTTTTAGCTAGCAGAATTACTACGAGTGCCTCGTACTCCGAAGAGTAACCGAGGACCCTCGCAACCAATTCCTTACTAACATTGGCCTCCATTAAATCGGAGACCAACCTACGGGTGACCGCCTGTGTCCGCTCTACAGCAGCACCGACGTCACCCAGTTTACTGGGACCTACGCGGCTACGGCCACGACCACCATCGCTGCTGGCGGGGGCTGCCGTACCAACAGGTACAGTTGACAGCGGACCCTTCGACATGCCTTTCGGCGTACCAGCAGCACGCAATACCTCACCTACCCTACTAATGGTAGACCTCATCTCCTCTGCCAAATCCTTTCCACCGACATACCACTACTACTACTACCAGCAGCACCCCCTTCTCTACCTGCCTGGGCACCACTTGTGCCCCTCTTCGGGCTGCCTTTAGAAGGCACACCAACAACACCTGAGCTACTGTCAAAGTCAGCGTCAACCGGCTTTGACCTACCCTTCACTACTTCTGGCGACCCCAGCTGCACCCGTTTGGGAACGGCTGAGGACGTCGATGACTCACCATCCGTCATCGAACCAGACATGCCAGCAGCGCTGCCGCCACTACCAGTCTGGCCCCGCCGCTTACGGCGCTTCACCATACCCCAAAATCAACAAGTAAGTATAGAAAGAACACTTACCAGATTTTGCAGTTACTTACTACAAACAACAAGTACTATAAAAAGCACTATAACGACTTGTTTACAAAATTGGCGAACCAAAAGTTACCGCACACAAACTCACTAATACTGTCACAAAAATGACCACTATAGAAAATCTATCAACTGACTATCCGAAAACACGTCTGATCGCAACGAGAGCTCACAAACCAATGAAAGGAGCTCATGGTACAATAATATCTTCATGGTATTAGCAGCGCGTGTTGTTGTTGTAGGCAACAACAACAGGCATTTTGTTTTTGTTCTATTCGCTTCAGCTGTCAAACTCTACACAAATGTATACCAACAACACAAGAACGCAAAAGAGTACAAAAACAAAATACATGTGCGAAAATACATACAAGCGAAGAACCTCATGGAAAAAATGAAAACAGCTGTTCTTACGACTTTACCATGAACATATTATTGTACCATGGCCCAGCTGTTCTCACTCAGCTGTTGGCTGCTGACACTCTCAGCTGATCGTGGTGAGTATCTCAGAGGTGCATAAAAGAGGCATAAAATGGGGCCTTCAACAAAACGGAGTTTTATATCTAAATCAAAATAACTCCATATATAACTGTGTGATATGGATGGAAACAAGTTTACGACGTCCATCCTCACAAGTTCTCTATACTATTCAATACTCTTTGGCGACGACGACCTGCTTGTTTGTTCGTTGCCGCTACATCAATACCATCATACTTATTTTCTTGCAGAGACAATTGTTGTACAACAACCACGTATGTGATGCTAACGCTGTGTGTTGTTTGAATTTTTTCACTTTGATAGATTGCTCTACCCGTTCCTATACATATTAACATATCAAAACGAACAATAAAAGCAATCGCTTTTATTTTGTAGTAAACTTTTAAGCATTTTAGGACCAATTAAATATTTTCTTGCTAATAGTGTTAAGACTCTTCAGCGATTCTTTTTGTCTCATCGTAGACGACTCATTTAGCCGACTGTTTCAAAGCTCGTTTGAAGTTGGAACAAAAGCGTCTTACATAATTCTTTCTGCGCATCGTAGACGACTCATATCGAAGATTCGCCGGCTTGACACAGTTTCTCCGATTGTACCGAACACAAAAACCAAACAACAATAAAGACCGATTTTTTAGCGTGTAATATAAATTTTTTCCACAGCATGATTAATTAATCAACCAAGCGCATTTGCTATACTCTGTCCGATTGACGACTGAATACATGAAACTAAAACGCAGCAGATGTAAGAAATACTCACTTCGTCTTCAACTTACACACGCATTTAGGGATTCTTATGAATCAATGATTGAAACCCAGCTAGCATTTTCAATCGTAGATGACTCTTCCGCGATCGGACCGGGCGATTAAAGGTAATAATTGTACTCTAACATTTTTTTATATTTTGCTTTATTTCAATTGTTATATCTTTTTTCCTCGATTTAAATATCACAAAAATACTCTCAGCTGATGAGTTCCGTACTTTTGGTTCAATCCACAAATGTGTGAAAAACGCATTGAGCAACCCTACATACTTCCAGTCATCTATGGCTATTTCTCTTTCTTACTTTATCCTGCATGTTTTCCCAACTCAGAGGTTGATCAGGTGTTAGAACCCCCATGGTTGTAGCGTTAGCGAAACTGAAGCCTTAAAACAAACCTGAGAGACTAGAACGAATTGGGGAGCGACAGAGCAGCAGATTTTTGTTTCAAAAAATGCAAGTAAATACATAAAGGGACGTTTTAATCTTTTAGTTTTTTTATTATTTGGTTATAAATATAGATTATCATAGGTAAATTGATTTATATAAAATAATTTACTATATATTTTGAAATCAAAAAATTAGCTGTTTCTATTATGTTTGGGAGGAAATACGCACGTGTTTCCACGTAAGTGTATGGCGGTTTGGGAGGAAACACACAAATGCTTCTTCAAAAGTATATGAGTGTTTAGGATGACGCATGCATATGTTTCCACTTCAAAGTATACCTGATTACCTGTAACCATTCCAATGTTTCCACTTAAATACATGTTAGTTTGTGACTTGGGACTTTACTAATTGGGACTTCAAACATATGAGTGTTTGTAGTGTGTTCCAAATATATACATGGGTCCTGCATAATATGTTTGGGAACAAATGTTGCATTAACCTTTTTTTCAGCATGTAGAATAAATAATGTGGAGCACAAGACACATTATTTTCTAACTCCCGCAGATGTGATGAAAGTTTGGTTCTCCTTCCCATTATAGAGTTCACGGATCATGGACACTATCTTTTCCGGTATCCCCTTTTGGTCCAGATGGACCTCACTGAGTTGCTGTGTAAACAATCAAACGCTTGTTCAAAGTCAATGAAAGTCAGGCCTGAAACTCGTCTGCTCTTTCGCACAATTTGCACCACCACCGGAGAGATCCGCTGAAGAATAAGGGTCGCCATTACTATTGCATTTAGCAATGTAATGTCTCTCCAGTACCTGCACAGCGTTATATCACCTTTCTTCCTATAGTGATAACCACTCCCTCTTTCCACTCCGTAGGGATTTTTTTGTCCTTCCATGAACTTCGGATGACCATCGTAATGACACATGCTAACCCTGCTGCTCCGTATTTCTACAGTTCTGCTGGAATATTATCAGCACCAGAGGATTTGCGGTCCTTCATTTTACCCGCCACTATATCTGCTTGCAGAGAGGGGTTCCGTTGAAATTTCGCTTATCGGGTTCCGATGTGAGTATGCTAACAGAGATACTTACAATTTAAAAATCGACCCTTTGTAAACTTCCGTAGCTATGACCGTTGCAAAATGTTGGCACAAGAAATTGAAAATGTTAACACAGCTTCAAAAACCTTGTAGCTTAAAACAGTGTAGGGTGTCCCTTTTTGCAAGTACAACAGTAAACAAACATCACCAAGAGCAGAGGGACAGCACACACAACTTTATTATCCTGCAGTTGATGTTTGTTTGTGGGTTGACGTCAGGTTAATGACAGTGTTGGCCATAGTGCTGCTGCTTGTAGCAGGGGTAGTTGCACAAATTCAAATATTGCACACATCAGTTTTTGGTCATATGTTGCTTGACATAACAGATTTTTGTTCTACATTTGTGCATTTTTTTGTACCACTTGGGATCCCAATGTGTGTATATAGCGGACCTTTCAAAATCTCAGAATATAAGATACATTGAACGTTTTTGTTTTGTTTCGCGTGGTGTTCTTGTGTGCCGGATGCTGTAGTTAAAAATCCCCCAGATATTCGGTTGGTGTCAAACTGCTGTACTTACCTTTTATAAATTTGATGCAGTGCAGTTGTTCTGCGTTAATGTTTGGTACTCTCCTGTCATAGGAGTAGATTAGCAGCTGTCTTGTGTAATAACAGGAGTTGTTATGATTTTGGCCTTTTTGCAAGTATTTTAACTGCAATCCTCTTGGCGAGTTGTCTGACATTAGTTGGCAATTTAAAGCGATTTAAGTTTAGGTATATTAAGTAAAGGGTGGGGCATTAATTTAGGGGAATTTAATTTAGCTTAAAAAAAGTACTAACAGCAAATTTGTCAAAATTGTGATTTTAGTGGTAAGGCCCATCGGTAACATTTATGAATAAAACACAACATCGTTCAAATGGCTTCCACGACTCGCTTTACAGTACCGCATTCTATCTACCCAATTTTGCAGTACATGTTCGATTGCTTGGACCTCTATCTGGGGAACGACAGCGTTGATTTAAGTCCTCAATGGGCTCGGGATTGTTTGTGTAACACTTATCTTTCACGGTATTCCAGAGATAATAGTCTAACGCGGTCAAATTGCGGCTGCGAAGCCGCCAATGGCTTTCCGAGTTTTGACTAATTATGCGGTTTTCGAACACAGTGCTCGATTGTAACGTTGGATGTTTAGCACGCAGCGCCGTCTTGTTGTGACCACACGTTGTCCTGTCATCCTCTGCAACTTTTCAACTAACGCTCGCCGTTGACGGCAACAGCGGTTCCTTGCTCATTTTCGAAAAAAATGAACCTATAATACATCAATGCCATAGACAGTAGACACCTGCACAAGACGTATTGAGTAGTCATTCAAGATATTTGCTGTAGTTGAAGACATGGTTTTTAGCAAACACTTATGTATTGTGAAAAAAAAACTTTCGTGTATGCGTGTGAAGCTGTAGAGCACAAACATACAATACTACTACTTCTAAACCGATTCACATTATATTATCGCAGTAAACAATTGTTTCCGACGTCTCGGACGTCTGTAAGTTCTCTTAAATTAAAAAAAATTATGTCCCATAACATACATGAAGGTATTGTTAAGAGCTTCTCACAATCAGTGAGATGTGCGGTTTCTAGTTTTATACTAACTGATTGGGACCTACAGTTTTACACAGATTCCGAGCGGTATTTTGAGAAGCATTTTCATGGCTAAGTACTCGCTAGTGTACTGCGAGCATTTTCATGACTAGTGATGGAACCCACGTTCTCATGTACAAGAACCGCGCACACTAGCCATTGCACCACCGACGGCCACTCTTAAATTATATGACCCAGTTAGCCGAAATATCTGAAATTCCTTCAGTCATTTAACCGAGTTTTCTGTACATTAATAATAATAAAAATAATAATTAATTTCTATAATTAATTGGTAGGAAAAATCTGAAAGATGGTCAGAAAATGATCTGAAAAGTCGGGACATTCACGCATGTTTGTTCAAACGTCTCTCAGAAATTGCCATGAAAAATAGTACAATTTGTCAGAAAACGAACGAAAAGTCTTACCATTATCGGATGTTTTTTCAGATTTCTCTCCGAAATTTCTACGACAAATCGGACAGAACTTCAGAAAATGATCGGATATGTCGGACTATTGTCGGATGTTTAATTAGACTTTATGCCGTCTTCGTTCAGCTACGTCTAAAAATCCTTCAGAATTTCTCTCAGTATTGTTACAGAAATCTGTCCGATAACTCTGCACACTCTTTCGAATTTCCTCCCACAAAACTTTCCGAGTTCTTGTCAACCGCCCATACGATTTTCTGTATGTTGTCTGACCGACATCGGAATCAGACTCGGCAACTAGTGCAGAGTGTCTGGCAGATTTCTGACCAAATTCGGAACAAATTGTTTACTGGGTTGTTTTTGTGTTCCGAGCCACAAATTCGACAAATATGTGTGTTAACGTAACCCCCGTGTAGAAAATGAGCTTCATTGGAAAATATGATTTTTCGGTAAAAATGCTCAAATTCAGCCAAGCGATTTACAGCCTATTCGAAGATAAGCGATAACGTATCGGATGGTCACAAGGCTTCAGTTCTTCAACTAATTGGAATTGGAGGTCTTTATGCAAAATTTTTTGCATCGAAATGCGAGAAACGTTCAATTACTGCGAACGGTGGCGAGATGTTTTGGTAACTGTTCCAGCACACTTTCAGCTACAGCGCCAATATTTTGCACTGAACGCACTGCACGAGAACGTACACGAGTTCTTTTGTCAAATAAGGACCAGAATTGACGAACTCGCTTCACAAATATATTCATAAACTGTATTCATGCCAATCTATTTCTATCGAATTAATTTCGTAGATTTCTTACAGTTTGAGTTGAAGATTCAGAACTATGGAAGAAAGTATTCGATATTTCCCAATATTCTTCAGCGTTTCGTAAATCTCTAACCTTCAACTAATAATTTGTCACTTCATAAATATCAAATTGGCCTTCTGCTTCGAAATAACGGGTGGTTCACATTTATAATTACACATGGCCCCCCCTTTATTAGTCGGATTTACATGGCTACATTCATTTGAGTTTTGTTTTCGTTTCCATTTAGCCTGATGCACTTTTCCATAGCATCATCGGTTTGCAACAAATCTGGAGGGTTTATTTTTAAAGACTTATTTTTGAAAAACGCGTCTTTATTCAATAAAGATGTCGAATAGTCTTGAGCTAGAAGAAACAATTAGCATTCCTAAGCAGTCATATCTGTAGTTTAACAATTCACGCCAATGTGGCGCGCGGCCTGTGCTATCGGCCGTTTCGTATTATATGGCCGTCAGTGGTGCAATGGTAGTGTAGGTACCTTTTGCACATGAGATTTTGGGTTCGATCCGTGCTCTGACCACCATATATATCCTTCGACAGCGGTCACCTCGCTTAGTGACGTCGTCACTATCGTGTATTTAGCCATGAAAAAGATCCTCAAATTCGGAACCGGTGTATAACTGTATGCCCCTACTGAGTATAAAACTAGAAACCCACAGTTCACTGGTTGTGACAAATTCTCCCCAATCCCTTCTCTGGAATGTAATGGAAAACTATTGTTTTGTTTTTGTACCACTTATCAGATTAGATTGGCGCAAATTCAGACGTCGATTATCTTTTGGTCGGGAGATATGTCTAATAATTCCTTCGAAATCTTATTTCACGGTCCGATTAGGCAGCAGCCGTCGTGAATGTGAAAAGAAAGGGTTATCCCACAAAGTATATGGGAAAATGGGTAGCTACCGACAGTAATGGGAAATTACCCATCACAATTACCTGATTCCGACAGTGTATGGGGAAAATAATGGATAGTTACCCACGACAATGGAGAATTACCTATCCCTATTACCCAATTCCAGCAGGGTAAAGGGGAAATAATCAGTATTTACCCACGACGATGGTGAATTACCCCTTACATATGGGGAGTGGCTACTCCGCTGAAAAACTGTCTAGTTTTGTTGTTTGGATGCAAATATAACGTGTTTGCCAGCTTGTGTTTGCTACTCAATATTACATGTTTGAGACACAATGATTAATAGGTTTTATTATTTGTTTTTATGACCAAATTGTGGCTTTGTTTGTCCAAAACTGCTAAACACAAACACGTGACAGACAACAAAGTAACAGAAAAGAAGCAGATCTTCAATTCATGAAAGCAATGCTGTACATGGTTCCTGCAATATGTTACTGGGACCATTTTTTCATCGTGTAGGAGGCCTTTATCCATTACCCATGCCGACGGGGTTTTTAACGATTAATATTTAACAATCTTTATGCTCCTTGGGAAGCATAGTGTCATTTGGGAGCTCTTCACCTCAGTCGTATTTGAGTAATCCTTTAGCTTTTATTTAAAATGTTCTGTTTATTTTGAATTGTTCTTCAAAATTGAGATACTAAATTTAGGGGCCGTGGATGTCGTACTATTGCCGCTACCTTGTTTTTAAATCAAAGGCGTGGGCGGCGGCAGCGTGCAGTCTGAAATCCAGAGTTCGAATCGCCGTGGGGAATGGATAATGAACGCATACCCATTACCCATAGGGAAGGGGGAAAATAATCGGTAGTTACCCACGACAATGGGAAATTATCCATCACGATTACCCATTATACATGGGGAATGGGTAGGAGGCCTGTTTAATATAAATTGTGGCAAAAATAGAAAAATGTCTATATCTCGGAAACGGAACGTCTGATCGAAAAAACTAAAATTTTTTAGGAATTTCTAAAGGTTTTCCATAAAGTGGCCCTATTCATATGGAAGAATTTCTTTAAATCGCCAACATAAGCAAATCGCTAATATCAAAAAACGGCTATAACTCGGAACGCTGCGTCCAATCGCAAAAATAAAAATTTTTTTCCTGGGCCGGAGGCTTTAAACAATGGTTGTGTTTAATACTGCATCACTTCTATTTAAAACACATCACTAGTTATAGTTTATCGAATAAAAAATCGCCAGTGTGTCGGTATCTCGGCAACCAAGCTTCGAATCGAAAAAATAAAGTGGTCCGATTCGTATTGAAGCGTTTTTTTAAATCGCCAAAATAAGAAAATCGCTGAAATGAAAAATGGCTATAACCCGAAAAAGGTGCGTCCAAAGGAAAAAATAGTAAATTTTTAATTCCATAGGAGTCCATAGGATACTTCAACCAATGTAAGCATTTAATAATTCCACAATTTTTCAAATAAAAAGTCGCTAAATCGTTCATTTTCAACGGTAATATTTTTGCAATTGGACACACCATTTCCGAAATATTGACATTTTTTTATTTAAAGCAATTTCTGATTTCAATTGTTGCTCTCTATTGCTCTTCTTTAGTAATGCACTAAATGTTGACGCACTGAGCATTTAAGTGCATAAACTGTTGTAAAACTAGAATTTTTGCTTTTTAGGCGTAAGGTCGTCTCACAAAAAATGGTATATCTCAGAAGCTACTTGGAAATACCAATTTTTGTTTTCTGTTTCTTAAAAAACATTAAATTTCCCAAAAGTCTCTTGAATGATTGGTTATTTTTCTTGCAATTGCTCTGCATTTAAAATGCGATTATTTTCATTAAACTACATTTGCGAAAATTGTTTTCAGTGTAGGCTATTTTCTGTTTTTTTTTTGTTTTTTTCCGTAATTTTTAGTTTTTGGTTAATGTGTGAGAAATTCATACTATTGACAAATGGTTGGTTTTTATTGGAAATAATAGACACTTCAGTTAAGCTCACTCAGTGGCATGATTAGTTTCGAACTCCATGGCAAGTTCATCATCAGATGTCTAACTACTCCTGAATTGATACCATCGGTTGATCATCAATCGTATATATACAAACTCAATTCTGCAATTCACATGTGCGAATTAGTGTCGATCGAAGATCCCTAAGTATCAATATATACTGAAATGCCTATAATTCCAACAACAAGAACAGATAGCTTTTTTCCACCATGTTCTTCTTTTCCTCATACGTTCTCGCATTGTTGCAGTGCTTTGAGGTGAGTTTTAATCTATATCACTGAGAGACCGGGCTAGTGTCGATTACGTTTATTTGAATTTGAATTTTTATGACCGATTTTTTGTTAGATTTCGGTTAATGTATGAGAAATTCATACTATCGTGTTTTTCAATATGAGCGCTACAAAAGTTTTTTTAAATAAAATAAAACCGGTTTTAGATACCCATGAAATTCTTTCTTCTTGTGAAAGTACGTTCGATGCCATTATGTATGGAACTCGATTTATTTTGCATGTCCACCACGGGCACGCTTGCAGAAGTTCAGACCATGAACCCAATTTTCGACGGTTTGCAAGCATAAATCGGCCGATACTGCTGCAATTTCACGTTCGATATTCGTACGAAGTTCATCAATCGTCGCTGGCTTGTTGGCATAGACCATAGACTTGACGTAGCCCCACAGGAAATAATCTGACGGCTCAAATTGCACGACCGAGGCGGCCAATCGACTGGGCCATTTCGTGAGATAACACGTTCACCAAACTTCGTTTCCAATAAATTGATTGTGGCATTCGCTTTGTGGCTTGTGGCAACGTTCTGTTGGATCCACATGTCCTCCAAGTCCATATTATCCAATTGGGGCCAAATATATTCGGTTATCATTGAACGGTAGCGATTCGCATTCACAGGAATGTGCAGGTCTTGATCATCACGGAAGAAGTACGGCCCAATGACGCCGCCGGCCCATAAACCGCACCAAACCGTAATTTTTTCGGGATGCAATGATGACTCATGGATTACGTGAGGATTGCTGTCTAACCAATAACGCATATTTTGCTAATTGACGAAGCCATTCAGCCAGAAATGTGCCTCATCGCTGAAGATGATTGAGGCCACTGAAGTTGAGGCCACTGACTCCAAATTTCGGTAGTAAATTTTAATAATTTTGACTCGTTGTTGGCTCGTATATCTATCCATGATGAAATGGCAAACCTTACTGAAGAGAAATGTTTTGTACCGTCTCTGTTGAAAAACCCTTTACAAGCTTAAAGCCGCATTCACAATGCACGCGACACTTTCGTTTATCATGCCAACTCGATCTCACACACAGAATTTCACATAATGTCTTTTCAGTTTTTTTTTTTAAATGCAACTCCAATTTGTCGCTGAAGTCGATCTATTCCTACTCCAGCAACATATTTGTTCGAATAAATAATATACTATTAAGCGGTAGATGGCGCTGTACTTCGAATTTCCTTTGCAAACTTAAAAACAGCAATGGAAATTGAGCCCATTTGTGTTAAAAGATTCACTATAAAACGTTATTTTATCTGTAGAATCGTTTAATACCAAATATGTTAACATTTAACATTAACATTTTTTAATATTCGAAATACAACCCTGGATGTAACATTTGAGTCATGATGCAACTAATAGAGGTTGCGTTATAGGAACAACTTAAATGATTTGCTTTTCCTTCTGTGCATTACATGGACAATCAAATTCAAATGTATTTAGTTTTTGTAATTTCTTGCTTACTTTTATTCTTGACATACATTTGTTTTGACTTTGACACGAAAACAAAATATATTTTATTGTTGCCTTGATATATTGGCCGTACTACTGGTATCACCTGTTAGACCAAACCTTTCGATTCGAAGTAAACTGTTGCTTGCATTGTGAACGCCTTTTGAAAATGTTGCTTGAATTGTGATTCCGGCTTAAAAGTCATAAGTATTTTTCTAATTAAAAAATGGTTGGTTTTTTTAAATTTTCTTAAAAAATAAAATAAAAATTCAAATATCAGAAGTCGTTGTCGAGATATACAATTTTGAACAATTCAGAAAAATAATAATTTTTCTTAAATTTTAAATTTTGAAATTGCGACAACAGCAGCTTCAGGAATTTTACTTTTATTTTTTGTGGAGTTTTATATATTGGCATAACCTTTCGATATATGTGCCAAAAGTCCAAATGCCTGAACCACTATGTCACACTTCTTGTGGCCTGACCCACACACAAAAAAAAAGATTTCGAAATTTTATAGATTGAAAATTTAAAATAAATTTTTATCTTAAGTGTAAATACTTTTTGCAACTAGCTGTGCGTCCTCTTTTTCCCACTGATCGGAACCTATGACAATCAATACTGGACTTCACCCAACGGTTACTGACATTTACAGCCGTTTACAAAATGCGAGTTATTAATTTTCCTTTTCATTCAAACACATACAGTTTTCTTTTCGCTTTTGCCAATAAAGCATTAAATCCATATTTCAAAGGACCATATCGTTCCAAATGACCAAATGTCCACCACATATTCAAGTCCTCGGGACATTTGTAATTAACCACTGCAACTAACCCCCGTGAAAGGAGCGATTATGTACCGCCTCCTTCCATCATCGCGTCCTTCCATCAGCACGGGATATGCAGCCACACCACTGCTTTCGGGGTTTGTTTCAAAAGCACATTTTCCCCTCAAGTTAACCAGAATGAAAAGTGCAATGTCTGAATTAGACGTTGGATATGTAATAATTTCTAATTTGCCACTGCTACTCCACTGTCGCCAGGATGACGACGTCGACATCGACAACGATGATGATAATGATGTTGATGCTTTTGCGAAATCACCAAAAGAAATGAAAATTTATTTGCAACGAAACAAGTAACTAATATTTCGTCTCCCTTACACAAAATCCACCAGAGTTTTTAACAAACACACATAAGGGGGAAGGAAGAACGAAATGATTGAAATCTGCACATAATGTGGGCGTTTTCAAAAATGTTGGTATTAAGCAACATTGGAGGTGTGGCTACAGATAATTACAGAGTACACAGGCAACATAGATTCAAAATTCAATCAGCAAACACTGATTGTAGTTATAGTGACTTTGTTAATTTTATTTTATTACAACAAATAAGTATAATGAAGATTTCTTATTGTTACTCTAAATTCAATTTGATACAAATGTTCATATTTCTTGTTTGGCAATGTTGAACAAATATTTTATTTGAAACCCTTAAAAAAACGAATCTAGGTTTGCTCTCTGCCATAAAGTGAAACCTTTGCTATTTGCCGTTTGTATCTTGGCAATAGGACTTTGCCAGGTTTAGCATTTGGCCATAAATAACAACAATTTAACAATTTTCAAATTGTTCTTAATGCCGACTTGTGGTCATCTCGGTGGAATGTAACGAACAAATTGAAAAAAAATCCAAAATCGGGATACGTTATGGTTCTCTAAAATTTATAACAACGCATTTTTTCAATTTTAACAGCCTTGCGGTATGGTATTTTCATCAAGTCTTGGCTCGTTTTGTAACATAACTCACGCTTGCCAGGTTAAACGTACACAGCCCTCTGCCTCACAGAAGTTGGAGTATTTTCCAGATTAGAGATGGAATGTACATTTTCAGTTTTTAGGGTTAACATTTTAGGATTATGGAATAAATAAAATACTCTATGGTGGAAGTCATTCATAAATGTATTTGAATGAAGATGGAATTCGGGCAACATCAGTTTCATTCGCTGTAACAGCTGATGATCATGGTAGTTGAAAATTTCATACAGGATTGGCATTTCATACAGGATTGTATTTGAATGAAGACGTGGAATTCGGGCAAAACCAGTTTCATTCGTTGTAACAGCTGATCAACTTGGTACTTGGAAATTTCATACAGGATTGGTTTTTCATACAGGGTTGTATTTGAATGAAGATGTGGAATTCGGGCAAAACCAGTTTCATTCGCTGTAACAGCTGATCATCATGGTACTTGGAAATTTCATACAGGATTGGGTGGGTGATAGAATCAATGGTCAGGATGGTTATTAATCAGGTCATAAATTAAATTCCATTTGAAATTACAAACTACATTTATGAAAGTAACATATTAAAAGTTGTCGTCCATGATGCATCATCGATTTTATGTAAAAGGTTTTCAAATAAATAACATATGTAGTATTTGAACGTAGGCGATTTTTTGTAACCATGCTTTGGTTAAAACAGAGAAATAGATACGAGTCGTCATCTCTCTTTACGTTCCCTCGATGACGACGTGGTAGTAGGTCATTTCATAGAGTTCGAGTTGCTGTTGTATGTTACACTTTGGTTGGACATAAAACGAACAGAAATGATAGGGAATGCGTATTTTCGTTCGATGCAACCAACATAAAACATAATTTATCAATCAAACACTATTTAAACTTAGTTTGCTGCATGATTTGCTTCTGGTTGCTTATCGCTCTCTTACATGAGAACGTGGCTCTTGTACATGAGAACGTGGGTTCGAACCCTGCTCAGATCACCTTACATTTCTTTCGACGACGGTCACCTTGCTTAGTGATGGCGACAGTATCGAGTACTGAGCAATGAAAATACTTCTTAAAATACCGTTCGGAACCGCTGTAAAACTGTAGGTTCCAATCAACAAAAAAAAAAAAAAAAAAAAAAAAAAAAAAATCGTGTCCCTTAACATCCCATGGAGGGATTGGGGAGAGCTTCTCACAATCAGTGAGATGTGCGCTTTCTAGTTTTACACTCACTGATTGGGACCTACAGTTTTACACCGATTCCGAACGGTATTTTGAGAAGCATTTTCATGGCTAAGTACTCGATAGTGTCGCCGTCACTAAGCGAGGTGACCGTCGTCGAAAGAAATTTTAAGGTGGTCGGAGCAGGAATCGAACCCAGGATCTCCCGTACAAGAGGCGCGCACACTAACCATTGCACCACCGACGGCCACAGGTTCCAATCAGTGAGTGTAAAACTAGAAAGCGCACTTCTCGCTGTTTGTGAGAAGCTTTCCACAATCCTTTCATGGGATGTTATGGGACACCATCTTTTTTTCAAAATATCCTGCAAATGGACCTTGAGGCACATTTTAATAAAACCGTTTTTATATCTCACTGGCTTGAGCTCAAGAATTGTTTACAGTTTATTCGCATGTGACAGAGATTTCACAAAATCCCAATGAAAGAAATCGCAGGGCGTTAAATCGCACGACCTTGGTGGCGATTTAACATTGGAATATCGGGAAATGATTCGGTCTCATACATTGTGTGGCAGGTGGTGTCGTCCTGCTGAAACCACGTGTCGTGAAGATCCGTAGCGTCCAGTGTATACCGCAAGAACCATAGAAAAAGTAAACTAATAGATGAAGCACAAGTGTTGAGAACATTTTAGTGTAATGGGTAATTACCTAGATTTCGTTGAAAGCAATAAATGGGATTTTTTTTGTTTCCAAAATAAAGTAAAAAAATATGACCTTAAAATTCTAAAATTTCTTATAAAAAAAAAAATAATTTTCAATAAAAATATCACTTCGAAACAAGAATACAGCACGTCACTTAAAGTAAAATATCTGATGGACGTCGAATTGCAAAGCCATATCACCACCGTCTATGTCCTAATAAATTGGTTCTTCCTCCGGTTCAACTACAATTCCTTGTTGAGAGTCCTCAGAGACTGTGACGTTTTGGCATCTGTGACCACAGAAGTTTCTACAATTTTGGGCGTGGAAGTCTTTAAATGAAAAGGTGTTCCGGCATGTTCATTAGGGTACGTCATACTTTGTCAACTTTTGATTCGAAAGACAACTTTTCTTATGTTGCCCTTATTTTAAGATGATGAAAATATATAAACAAAAATGTCTAACTGTTGGGAAAATTCAATTTGTGCAAAATTTCATGTTTTCAAAGACTCACAAATTTTGTTTAATATAAAAAATTTATAAATATTAGGAACTACAATACCTTTAATCTATTCTTATACCATTTCTCAACATAATCACCAGTTTCACAGTTAAAAATACATTTATGAAGAAAAAAATCAAATTTTTTTAAAGAGCCCCAACATTTGCCTGCCACAATCCAGAAAAATTAACCATTACAACACCTTTAGTCTATTCCTACAGCATTTCTCCATATAACAGGTTTTTCAATAACAGCGCTACAAAAGTTTTTTTAAATAAAACAAACCCGGTTTTAGATACCAATGAAATTTTTTATTCCGTTCGATGCCATTATGTATGGAACTCGATTTATTTTGCATGTCCACCACGGGCACGCTTGCAGAAGTTCAGACGCTGAACACAATTTTCGACGGGTTTCAAGCATAAACCGGCCGATACTGGTGCAATTTCACGTTCGATATTCGTACGAAATTCATCAATCGTCGCTGGCTTGTTGGCATAGACCATAGACTTGACGTAGCCTCACAGGAAATAATCTAACAGCGTCAAATCGCACGACCGAGGCGGCCAATCGACTGAGCCATTTCGTGAGATAACACGTTCACCAAACTTGGTTTCCAATAAATTGATTGTGGCATTCGCTGTGTGGCTTGTGGCGCCGTCCTGTTGGCACCACATGTCCTCCAAGTCTATATTATCCAATTGGGGCCAAAAATATTCGGTTATCATTGAACGGTAGCGATTCGAATTCACAGTAATGTGCCGGTCTTGATCATCACAGAAGAAGTACGGCCCAATGACGCCGCCGGCCCATAAACCGCACCAAACCGCAATTTTTTCGGGATGCAATGATGACTCATGGATTACGTGTGGATTGCTGTCTGACGCATATTTTGCTTATTGACGAAGCCATTCAGCCAGAAATGAGCCTCATCGCTGAAGATGATTTTCCGATGAAAATCCGAATCGTAGCGCTCTTAAAGTTGAGGCCACTGACTCCAAATTTCGGTAGTAAATTTTAATAATTTCGACTCGTTGTTGGCTCGTATATATTTCCATGATGAAATTTCAAACCTTACGGAAGACAAATGACAAAAGAGCGGGGAAAAATATGGCGTCGTTTGCTGTCCCTATCGATTTACTTTTGTAGCGTCTCTGTTGAAAAACCCTTTAGTTAACAGTTTCACAGTTACTAATAAATTGGTGAAGAAAAAATATTATTTTTTTCAAAAAAATTTAAATTTAGTATTTTTCTAAATCACAAAACAATTCAAAACGCAATACAAAGGCAAGTCTTGATTCCCGTAAAACTCAGAAGAACGGCAAAGCGAACGAAGATCAAAGAGTTCGCATTGCTTTTTGCTCACTTCGTCCTTTTCCAAGTGAACAAAATTGATCCCTGACTTACAGTAAAGCGATACAGTTTCTTTAAATTTGTTAATCACTCTTCAAATTGTTGGACATGAGGTGCACTTCAATGGTCGAAAATTTCGAGCACTCTCGGCGTAACTTTCCCCATTTGTGTAAAGAGTTTTCACAACGATATCGCGTTTTTCCATTCTGTATCGGCCCTTTTATAACAATCGGAAGAATCGTAGACATGGAGGAAGTTAGGATAGACTATTTCATTCTCTCATCTGACTTTTCATTTCACACTCTTTGTCGTAGGTTTGTGCAAATGAGAGAAATTCGACGAAAATTAACTTACAGCAGGTGAAGTTAAAAGAACTGTTGACTTAACTTTATCATTTGGTGTTGGTATAGAAATGTGGAATTTAAATGCATTTTACACTTTTTTTGTTGACCTCTATCGTTGGTATACATTTGTATTTCATTCAGTACAACTATTTTAGCAAAAAACAAAAACAAAACACGAAATGCGGTTGTTGTTGCTTTCTTGGACGTTGTGTGCTTTCCACCATCCAATGTTCACTTGCAACCATATCTATGACGTTAAAAATATTGAGACAATAAATTGCTCTATCTTTAATTCCTCTATGATCGTAGACGACAGCTTTCAAATTTCAGAACTGCCAGTTGCGCAGAAAAACGCCACCAAATTTAAGTCGTGCACTTTTATTCGAATACGCAGATCCAGACAATGGTCCATAAAGCTCACCAATGCGTCACTTTTTCAGGATGCAATGGAGTCTCAACAATGGCTTAAGGATTATCTTCACCTGAAATGCAGTAGTTTTGCTTATTGACCTACACGTTGAAAATACGGCCTCTGTAACATATTCTCCCATATATATTCTGCAGGAACCATGTGTATGTTTGGAACATACTTCAAACAGTCATATGTTTGCAAGTTCCAAACATACTTGTATTTAAATGCAAACAGTAGCATGTTTACCGGCAAACATGTATACTTTTACGTGCGTTATTCATCCCAAACATCCATATACCTACGTAGAAGCATTCGCGGGTTTCCCCCAAACCTCCATATACTTACGTGGAAACATGTGCGTATGTCCTCCCAAACATAATAATACTTAAAAACCAGCTATTCTTTGAATTCAATATATTTGTATTTAATTTTATGAATATAAATCTACATTTATAAACAATTAATACAAAAAATTAAAAGGTTTGAAACAGCCGTTTTACATTGACTTGCATTGTTTGTTTGTTCGTTTTTCACTGATCAAGCGCTCTTGATATCCTCTGTCCGACGATCCATTGACGAGTGAGCACATGAAACAAAAATGCAATACATCAGCCAAAATAAGAAACACTGTCATTCAGGAATATTTATGACTCAATACCTAATGCAAAAATACAGATACACACTTACAAGATAGACTCTCTCGATGTCCCTCTTTTATTCTCTTGCTCTAAAGAGATTATAAACAGTGCAACAAACACAGCTGTGTTTGTACCACAAACACTAATATATTTGGGTCGGAAACAAATATATTATAACATATTAATCCTTGTGTCTGAAACATGTAATATTGAATAGCAAACACAATGTGTTTTGCAGCAAGCTCCAACCACTCGCTACATTTGCATCCAAACAACGAAAACGACAGATTTTTCAGCGTGTAGCCATCCAACCAAAAATGAGCACTCCATCACTGAAAAAAGTTTTGTTGTGAAAATCGGGATTAAAATCCGTCTCGTATTGAGTGTGCATCTATGTAACGTCTGACACTAATTGTGTTTTGTAATCCCGCAGCTCAACATCATTCCGTTAAATTTCATACAAGATAACGTGTGAATTCATTCGAGTCTTTCTGGGTACTGCGCTCTACAGAATAGTTCCTGCAGTACGGATTGTACTCCGCCTCAGAGGATGCGTGATATCATTTCGAGTAATCGGTTTAAACGAAATAATAAAATCGGTTTAAACGAATAAAAAAAAGATATAAATCTGCACCATTTCCTGGCCTTGTTCAGTTTTGCCCATTTAATGAATATATGGCAAACCACACTGAACATAAACCACATGGCAAAGTGGTTGACACTGAAAACAAAGTTGTCAACTTAAATTTATATGGCTAAAAAACGCCCATAATCCTCAACACCGGCTTTTTGATTAGGGATGATGTCCAGCAAAAATTTTGTTATCTGGGATTCGAGGCACAACTTACGCAGAATAATTGACATATTTGAGATCGTACATTCATTTACTTGTTTCTTTCTAACTAGGTGGCTAAGTTTCGCATTTCCGATTTTCCTCTTTGTCTCCCTTTTCAGACATAAATTGTCACGTTACTATTCTTTTGACGAGCCATTGGTTAGGTGCAATGGTTAGTGTAAGTCAAAGAAAGAAAGATTGAAAAAGTCCCAAATGTATTTCAAAAGTTTAAACGTAAATATATCCGGTATTTGAAGGGAGGGTATGGAGGTCTTGTCTGTTTTCGAGGCCTACCAAAAAAATAAGTACAATATGGCATTTTTTTTGAAAAAAACATAATTTTTATCAGAAAAGTGGGGTAAAAAATTCGATTTTTTAATTTGCTCCTCAATAGGTTAATAAAACTAAACTTGTTTATGCACTGATTTATAGAATTTAGAAGGACGTTTATAATGATACCCAGTTCAACCATATCGGATTGTAAATACCTGACATATTAGCGATAAAGGCCTATATCTCAAGCAGTTGGACCGATGCAGAAGCTTTTGTCTGTTGTGAAATTTTAGTGTAGATCAGAGAGTTGGTGCTAAATTATGGTAAAATTCATCGTCTATTTGCCGTGGATGCGCAGGTGTATTCTTTTCGCTTAGCATCTCTGGATGTTCCTTGAAGAAGGTAATATAGCATTCGAGCTGTGGCTTTGCGGTCCCCTCGAATTTCTTAAGTAATACTGTATTAATTCTAATTCAATAAAATTTAATATATTAAATACTTACATACTTTTCCTTTTTTGCCGCTTTCATGTTGTGCAGAATTGAGGTGTTGAACTGATTGTTATTGTGAGGTGAATTAATTGTTATGAGGTGAATACACGATACAAACAATGGTGAGAACTTTGTAACAATTTTTTGTTTACAATTTGATTCGTAACACATACACACAATAGGGATGTAAAGCTTCTCAAAAAGTTCCCTTATTGATGGGATGTAATGCGAAAGTACTTAGATAGTTTATCTGTAAGAGATTTTTATAATCTAAATATCTTTTTTAGTGGAATAATTAACATTTGCTGGCCAATGTTTTGTTAAAACATATAACTTCCCAAGAAAAACAGACTCTAAACAAAAGCGTTTAGAGTTCGTTTGTCGCAAACATATTTATTTGGCCCCAAAAACATTTCGTTTCCCTAAAATTGGAAACTTTTATCGTTACAGCGATTTCGTTTGTAATAAACAAACTTTTATTTACCCCCAAATAGTAGAAACTTATTTCACTCCTGCGCGAAACACATATTCACATATTATGACTCAGTGGGCACAAGCGGGGACTTGAAGGGATTGTGCCTGGGGTAAAGTCATTAAAATAAATCGTATGCATTCAAATACAACTCGTTTGCGTGAAACGAAAACGCAGTTTATCGCAAACATTATTTTTTCCGTTAAACAGGGGACCAACCAACCGCCATAATAATCAAATGTTAATAGAAAATTAAGTTTTTAATGTTAAAATTCAATTTTTAAAAGAAAAAATACTTTTTTATTAGTTATTGATCTTGAGCCGGAAAATTATTAAAGAGCATAGCCTTTTTTTAATTTAGAGTTTCAACAACTCGTTTCCGGTGAACGAATCGTTATCGTTTGTTGTATACATTTTTCAGTTATCCATTTCCATTTATTTATCACAAAAAGGACGATTTGTTTGATTCAACAAATGGTTGTTTGCCGGAATTGCATTCCCCTAACGAAGTTTTTTACTGCAGATTTTTTTTGGACTACTAAATAATTTTTTTGTGTGAATATTTATTAAGCGCTTTTTCCAGTTTGAAGTCCACACTATTATTTTGACCGGAGCTATATAATTGACAAAAAAAAATGATTGAAATTTTTTTCAAAATAAGTTGTGATAAGAAACCCTAATTACTCCATAAGGATCTGGGTAGTCTTGAAAAATCCTGGGCCGTAAATTTGTGATCTTTTAAGAGTTTATGAGAATGTATTTACCTATCTAAGCTTCATCTAAATCGCCTCCTGGTATTTGTGGAGACTGCAAAATGTCCTATGAAGGAAACCAAATGTCATAGGGCATATGTTTATATAAAGTATTCCAATGGTAGATAGGAATATAATGTGAATAGATACTATAGATCTAATTTAGTGGAGGTTGGAAAAAAGTTTAGCTTACCTCTGCATCGATACGTTCTAGAATAGTGATGGATGTTGTTGAGTATTACAAATAAGAATCTGTCACCAATTGTAAAGTTTTCAGTGTACTGACGATCATTGAAAGCCGTTTTTTAACATGACGGTGTATGGCTTTGATATGAATAGGTAACGCCGTTGGATAATATTTAACTTTGAATAACCATTTTTGTAGTTAGTTTAAATTCGATTGTGTATTACAACTGTCAACATTTTTACAAAGCCCTTAAATAAGTCCTTTCAAAAACAAGGTGCTCCGAAATTTACTCATCCCTGCCTAACATACGTGAGTTATGTGTGAGATCATGTAAATGTGTGTAGCATTGGTTTCCCATTTGCATTGCAAAAACTAACACCGAATCGCCTAAAAGCATGCTGTAAAAATGTTATCTACAAATTCTGCGAGCATTCGCTCTTTTGCACAAACTCGCACTGGGACTGGTCATTTTAACATGGGTGTGTAATGTAGTTTTATGAGTGTGTTTTTATTCCTTCTTCTACTCCTCATTGTCTAATTCTTTCTCTCTATCACTCTCTCACCATCTTTAACATTCTATGCAATAAATGTTAAACATTTTTTCCTTTGGGCTTTGCCACTTATTTTTTCTCTGGTTCTCCTCATCCTTTCGTTGCTGGAAATATTCCTTTAAAAAAATTGTTGAATGAACAGTTTTACGCGTATGTAAAAATTTACCTACACAATTGTATACACATGGATGTGTAAGGTTGTGTAGGCTGAGGTGGCAAGAGAAATAAACGAGTAAGGAAGTAGAAGTCCGAGTAATTTAAAATGTGACTTTATTGAGCTAAATGGTATAAATATTCTGAATTTGAGTTTGTGGAATATAGTTGACTTAGGACAAGTTTCACACTCGTAATTTAAAAACTCAATTTAAAATCTCACAGAAAACTTTCGTATTAAATGACAAGCTCGCGCATTTAAATTCAATTTAAATGGAGAATTTGCAACTGTGAAACTGATCCTTAATACACTATAACCAATTGTCGACACATTTTTAAAAAACGGTTGTGTGAATTTTTTACTTTTTTGTTCCCTTAAATTTCTACAGTAACCCTCGCGTTTGAAGTTGAATCTATGCGCTTTTTGTTATTTTCTCGATTGTAGTTTCACATGTGTGTGTGTATATTTGCTCCTGGAATGGGCATAAAAGACATTTTATTACTTCCTCGTTCTCATACTTTGGCATCAAAGCAATTTGGCATGAAATGTAGATAACGTGCATTTTTCAAATTCTTGAAGTTTTCAGACACGACAATAATTTTTGTTTGTCTAGAAAAAAAATTTAGGAAATTTCAAAATGTTACTACATTTCAAACCATTAACGAAATCGCATAGAATACGCAACGCAACATACGATTAATTCATGAACGATGACAACGATTCAAACACTGAACCGCTAGTACATTACATGGTCGGTAATATGCCAAACCCAAAATAGACTGGAGAAAATGGAAAAAGGGATAAAACTCGGTTTCTCGGTGTCGAGTCCGATGAATCTGCATACTCATATAATAAAAATATAAATATTTTCGCTGATCAACCGGCTAGGGAGATATGACAATAATGGTAGATGAATTGATTGATATTGCGGCTGACAGCCGCAATGGTGAACTGCGATGTCAGGTTGCTAAGATGTTCCGACAGAGTGACATAATGAAGGAACGGCAGGATGGGACAAGGCTAACAGCTGGCTTTTACTGGCGTCTCTTCTGGTGCAATGGTTAGTGTGCGCGGCTCTTGTACATGAGATCCTGGGTTCGAACCCGGCTCTGACCACCTTCAAAAAAAAATAAATTTCTTTCGGCGGCGGTCACCTCGCATAGTGACGACGACACTATCGAGTATATAGCCATGAAAAAGCTTCTCAAATTACCGTTCGGAATCGGTGTAAAACTGTAGGTCCCAATCAGTGAGTGAAAACTGGAAAGCGCACAGCTCAGTGATTGTGAGAAGTTCTCCCCAGTCCCTTCATGGGATGTAATGGGAAACCATTTATATTTTTTTTTTTTATTCTTCTGAATTGGGTAGGAGAATCGACTCTATTAAAGAGCAGAATAATACCAAATGCTTGAGAGATATACACACCCAGAGAACTAATTGTTTGAAAAGAGGTTGTAGCTACAGTAAATTTGGCTGTTACCGAATTGAGGTAGTTTCGACCGAATTTAGTCCCCACTAACGAAATTCGTTTAAAGCAACCTCGTTTTATAATTGATTCGGTTGTGACAACTGAATCTTCAATTATTTTCGTTCAGACAACTAACTTTTCTAAAGTTTCGGTTGGAACCAACGAATTTGGATTCACTTCGGGTGCAAGAACCGAAATTGGTACTAAATTGGGTTGGAGTAACCGCATCTGGCATTAATTCGGTTGTAGTAACCGAATGTGGCATCAATTCAGTTGTAACTATCGAATTTGGTTATAATTCGGTCACAATAACCGAATCTAGCCTTAATTCGGTTGCAACGACCGAATTTGGCGCAAATTCGGCTGCTGTAACCGAATTTATCATGAATTCTATAGGTACAACCGAATTTCTTTTCAATTCGGTTACCACAACATAATGCTATGTTTTTAAAATCTGACGTTTACAATTTTAAAATCAAATATTATTTTAAAAAGAATTAAAGAATGTTAAGATTTTTTTTGTGGTTATTAAAACATCTGACTTTTAAAATTCTATAGAATTAAAAATGTCAAAATTTTTTTTGTGGTTATTAAGAAAGTAAGTGAAGTATGTTTTGTACGTCGTATTCTGCAGAAATTATTCAAGCTCTATTTTCACGCGTTTTAATTTCTTTATAAGAATACAGGAAAATAAATCATCATTTAATAATAAAAAAAACTTTAATAATTCATTAGTGGCACTACCTAATTTCGGCTGTAACAACCTCTAATTGGGTTGTAACAATATCTAATTCGGCTGTGACAAACCTCTAATGAGGTTGTGTCAACCACTAATGAGGTTGTGTCAACCAGTAATAAGCTTGTGTCAACCAATAGTGAGGTTGTATCAGCCCCCAATTAGGTTGCGTCAACCTCTAATGATGTTGTGTCAACCTGTAATGAGTTTGTGCCAACCACTAATGAGGTTGTTGCAACCTATAATTCGCTTACCGCTAATTCGGCTGTCTCAACCGGATTTATCTGTGAGTGCGGAGCTCTGTGTCTGCGGGTACGGAAACTAGCAAATAATTCCCATACCTCGAGGCGCTCTATCGAATTCTAAGCTAGGGGAAACAGAAGAGTAGCCCTCCACGACAAATGTGCCAATATAACCAAAAAGGTGACACGCTAAAGACGATACTAGGCATACAGAAAGGGTCGTGCCGGCCCGGCCCTCTTATACTGAAGTGGTCAGGAGTTAGATTTTGGACGATCTATTTTCGGCAGTGATCGACGGGATAAAACCCAGAAAACTTTTGATGATAAGCGAAAAGCCATTGGTCGAAATAAACATCTGAGGGTTTACCTGCGGCGGATAGGTGGTACAATTGTCATAGAAACATTGTCGTGGCACCTTAAACGACATGGTGGAGGCACCAAACTGACCCTAGTGAGTACGAGAGAAATTCTATACTTAAATAACATTACTTTTTCCCCCAACGAAGTACATTTGTGTCGATTGCGATACTGAGGATCACCGACAAGAAACGACAAGGATGAGCTCTAAACCAGAATTCAGTTCAGAAATATTAAAAATTAGAATTTAGTTTATGCCAAACACTGTCCTTTGTTATATATTCTGATGACAAATAAACAGCAACAGATTAAGCAGGAACAGATGAATAAGGACAAATGAAGCAAAAACCGATGAAGCAGGTACTGTTGAAACAGGTGAAGCAGGAACAGATAGAGTAAGAACAGGTTTCACAGGAGCAGAAGAAGCAGGAACAGTTGCAGCAGGCTGAAAATGAAGCATGACTAAGTGCGATTTTTTTCAAGTCTGTAGGCCATTCTAAAGGGATCTCATTTTTATATTTTTCCTAGTATTGTACGATACTCCCTATTCAGTTAAAATAGTTTTTGTTTTAGAAATGACAAAACAAAAATTTAATTTTTTTTTTGCCTCCAGGAGGATGATAAAGGGAAGAAACAAACATAACCAAAATTGTCAGATATGAAGGAAATGCTTTGAAAATATGAGCAATTGCCAATGGTATTTAACGTTTTTTGAATTTGCATTTGGACAGGAAATTGAAATTAAACAAACAATTTTAATTGTCATATAATTCATTTGCCCCATGCATAGACTAATACTTACATAGATACTTTTATTCTCTCAATAAATTAAACGTCATAGGTACGGTGAAAAGTAAACATTGGATGTTGGAAACATGTGTTCAATAATACCAGATAGAGGCAATAGTAAACAGCGTTCAAAAAAGGAACAACAACCGAATTTCGTGTCTTTGTGGCAAACTTTGTGTGTTAAATACAATACGAATGTATACCAAAGATAAAAGTTAACAAAAAAGTGCAAAATACATTTAAATTTTTCAGTTCTACACCAAAATGACATGAAAAAGTTAAGTGAACATATTTTGTAACTCCACCTGGTGTAAGTTAATTTTAAATTAAATTTCTCTCATTTCCACAAACCTACGACGAAGAGTGTGAAATGAAACGTCAGATGAGACCACATGTATGGTACCTGATTTTAACGCATTTCCTTCACATCTGGCACTTTTGGTTTTCATATATGTTATACAGTACAGGTTTCTGAATTTGAAAGTATGTACTATGAGGCAATACCTATCAAAGCCACAAAAATCTACATATAAAATAATTTAAAAACAGAATTACTAACAAAACAAGTCAAACAAATTTAAAATAATTAAAAGCATTCCCATATTTCATTACAATTGGCATCTGATTCTACAACCTGCCTGAGCAAATGCAAATTCAAAATTTATTAATTGTCATTGCGAGCAATGGTAATTCTTTTGCATTTGCATTAAATAAAGTAATGCAGATTAAAATCCAATGCAAACTAAAAATCACACATGATATTCTGATGACAAAACTGAAATGATGGAATTTAAGCAGCCATAATATAACATGCAATTGAGTCAATAGCTAACCAAGTGGATAGAATCGGCACTGCATGTATATTGTGCTTGCGTGTATAAGACACTGGCTGGATGCGATTAAGGCTTTTACCCTCAAACTATTGGAGGACAAGTTCTGCGATTCTAAACGCGTAGTTACCAATCAGGCTGTCTGCTTTCGCTTCTTTTTGAGACCATGGGCGTATCCAAACACCATGCCTACGATTGAAGTTGATCGAGGAATAATAGGTGGATTAGATGTTGCTGTTACGCAGACGATGTGGAGGTACTTTTTGGGAGAAACCACCCAAATGCACTTGGATTATCCTTCATTTGAGAACAGCCAAGATAACTTAATGTAAACCCGGATGTGTATTGCAGATGCATTTAGCCTCTTTCATTCAGAATGTAAAATGTAAATGTTAACACATATAAACTGGAGTACACGAGGGGCAAAGATGGTGGTCAATTTGCAATATACCTACAGATTGAAAATGGGACCTCACCCCTATGGTGACACACTGGCTCTACACGAGCTTGTGGACATCAATAGAAGGGACGTGCAGCATCGAAAAATTGGAACACGTGTGATATTTGGGTGTCAGCGGTTGGTTAAGAACCACATCGACATTTCGATAAATCACATTGAGATGCAAATTTAGTAAACAGTCCTGTATTCAAAACTATTGCAGGCAAATGTAGAATGAATTCCATTTGATCACCGGCGTACTACTACATAATTATCTGCTATTCCAACACAGCAACTACGAATAGGAGAACGGAAGTAGGACTCTTTACCGAGGACCTAAATATTTAGCAGCAGCTACAAAATAATCTGTTTCAAGGAGAGGTTAAGGCGTTCATGGAATATCTTAAATAACTGAACAGTAAAGGTTGAAACACAAATTTGAAGATATGCATTGTTAGCACAGGTAATAAGATGATTCCAGATGGCAAAATATAGGTGGAGAATTCGAGTCAATGGACATTTTTTAGATGGCGTAGTAATGGTGGAAATACCCAAAAAAAATAAAAATAATTTAAAATTATGTTGATTGCCGACCTTCAGATCAGCGTCACTAATTATCCTCAGGCTTCTACATACGAAAATTATTAACGTTAATAACATAAAATAAATAAATGGTTTCTCATTACATTCCATGAAGGAATTGCGGAGAGTTTCTCACAACCAGTGAGCTGTGCGCTTTCTAGTTGTATACTCACCGATTGGGACCTACAGTTTTTACACCGATTCCGAACGGTATTTTGTGAAGCCTTTTCATGGCTAAATACTCGATAGTGTCGCCGTCACTATTCGAGGTGACCGCCAACGAAAGAAATTTAAGCACACACTCAGAGAGCTAAATGTTTGAAAAGAGGTTGCAGCAACCATTAATTCGGCTGTTACCACCGACTTGAGGTTACCACAACCGAATTGAGGTTGTTACCAACCGAATTTGAAATAAATACGGATGCAAGAACCGAAATTGCTACCAAATTCAGTTGGAGTAACCCAATCTGGCATTAATTCGGTTGTAGTAACCGAATTTGGGATCAATTCGGTTGTAACTATCGAATTTCGTATCAGTTCGGTCACAGAAACCGAATCTAGCTTTAATTCGGTGGAAACGACCGAATTTGGCGTCAATTCCGTTGCTGTAACCGAATATCTCATGAATTCTGTGGGTACAACCGAATTCATATTCAATTCGGTTACCACGACCTAATGCCATGTATTTAACATATGACGTTTAAAATTCTATAATCAAATGTTATTTTAAAAAGCATTAAAAAATTTCAAAATTGTTTGCTGTTATTAAGAAAGGTAAGTAAAATATGTTTTGTATTAAAGCGTCTTATTTTGCAGAAATTATTGAAGCAGATATCAACAGTTTTCAAGTTTTTCATGGTCGGTCATGTGAGATGTGCTGCAATCGTCTGTATACAAAATTGTTTACGACATAAATCAACCGATACATCAGTCAAATGTCAGAATTAGTATACTCACCGATTGGGACCTACAGTTTTTACACCGATTCCGAACGGTATTTTGTGAAGCCTTTTCATGGCTAAATACTCGATAGTGTCGCCGTCACTATTCGAGGTGACCGCCAACGAAAGAAATTTAAGCACACACTCAAAGAACTATTTGTTTGAAAAGAGGTTATAGCAACCATAAATTCGGCTGTTACCACCGAATTGAGGTTACCACAACCGAACTGAGGTTGTTACCACGGAATTTAGTCCCCACAACCGAAATTCGGTTGAAGCAACCCCGTTTCTTATTAGATTCGGTTGTGACAACTGAATCTTCAATTATATTCGTTCAGTCAACTAAATTTTCTAAAATTTCGGTTGGAACAACCGAATTTGAAATAAATAGGGATGCAAGAACCGAAATTGGTACCAAATTCAGTTGGAGTAACCGAATCTGGCATTAATTCGGTTGTAGTAACCGAAAATTGGCATCAATTCGGTTGTAACTATTGAATTTGGTATCAATTCGGTCGCAGTAACCGAATCTAGCTTTAATTCGGTTGCAACGACCGAATTTGGCGTCAATTCCGTTGCTGAAACCGAATTTCTAATGAATTCTGTGGGTACAACCTAATTCATATTCAATTCGGTTACCACGACCTAATGCCATGTATTTAACATATGACGTTTAAAATTCTATAATCAAATGTTATTTTAAAAAGCATTAAAAAATTGCAAAATTGTTTGCTGTTATTAAGAAAGGTAAGTAAAATATGTTTTTTATTAAAACGTCTTATTTTGCTGAAATTATTGAAGCTGATATCAACAGTTTTCAAGTTTTTCATGGTCGGTCATGTGAGATGTGCTGCAATCGTCTGTATACAAAATTGTTTACGACATAAATCAACCGATACATCAGCCGAATGTCAGAATTAGTGCGGTGTCCCGTGATGGCCGGGACTTGATAAAGATCGGAAGAGGCATGTAAAACAAATTTATTATTATATAGATTACCCAATTAACTTTATTTTCTCGCTTTTTGAATTTTTTTAGAAGAATACAGGAAAATAAATCATCATTTAATAATACAAAACGTTAATAATTAATTTGTGACACTATCTAAATTCGGTTGTAACAACCTCTAGTTCGGCTGTGACAACCTATAATGAGGTAGTGACAACCTATAATGAGGTTATGACAACCTCTAATGAGGTTGTGTCAACCTCTAATGAGGTTGTGTCAACCTCTAATTCGGCTGTGACAACCTCTAATGAGGTTGTGTTAACTTCGAATGAGGTTGTGTTAACATCTAATGAGGTTGTGTCAACTTCTAATGAGGTTGTGTCAACCTCTAATTCGGCTGTGACAACCTCTAAATCGGCTGAGACAACCTCTTAATTCGGTTACGGCTAATTCGGCTGTCTCAACCGAATTTTTCTGTGAATGCACTAACGATTGGGCCATCGATGGCGACATTAATATCATAGTGATCACTAAAACTGTTGACAATAATTAAATGAATGCACTTGTTCATTTTAAAATTAATATGGAAATGGTTGGTTGCAGTAGGATTCCAAAATACGTTGCCCGTCGATCGAATCGATGTTTATGCAGGTTCGTCTTAAGCGTCTTACCTTCTAGTCGTTAAATGTGATACTAACCGAAGTAATTTTATTGCGTCTTATTGTGGATTTTTCTTACACCTAAATCTGGTAACATTAAGTTCCAACATTGAAGAAAGTCTGGAATTACTGGAACATTTGAAAAAATTTGAGTACAGATAAACCGAGGAACAAAAAAATTACACGTGTTTTAAAAGTAGAAGTAAATTATGACATTCAATTATATTTTTTTTTAATCGAAAAGCAAAATGTATGCAATGAAATATAAATTAAATGCTATTAAAAATATCTGTTTTTTTCTTTAAACCTAATTTTAACTGAATAAATTATTTTTATTTGTCTAATACGATTTTATGTTTTAATTTTCTAATAGCTGAACTATTTCCTTTTCGAGCTAAGTCCCGATTTTGGATCCAAATCCGTTAGCCAGTTTAGGTATGACATGATGATTTGCGGCAACGTGGAAGCTCTCAAATGCCCCATTTTTAATTGCATCAATGTAAACACTAACGCAAATTCTCATCCCTGCGAAAAAGGGATTTTCTATTATTGTATGTAATAGAATAATATAACAGTTCAATAAATTTGATCCCAATTCTGCGCATTTGGGAATGTCTACAACTACAACGTATAAGCATGTGTCTTTTAAATATTCTAAAATATTTAAGTTCATGTATATAAACTAATCCTTCGTGTCCCATTGGACTATAAATATCTTACGACTTGTGCCACCTACCAGGTGAGTAAACAATTTCACACACTTCAAATCAATCCATTCGCTTGACATTTTGGATATTTTACACAAACCATCCATTTGTGTTGACAACTTGCTAACCTGTTGTTGTTATTGCTGCCTTTTGTTTTGTCGGATCCTCCAAAGGATTAAAACTTCACACTTTATGACACTTTTGTTCCCCTTATTTTCCTTCTTTTCTGTTTTCTATTCAGGATGTTATTTTCGTCTCCTTTTGTTAGCATCTCAATATTCTGAATAATTCTACAATCATAAAATCTTATTGTTATTATTCAGTTGTGTGTGTGTGTGGAATAAATAAATAATCGGAAAAAACTTATAATAAAATAAAATATCAAAACGAAGCAAAGCGAAAAAAAAAATAATAAAATATTTTCTTTAATATTTTTATTGAGTATTCATTTGCGTTATTGTGTTATCAATTTGTTAACGTTTTACAGCTGATTCTAATTCAACCCTAAGCTCTTTTATTTTTGCTGTGGGTGTGGGTAGTTATTGTTGTAATCTCACAAAGGCTTATTGTGGCTCTATTACTGTAGCTGGTGTGGTATTGTGAATGGATTGTAAGGGGTGGCGTCCATTGCGTTGAGTAAAAATATTATGGAGAAAGAATTAATGCGAACAAATATTATTTGAAGTATGAAGAATTTAGTTTAAATTTTTGCTGTTTTTGATCTTTAGAACTGCATGCTGCATTTCACCATCCTTACAATTTTGAAAATGTAGCCAACTAATAAAGGGAGTCGCAGCAAGAATGCACTTTTTCATTTTAAAATAAAAACACATATTTTTTGAGAAAGTTGTGATTTTTTTATTGAATTGCAAAGAAGACATTTCCCGATTAACTATGGAATAAAATATCCGTCAAATGGCAACCACGGCTATGATTACAGCCCATTACTCTTATCATGAAACTTTACTTGACTTTTTCACAGAGATGTGGCTGTATCTCACCGATGACGCGTTGGATCTCGGATATGAGCTCAGGAATTGTTTCTGGTTTATTGCATAAACCCGAGATTTCACAAAACACCAAAGAAAGAAATCGCACGACGTTACATCGCATGATCTTGTTGACCAGATGAAATCACAATTTCTTGAGATAATTTGTTCTGGAAATCTTTGCTGCAATAAATCAATCTATTGTTCATTCGCGGTGTGGCAGGTGGCACCGTTTTGCAGAAACCACATGTCGCCCAGATCCATGCTGTCCAGTTGAGGCCACAAGAACTCCGTAACGAATGCCGTTCACAGTCACTGCAATTTCGGACTCATCTTCAAAAAAACATATACCCATTCACGCCACCTGACCAAAATCCGCACCCGACAGTTGCTCGTTGTGGGTGCATTTGTTTCTTATGAATTGCATGATAAATTTCTGAGCCCCAAATTCGACAATTTGGTGTCTTCACTACGCTGTCCCATCAATAATTTCTTTTTTTGCGCAAGCTGTCGGTGGTGCAATAGTTAGTGTGCACGCTTCTTGTACATGAGATCCTGGGTTCGATCCCTGCTCTGACCACCTTAAAAACAAATTTTCTTTCGGCGGCGGTCACCTCGCATAGTGACGGCGACACTATCGAGTATTTAGCCACGAAAAAGCTTCTCAAAATACCGTTCGGAATCGGAGTAAAAACTGTAGGTCCCAATCAGTGAGTGAAAAATTAGAAAGCGCACAGCTCACTGTTTGTGAGAAGCTCTCCCCAATCCCTTCATGGGATGTAATGGGAAACGGTTTTTTTTTTTTTTTTTTTTTTTATATTTCAAAGTATTTTTGAGATTTTTTTCAGATTTTTCGGAAGTGGCTTAGAGGTCGCACAAGTCGAATTTCCTCCAAAACTCGGGCATTCCGGGCGTTTTTTGAATTTTACTTAGAACTCGGTCAATAACCAGGATTTCTTTGTTTGTAAGCTAAACGTCCAAACTATTATTGTATATGCACAAACCACCAGTTTTGGCAATGATTTTCCTCAATAAGGTACCAAGTATTAAATTTTTTCTTAAATTTTGGATAAATTTTGTAAATAACGCTTTATGTCTTTTAAAATTCCTATGAAGACGTATAAATTCCAAGCAATTTTGTAAAAAACAACAATATTTAAAAAAAAAACCCGTGCCCTAGAGTTTTCTAAAAGAAATCTTTTGAATTTGCGGTTTTCTGTTCCAGAGTTATACAGGTTTAAAGCCTTTTACCCATTGTATGAAACTAATGACATAATAATCTGTTTGCTATTTTTACAACGGATTTGCTTTAAATTTCAATGAAAATTTGAAATACTAATGATGCACTTTAAAAGATGGGTAAATTCCAAGTAATTTTCTAAAAAACACTTTTGAATTTGCCATTACTGTTTCAGAGTTATGCCACTTTAAATCTCTTTACCCATTGTATTAACCTAATAATATTATAAACTGTTTGTCTTTTTTTATCGGATTTGCATTCAACGTTCTATTATTGAAAAAATCTACATGCGCTAAGTAACGACAAAATATTACACGTAGCAAAAAATGGCCCTGGCAACATATTGCAGGAACCATATATATAATTGCTTGCAAACATATACATGTTTCCTGCAATATGTTGCTGGGGCAATTTTTTCTGCGTGTAACTCTTTGTCGTTACTTAGCGCATGTAGATGTTTTCATGAATATAGTGTTTAGAGCAATTGCGATGAAAATTTGGCAAAGAGTTTATAGTATTATTAGTTTCATACAATGGGTAAAGAGTTTTAAAATGACATAATTCTGGAACAGTAACTGAAAATGGAAACATTTTTTTTACAAACTTGCTTGGCATTTATCCGTCTTTCAAAGTACATTATTAGTGTTGTAAATTTGTATAGAAATTTAAAGCAAATCCGATGCCAAAAAAGCAAACTGTTTATAATATTTGTTGGTTCATACAATGGGTAAAAAGCTTTAAAATGGTATAACTCTGGAACAGTAACAGCAAATTAAAAATTTTGTTGCACAAAATTCCTTGGAATTTATACATCATTTAAACTACATCATTAGTTTTTTTAAATTTTCATAGAAATTTTAAAAGTTATAAAGCATTACTAACAGAATTTATCCACTATTAACGAAAAAATTTAATACGTTGTACCTTATTGAGGAAAATCATTACCCAAACTGGTGGTTTATGCATAAACAATAAAAGTTTGGACGTTTTGCTTTAAAAGTGTTGACTTACAAACTAAGAAAATTGTGATTGTTGACCGAGTTTTAAATAAAATTTAAAAATCCTCCGGAATACCCGATTCGACTTGTGCGACCTCTAAAACTCTTCCGAAAAATCTGAAAAAATTCTCAAAAATACTTTACCCTATAAGCATTACAATCAAGCTTGAGCAACTATGAAAATCGAAAAAAATCTAAATTTTTTGGGACACCTTAGTATTCAGGAAGCCATTCAGACGGAAATGCGCTTCATCGGAGAAGATGACTTTTTTCTGAAAAATTGGCATTGACTTCACGAATTGCCGGCGCTTTCCATTGTCTGCTGGTTTAAGCTGCTGAGTAAGTTGAGTTTTGTGCGCATGAAGGTGGATGACTTTTGTCAAAATTCGCTGCGTAGTGCTTCGTGAAATTTGAAGTTGTTGAGAACGAAGCCGAATTCTCGTTTACAGCAGTAATGTTTTCAAGAGACCGACCTGTACGTTGACGCACATGAGTCTTACTGTCCATAACCGACCCAGATTTTTCAAATTTGTTGACCACTCTTCGAATGGCTGACAAATTAGGTGCACTTTCTCGTCTGAAAATTCTTCGATGTTTGCGAGCAGACTCAGCATAGCATTCCAAACTTTGTGAAAAGTTTTCACAATTATGACGCGTTGGTCCATAGAGTAATGTCATACTAGAGACAATATTTGGCTCATCTGACGTTTCCTTTACCACTCTTAGTGATGCGGTTGGAGTGATAGAGAGATGATTGACGAAAAGTGAAATACACCAGGTGGAATTACAATAACTTCTTGCTTTAATTTTTCATGTCATTTTGGTGAAAAACAGTGAAATTTAAATGTGTTTTAAACTTTTTTGTTGACTGTTATTGTTAGCATACATTTGTGTTGTATTTAACACAATAATTTTAACACACAAAACGAAATGCCGTTGTTGTTATTTTGTTCGTTGTTTTGAACCATTGCCTCTATCTGGTATTAGTAAAGCAATTCTTTTCTACATCAAACGTAAATATCACACCAGGCCAAATGTCATAAATTTGGTGGGAGATCTATTGGATCTACTATAAGTATTAATCTATGCGTTGGTCTTTCGTAATGCGCTCCATTTTCAGTCGCAATAAACACATTTGACAGCTGCTAAATTTCAGTTTCAGAGAAACTTCAGAATTTCAGAGAAACAAAACTGCAATCGACCGTATGGGTCTTTCAAGATGAGATAAGTACAACAAAAGTTGTTCGTGGAAGAAGCACATCGAAGCAAATGATCGGTTTTTTTGGTACAATCGGTCACGTGGCCACAGTGCCATTAGTGAAACGTAGGATGGTAAATTATGAGTGGTATAAGATGGTAAATTATGAGTGGCATTTTTAGAAAAGTATTGAAACTAACACAATCGACAACAAGAGAGTCTATAAAAAAAAAGTCATTTGGATCGGTGCAAATATTCTCGTAAACAGCACCAAACCGAGAGTGATTTATAAATGCCAACGAATGGTGTTACCAAGGAGTTTCTGGTGCTAAATGGAAATTCTATTTAGGCTCCACTACCAGACTAATGTACCAGACTAAAAAACTGAGACTTAGTTTTCATCAAAATATCTTAGCTGTTATACTTGTGGCGCGCAACCCCTTTTAAATCCTTTTTGTCATTAATTTTTGTTCACAGATATCTTTATTATTATTTGCTTCCCTCTCTCATTCTCTTACTCTTTATATCTTACAATAAAATAAAACGCAAAATTTTTACAACAGTTATAAAAAAACCGACTGCTCATACATAAAATATGAACTTTTTTTTTTGCTATGTTTTGAATCATTGTCGGGTCTGCGCTGCGCGCCTCTCTTCACGTCAGTCTCTAACGCTAAGCGTTGACCTTTTATTGACTGAATAATTTTATGATAACATTATAATATTTTTAGTGTTCCCTTCCGTTACACTCTCTTTGTTGGGACTCCTTTGATCCTGGTGCTTAGTGTTGATTTGGCTTTTATTCAATTGTTTGCTAAGAATTGATTTTGGTATTGGTTTCGGATTATAGGCGATGTAGATGTCGATGACACTGGTGGCATTGGAACTGGTTTAATGGTTATTGAGTTTTTGTTGATCCTTAGAGATTATTTTTCATTTAAAATCCGCCAAGGAAGAAATATGATTTTAACGAGTCAACAATTCTGATGACATAAATTCCATTATTGTGTAGTGTAAATATTAAGTTGCGTAAGGGTACAGAATTCTGAAAAGAAAGAGGCGAAAAGAGAAAACTTTTTAAAAAAAAATCTATGTGTAATTTTGAACGGAGTAACAACTTATAATCTAATAATCTTATTTACTAGGGCTTAAGGAATAAAGTAGTACATTCAATCCTTTTTTGATATTCACAAGGAAAAAATATATATATATATTTTTATAAAGACACCGATATGTCGAATTTTTTCCAATTTCACTTTAAAACACAATACTGTCCCAACTAGTTAAATACAAGTAAATTTGGGACTTGCAAACATATGAATGTTTGAAGAGTGTTCCTACCATATACGTGGTTTCTGCAGAACATATTTGGGAAAATATGTAAGAGAGGCATTTATTTTTCAGCGTGTATAATTCGCTTGTGATAACCTCTAATACAGGGCCTTGAATCGTTTGTACTCCCTGGCTCCCTTGTGGGGTTTTCACTATGTTGCTCGTACCGTGTGCTAGACCTATTTGAATATCGACAAATTAATATTCCATCTAGTCGCCCGGCCGTCTGGCGCAGGCAGGGGGTTCAAATTCCCTCTGTACCTTAAGTCGAATTTGGCGCTATTTTTGGCGACTCACAGCCATCGGATGTGAAAAGTAATTCCACCAATGAAATCGTAAGACGATATCCTTTCATTTGAGTACCAACACATACCTGTAAGTTCAGGGGCCCGTTTTTTAAATTTGTTGGGTCTTAGGGTCAATTTCCCCCTTGGGACTACTTTTTCTCTACTCAGGAGCTCAAGTCAAACAAAACTGCATATTCAGTTCTTTCCAGCGCATGTCCCAAAGGTTGTAAAATTCAGCCGGAAACCATTTGAGAAGGTATCCTCTCATTTGCTTATGACAACATTTAATTTGAGTGTGGGAATCTCTAGTGCTGTTGCGACAACTTTAAATTCGTTTGTTACAACCTATGATTTGATTGCGACATCATGTACTGCGGTTGCGACAACCTCTAATGCTGTTGTGAAAGCCTCCAATGCAGTTGTGCCAACCACAACTGAGGTTGTGAAAGACGTCAGTGGGGTTGTGATAACCTCAAATAAGGTTGTGAAAACCTCACAGAAGGCTGTAACAACCACAAAGAAGGTTGTGACAACGTCAAAGAAGGTTGTGAGGAACTTAAAAAAGGTTGTGACAACCTCAAAGATTGTTGTGACAACCTCAAAGATTGTTGTGACAACCTCAAGAAGGTTGTGACAACCTCAAAGAAGGTTGTGAAAGCCTAAAAGAAGGTTGTGACAACATCAACGAAGGTTGTGAAAACTTAAAAGAAGGTTGAGACAAAATCAAAGAAGGTTGCGACAATCTCAAAGAATGTTGTGACAACCTCAAAGAAGGTTGTGACAACCTCAAAGAAGGTTGAGACAACCTCAAATGCGGCTGCGACAATCTCAAATGCGGTTGTAACAACCACTAGTGTCTTTGTGATGACCTCATATTCGGATGTGGTGGCCTCTAGCGTGGTTGTGATAGCCAAAAAAATTCGGTTGTGACAACCTCTAGATTCATTTGTGGCATCATCTAAATTAGGTTTTAGGAACTTTTCAATTCGGTTACGGTTAATCCGGTTGTCACACTCGATTTTTTGTGTAACTTGAACGACGCTTTGAGAAAATTTACCATGAAAACTGCAAACAATATACAAGTGTATACGTGTTTAGTCGCCATCCCTAATATTCATGAATTTTGTGTGCGCGGCTCTTGTGAATGGGAACGAAGGTTCAATCCCTGCTCTGACCATCTTACATTTCCTTCGACGACGGCTTCCTCGTTTAGTGATGGCGACACTATCGAGTACTTAGCCATAAAAAAGCTTCTCAAAATACCGTTCGGAAATGGTGTAAAACTGTAGGTCCCAATCAGTGAGTGTAAAACTAGAACGTGCACAGCTCACGGGTTGTGAGAAACTCTCCCCAACCGCTTTATGGGATGTAATGGGAATCGTTTTTTTTGTTGGTATCATATCCATCATGATCTTTTTATTTAGTCCCTAGCGACTATTTCCACTTCCCAACCTGAAGAGTTCATTCGACAGACACAATTTTGCCATGAAAAATAAAGTCATCGCTGAAAGGACTTCAGAATTTCTTATTATTTGAAGGGAATGAAAAATTTCGAGACACTTTGGAAATCAGTGACTATATCCTGTTTCCAAATCTGCAGAATTGGCTCAACGAAAAGATAATCTGTATCAGTGATGAGGTCATCGCTGAAATAATCAAGTATTCAAAAACTACTACTAAGAAGTTTTATTATATGAAAGGAAACGAAAAGTTGTCCAAACGTTATATAATAATAATACAGTTTTTTTTTGGGAGATAAACCTTCATTTCGATAAAAATTTACTACTTTCCCATTTACTGATCACTGTATAGCCCATAGAAAACTGCAATTCAAATTTTACCCCTACATTTATTGAAAGACATTCCCTACCATAGTTCGAATCTGTTAAACCTTTAAACGAGCAAATTATAAATATCCTTTACAAACTCCGCCGCACATCCACAAAGGACCTCTTATAAATTACAACCATTGTTGCAACACATACGATATACAATTCGATAATGGAAATAGAAATGTTTTTACTTCGGCAACAAGGTTTGAATTAAAAGCAAATAGTAAAGTAAATAATATATTTCGAAAACATATAAATTACCAAATTGGTTTCGGACAAAAAAAAAAAACAAAAAAAAACAGAAGGAAGAAGAAAAAATACATTGAAAACGATATGGAATTAAATTAAAGAAAGGACTTAAAAAGCATTAAAAATTTCAATCACGTTTTGTACTCAAATTATTACCTCAAATAAAGGCTGTGTTTCAACTTTTATGTTGGTCGATGGTATAATTTAAAATTTCTATTTCATTCCATTTTAAGAGAAAGGAAACAATGTTGAATATAGAAATTTAAGAAATTGAATGGAAAAGGACAACATTTTTTGTTATATGTACTCTCCATATGAAGGGGACCTGAAAATCTGCAGCCACGACGAGTTTCATATATATTTTTAAGAATTTAATTTGGAAAAACAAAGTATGTATTTGCTGCGCTACAGTCAGTCAAGACCAACCATTTGATATAAATTCTGTACTAAGCATAATACATGGAGTTAAAATTGAGGAGACTGCAAATGATATAGATTACAAAGACTATATAAATCCTGTATATATAAATCTTGTACTAAATATCCTTGATACTGTAGCATAAAGAGAAAACTAACTAGGATACCGATTGAAAAGGTCTT
Source organism: Phaonia tiefii (assembly GCA_963931995.1). Classification (NCBI taxonomy): domain Eukaryota; kingdom Metazoa; phylum Arthropoda; class Insecta; order Diptera; family Muscidae; genus Phaonia; species Phaonia tiefii. The sequence goes on along the minus strand of OZ008371.1, from coordinate 175,144,772 downwards.
TGATGTTGTAAAGTTATTTTATCACAAGAAGGTCTCATTTAGGCTTGATATAAACTGTGAAATTCTCCAATATCACCCAAAAATTTATATGGTTGAGATATCATTTTTAGAGACATTGAAACCCGTGTTTGATGCAGTTGTAGCCAAACTAGAGGTTATCGCAGCCAAAATAGAGGTTGTCACAACGGAATTACGGGAATTAAGGCTACCGAATTTGGAGGTTATCACAACCGAATCAAATTTTTGTCTAACAACTGAAAAGCATTTAGTGAGAATTTTTGTTAATGTATTATTGTTAATCTAATTTCCCATAATCACATAAATAGTTACAAAATGAGTAATTGATGGACTCTACGTTCAAATTCATGGGGGATGATTTCTATTTATTGGAATGGATTGGGTCGTCTGGGAAGAGAGGGATAGCGACTCTGGTCTATTTCTCTGTGGGATATCTCTGGTAATTGCAGCTTTCCGATGTCCAGCTTTCTATTTGTACATGTCTGGTTTCGGACAACATTCGCTTACCACCTTCAACCAATTGCCTGGTTTCTCGATTGTTGATTAGGGGATATTTCTATTTATTGGAGTTTGTGAAGAGAGGGATAGCGACTCTGGTCTATTTCTCTGTGGGATATCTCTGGTAATTGCAGCTTTCCGATGTCCAGCTTTCTACTTGTACATGTCTGGTTTCGGACAACATTCGCTTACCACCTTCAACCAATTGCCTGGTTTCTCGATTGTTGATTAGGGGATATTTCTATTTATTGGAGTTTGTGAAGAGAGGGATAGCGACTCTTGTCTATTTCTCTGTGGGATATCTCTGGTAATTGCAGCTTTCCGATGTCCAGCTTTCTACTTGTACATGTCTGGTTTCGGACAACATTCGCTTACCACCTTCAACCAATTGCCTGGTTTCTCGATTGTTGATTAGGGGATATTTCTATTTATTGGAATAAATTGTGTCGTTTGTGACGAGAGGGATAGCGGCTCTTGTCTATTTCTCTATGGGCTATCTCTGGTAATTGCAGCTTTCCGATGTCCAGCTTTCTACTTGTACATGTCTGGTTTCGGACAACATTCGCTCTCCAGTACCTCCAATCAATTGCCTGGTTTCTCCATTGTTGATTAGGGTATATCCAAGTGGCTCTGAATGCCTCATTCCATTATCGGAATTGTGGGAGCTTAGGCTGAATTTACCGATTGTTGGTGCAAAGAAATTTTCCCTGCGGACTTTAATATTACAATGACCTGGCATAATCTTAATGTCATGATCAGGGCAGTGATCGCATATTTAGTCTAGGCGCTCATAACCATGTCCGTGATGTCAGCGATATGTTAGAATATTCCCTTTTATGCGGATGGTGACAACACGTTTTCTATATATTGGTCAGTCGAACATAGAGACTAGATGTCGCAATCTCTTGCCAACTACAGGGTGGAGCGCGGAATTTTGGTTATTTGGGAATGAAATATAAAAATAATGAACCTTAGAAAAATATATTTTATATTTCAATTATATTGAACAGTAAAGGAAATTTTCAAACTACATGGTTTTAAATAGTGTATCTGGCAAATGCCGACCTTCGCTATCCGCACACTGCTGCATTCGTTTTCTGAAGTTTTCTTGAACTTTAACAAGCATGTCGTCTGGTATTGTGCCAATTTCAGCATCAATATTGTTAATTAGGCCTTCCAAGGTGTTGGGACGGTTGATAAAAATCACATGGGGCTAAGTCTGGTGAGCGTGCCGGCCAGTTCACATCACCCCTCAAAGAGATAAGCCGTCCAGGAAACATTTGCCTCAAACAATTTATGGTATCCCTCGCTGTGTGTGCAGTGGCACCATCCAGTTGGAACCATGTATCCTCTAATTGCATTGCCTTAAGAGCCGGCTGAAAAAAATTCTGTATCATAGCCAAATACCGTTCGTAGTTCACAGTTACGGCAAGACGGTTATCCTGGAAAAAGTAAGGGCCAATGAAGCCTACTCGTGATTTGCTGCACCACACAGTGACGCGGTCCGAATGCAGAGGTCTCTGGTGAAGTTCTCTGGGGTTTCTTTCACTCCAGTACCGCATATTTTGTTTGTTTACACACCCACTGTGATGACAATGTGCCTCATCAGAACGGAACACAATTGCGTCACGGGGTATAGTTGCAAGAATGTCTTCACAAGAGATCCGCAGTGTCCAATAGTCCCATGCTGACAATTGTTGAACCACGCACATTTTATACGTGTGACAATTCAGTTCTTTATGAAGAATCCGGTGGATAGAACGTCTGGAAATTCCAAGAGCAAGTGATTGCTTTCGAGCAGAGCGTTTCGGAGATTGCAGTACTGCTGTTCTAACTCTCTAGATGTTTTGTGGTGTTGTAATCCTTCTCTCAGGTCCCCTTTTAATACATGACATATTCCCTGCTGTTCTCAATGAAGTTACCCAATTTACAATTGATTGCCGTCCAGGAACACTTCCGCGTGGGGGAACAGCGAATCGTAAACGAAAAGCACGAGTGAGCATTTGAAAAATTGGCTTCAACACAAAATTACATCTCCTCACGAGTCCAATGCATGATGGCAACTGAAAGGGAGATGATTACAAGGCTCCCGTCAGCCACTATAAGCCACGCACACTCTCCTCTCTCTTCGACCAGCAGTGCCGCCACAATCTGCAGTGCAAATAAGCAAATTACCGCGCTCCATCCTGTACAAATCCGCAGTCAGTCTCTGTGCCAGTAATGCAAGCGTTATAATTCGCGAGGACTTCTGCCAGTTGGATTGTGACAGAATGGAGAATGCTCTATAGTTAGTGAATTTATCAACCTCGTTGTAGGGAAACTATCGTATAACCCAATGACGTACAACCTGCTACGTGTACATTAACTTTTGCTTGCATTAAATTGACAGCCGTTGATAATACAGTGCAACACGAAAAAAAATAACCATATACGGACACCACTACGTGATAAAAGACTAAAAAAAAAAAGACCCGTGTCTCCCCATTTTTCCCAAAGTCATGCACTTTTTTTTTATGGGCCGCCAAAGATTTGGGGCCTCGGTATCATTTTCGTAAAAATGTGATCATTTTCTCAGGCTCATATCTTGGAAACCGTTCAGAATTTCGATTTCCTCTCTGAGGCAAAGTTGTAGCTCTTGTCATAAGGAACAAAAATTCATGGCACATAAGGAACAAAAACCCTTGGACAAACACATGGTTCTGGCCAGGCATATTTCATTTTTTGCTACCTATGGACCTGAACAGGAGAAAAAGGTAAAAAAAATTAAATTAAAAAATTTTCGGCAAATTTTTCACTTTTGCGTGCTACCTAAACAGTGTTAAGAATCATCTCTAGGAAGTTTATATGTTCTAGAAATTTTTATTGAGATCTTAGGTTATTGAGATCTTAGGTAAATTTTTGTAGTTGATTGTTTCCTTGAATTTTGAACGGTTTGCTACCTATGGACCTGAACAGGGGAAAAAAGGTAAAAAAAAATCGAATTTTTTTAAGTGTTTTGCGATTTTGATCCGGAAGGTGAAGTTTTTTTGATTTTATATTTTTGCAATTTATGACAAGAGCTACAACTTTGCCTCAGAGAGTAAATCGAAATTCTGAACGGTTTGCAAGATATGAGCCTGAGAAAATGATCACATTTTTACGAAAATGGTACCGAGGCCCCAAATCTTTGGCGGCCCATAAAAAAAAAAGTGCATGACTTTGGGAAAAATTGGGAAACACGGGTCTTTTTTTTTAGTCTTTTATCACGTAGTGGTGTCCGTATATGGTTATATTGCCATGACTTAAAAAATTACACACAGTGTATTCAAATGCCAGTTTAAAATAAGTGAAATAGATGTTTCGCTACAACACTATCGATTTGGTTTTTAAATTTCGAAATAGTAATTTCTGTTTACAATTTTATATTTTTCCCTAAATTTGTTGTGCAATTTTTCGTAAACTTTCGGAGAATTAAAAAAAAATATTATTATTGTCAAAGATTTGTACAATTTTCGAAAAATTAGAGGAAACGTGAGATTTCTTACGAATTTTAAGTTTTTGGATACAAATTTTTTTTGAATTCAATAATGTATAGGGTTTCGAAGTAAGATTGCACTGTAAAAAATAAGTGTTATTTTTTTTTGTCCAAGTGGCAACTCTGAAATTTGACAGCTATCACATATCCAATAGTTATTCCGATTATTAAAAATAGAGCGCTTTATGAAAGAACAACGCATTATAATTGTGAAAACTTATTACAAACATTTGGAAAGTTGTGCTGAGACCGGTCACAGACTTCGAAGAATTTTCAGTCGAGAAAGTGCACCTAATGTGGCAACCATTCGAAGAGCGGTAAAAAATATTTAAGAAACTGGGTTGTTTATGGACCGGTCGGTATCTTGAAAACATTGCTGCTGTAATCGAGTGTCTCCGAAAACTCGATAACATCAATTCGGCAATCGTTGTCAACAACTTCAAATTACACGAAGCACTACGCAGCGAATTTTTAAAAAAGACCTCCACTTTCATGCGCACAAAATTCAGCTTACTCAGGAGCTCAAACCAGTAGACCATGGAATGCGCCGGCAATTCGTTCAATTAGGTAATGGAGCACAATGAAGTCAGTGGAAATTTTAAAAAAAAAGTCATCTTCTCACATGAAGCGCATTTCCATCTGAATGGCTTGGTGAGTACTCAAAATTGTCGAATTTGGGGCTCAGAAAATCCTTATGCAATTCATGAGAAACAAATACACATACAACGAGCAACTGTGTGGTGCGGATTTTGGTCAGGCGTCGTGATTGGGCCTTAATTTTTTAAAGATGAGGCCGAAATTGCAACGACTGTGAACGGCATTCGCTACAGGACTATGATAACGGAGTTCTTGCGACTGCATGGCTGTAGACGACATGTGGTTTCAGCAAGATGGCGCCACCTGCCACACTGCGCATGAAACAGTGCATATATTGCAGCAACGATTTCCGGCAAAAATTATCCCAAGCAGTTCTGATGTCAACTGGCCACAAAGATCTGGCGATTTAACGCCGTCCGATTTCTTTCGTTGGGATTTTATGAAATCTCAGCCACACATTTCTTTGACTAAGTCATGGAAAATTTCATGAAAAGGGTAATGACCTGTTATCAGAGCCGTGGGGGCCATATGTCGGATATTTAATGCCATACTTGATCGGAATATGTCTTCTTTACAATCCAATTAAAAAATTCACAACTATCTCAAAAACTAGGTTTTTTTATTCTGAAAAGACCCCCTTTTTATAATTTTCGATACAAATAATTCTCGTATTTGTTACAACCCAATTTTGTTACAAATTGTTACACATCCATGGCCAAACTAATCATACCAATCTCCTTCAAATCACTTGAATGTAATCAAACAAGTAAAACAACCTGACCAACTGGTATCAAAGTTTTATGTTAAAAAGCCTTTTGTACAACCGAGCACGTACAGTCTCCGTATTTACTATACTGCCTTTCCTATTTTTTGGGTGTTATCCGATAATTTCTTTACATAGACTACTGTTTCGTTTGGAATGGGATCGAATTGTAAAGGCAAATTAATAAAAAAAACAAGAAAACATTTTTAATAAAGGTTTAAAATAACAAAACTTTGTATTCTCCTGTGTTTTTGTGTTAAAAGTGTTTGAAAATATTGAGTAAAACATAAAATAGAGAAAAATTGAAAGAGGGTACATAAACACTCACCTGCATGTTGTTTAGTATTTTGGAAAACTCTGGGCTACCAATATTATCGACAAGTTTGGAAAACTGTTCACTCGACTCGAGTTTATCAAAGAATGTTGCCAGTATTTGATCCTGTGGCAATACATCCAATATACTATCAACTAAACCGTGTAAACCATTAAGTTGCTCCTTCATTGTTGTTGTGTCCACATCTATTGTTGCAGCTACAGTCATCGTTATTGGTTGTTCTCCACCTCGTCCTGCTTCCGATAGTGATTCAAATGATGTTGCTGCTGATTCTGTGGCTGATGCTGATGATGGCGGTTGGGTTTGAATTTCAATAGTTGTTGCAGGTACACGATTTGCAATTGCTGGCTTCGCTACAGCAATTTCGCTTTGTTTTTGTGCATATTCAATATCTAAATAAAGGAGCAAGAGAGAATTGTGATGTATAATATTTTTTGAAACAAATATTGTATGAAAGGAATTTTTTATTTGTGTTATTGTTAATCAAATATTTGTAGTTTTTTTTGTGTTCTTTTATATTTCCACGAAATCGTTTTGTACGCTCGATTTGCTATTTTAATGTTTGCAGGATTTCAAAAAAGAAATATTCCATTTATTCATATTTTCTGCAGAGTGTCCTTTGACTCAAAGAATACGTATTTTTTTTATCATGTATATAAATAATATACCACAGATAACAGAAACTGGTGAGTACTAAATTTCAGGCATACTACACACAGTTGAAATTCATTAGTTGCTTAGTTAAACAAAAAATGTGTTTCTAAACAAATGAAATCTACAATGATAACTATTTTTAACTATTGTGTTAGTTGACAACAACTTTTGTTAATGGAATTGGCAATGTTTGCAATTGTTTAATTTTCGTATGTTTTTAACATCATATGTTTTAGCAAATATAATCTTTGAGAACATTTTTAAAGTCCTTTGAAAATGCCACTCAATGTATTTCTTTGTTAATTGACAACTGCAACTTTTTGGTTTAGTTTAACTACAAGCTGACAATTTTTTCTTTTTTTTGTTGCTTGGATGCAAGTATAACGTGTTTGTAGCATGCCGCAAATATAGTATACCTGTGTCCTAACGCATTGTGTTTGCCATTAAATATATCATGTTTGGGACACAATGATTATTGGGTTATAATATATGTATTTGTCACCCAAATGTGGTTTTGTTTGTTGAAAACTGCTGAATCGAAAACGTGACAGACAACAAGAAAATAAAAAGCAGCAGATCCTCGATTCACGAAAACAGTGCTTGCAAGCATGTACATGATTGCTGCAATATGTTGCTGGGAACGTTATTTTTCACCATATCAGGAATAAATTAATGAATTTCAATTAACCATATCATAATTAAATTGCTAATCATTACGTTTAAATTGTTTCTTACAACAGAGTCAGTTATATTAGGCCAAATTTGTTATCCCTGCTAACTAATTTTCGAAAACTTAGTATTCGGAGCATAGATATTTTAAACGGATCCCCATGCAAAGTGGTTGAAAAATTTGTTTAGCTGCTACTTTTAAAAGCACCTATTGTTGAAATTGATGTTTTCGTTAACATCAACTACGTATCGTTGGCAATAACTACGAATTTAGTTATAATTTTTTGAAGACATAGTTAAAATTAACCAATTTCTATCAATTACGGGCTAATGACTGAAATTTTAACTACGACGTAGTTGAAGTTTTAGGTGTTACCAATTACGGATTTGCAATTCGGAAAATTTTTTATAATTTAAATTTGTACCAATTTGTAGAGTGTTTAAAAAACAAAATAAAAGTATTGGTAGGGCTAGCGGAGAGGAAGAAAAACGTGATGATTGTATCAGGTAAAAATGTTGGCGATTTGGAAAGCGACCATCTAGCTAAGGGATAATAGTAAACGCAGTCATTGTGATCTATGTCTTCTTTGACAGTAGCCATGCACCCAAAATCGCTAGTCACGCCCAAGTTATTAGTGCTTGTGTCAGAGCTTGTAATTCACAGCAAATGACTTCGGAAGAAGCTTTCTCGATGAGGTAGAGGAAAGGTATTCCTCGTGAAACAAAGATGTTCTTGGTATAAAGGGATATACAAATTTCTACGTGGATAGGTCGAATATGAATAATCAGGGAGGGTATCGGGTTGATACAAAACGTCTACAATCTGTATTCCTGATTGCAAGAACTGCCACAACTGACGCTCTTCCCTAAATGAGATTGCCGAGCAGTTTGAACTATAGCGCAGATGAGATGGCTACATTAAGGACTACCTTTCTTGTTACACTGGATATAGGATACGAGGGTATGCGTTTCACAGCATGCAAGCTCATGCTTTAAGCTGAAGCTCTTCGATATGCAAATGATAGATGCATTTTCAAGTTATGACCGGAATCATTCCCCAAACTTTATATCCAGTCCTAGATAGGATATTTCTACGTAGTAGCTTAATCACTGGGCACAGTTTATTAGGCAAACACGAGTCTAGACTGGGAAACTGAACTCATGATTTATGGACGAGGATGACAAGAGTATCGAACAGCTCCAATGCCACTTGTTTGCATTTTTGATGTGGTAACATCTATAGGTCCGGCAGGACAATCTATCAAAGTGAAAACAGGCGAACAACACACAGCGTTAGCATCACATACATGGTACACCATTGTACAACAACAATAGTCTCTGCATGAAAATAAGTATGATGGTATTGATGTAGCGGCAGCGAACAAACAGGCAGATCGTCGTCGCCCAAGAGTACTGAATAGTATAGAGAACTCATGGAACGAATTGTGTGACTCAAAAGCACTGGCGGCGTCTTGCGAATGATTCAGAATGTATTACTCTCTTTTGGTCATAACTTATTCCATTCATAATTTTGATATGAAACATTGATGCATTTTGAAACATTTATGCTTTTTTTATTGTTCTATGTAATAAAATTGTGCATTGATATTGAAATATTATATAAATAGACTAAGTCTAGTTTATGCGCTTGTAATCAGACTCTCTACATGAGAGCCGAAAAAGAGTGGAATAAGTTCTCTATACTATTCATGTTAGACATATAATGGTAGCTGCAGTACGACAACAGAGACAACAAACCAAAAACAACAAGCATTTTGTTTTTGCTCTGTGCCTGTATTGTGTCAACTCAGCTGATTGAAAAATATTAAAAATTTATACAAAATTGGAAAAAGTGTCATTTACAAAATGCGTGTGTTTTATTTGATAGTTGGAAAGTGTTTAAGTATGAAAATTAAAATGTTTCTATGTGATTTATACGGAGAAAACATTTCAAAAACAGCAATTGTAGACGAACGGTGGTTGTATACAAACAAAAGTACACAAACTTTGGCATAAGAGAAAAACTCATTTGTTGGTATCATGATACTTTAATAGGCAGTTCGTGAGATCGAACACTTTTTTCGTATTTAAAGTCAGGTCAAACATAAATCAAAATCAACTGATAACCAACTTAAATACCCTGTCAAAAATTGAGCCTTAGCCATGAAAACTCTCCTCAACATACCGTTCGGAACCAGTGAAAAACTTTACGTACCAAAGTGAGTGCAAAACTTGAAAGCGCACAGCTCACTGGGTGTGAGAGGATCACTTCAATTGGAAAGCATTTTTTTTAAAGCTGAATTATGTAAGAACATTTTTGCTGAACAGTAATTAGTTTGCCAGAGTCTTTTGTACTTCCATACTTCAGCCACGTCCTCATGTATTGGGATGCGGTATGTTGGGGTTTAAATGGCACTTAACCTTCAATTTAGTAATTCAACGATGGCGACCGAATATCACGTCACATGGTATCACACCAACGAACGAGGTGTGTCAATGATGACAGCCCCTTCTATCTAACCTAATATGACGAAATATTAGTTCTTTGGCATTTGTAGTAAGCGTTTTTTGAAAGACTTGCGCGATGACATGTTGAAATAATTACTAATGTTCTACCTGCCAATTACCGCCCAATTGCAATTGGTTCTGCGCTCTTGGAGGTTATGGGGAGCATGGTTAACCACCATCTAGTGAAATATCTTGAGTCCAATGACCTTCTTAATGATCGGCAGTATGGCTTCCGTAGAATGAGATCTACTGGAGATATACTGGCGTTCCTTTCGGAACAGTGGAGTCGTTCCATCCAGTGTTGTTTGTTGTCGCATAAGCGGATTGCTGACCCGGGTGTGTCATCATTGTCTATGAACGGTGTTGATATTGATGAATCAGACACTCTTGATGTTCTGGGCATGAAAATACAATGTGATGTTCGTTGGGCAAAACATGTATTTGAAGTATCGAAAGATGCATTCAAGTGTCTAGGCTTTTTAAAGCGGTGCAAGAAATACTTCACTCCATCTGATCTCCTCAATATCTACACCACCTAAATCAGGCCAAAGATGGAATATAACTCCCATATATGGGCAGATGCTCCTCGGACATCTTTGGAGATTCTCAATCGTGTCCAGAGGAGCGCGATAGTGTTGATAGGGGACAGTAGGGTATCCAACTCCATTGTCTCCCTTGTGCATCGTCGAAATATGGGTTACGTGTCGCTGTTCTATTGATATTTCCACGGTATGTGTTCCTCGGACATCCGGCAACTTATGCTAGACGTGAGGATATTTAGGCGAAGCACGCGGATTCCCGGAACCCTCATCCGTTTTTTTATCGAGTGGGCGACTGACCGCACTATACACTATCGAGAAAATTCGTTCTTCAGCCGTACAGTCCGTATGTGGAATAAACTTCCGGCTAGTGTATTTCCCACCAATTGTGATATACAAAGATTCAAGGGAAATGTCAACAGGCACTATTCCCACTTTCCACCCTCCACTAACTCAATTTTCCTTCGCCAACACAATGCACTGCATTTATAGGGGGCATCATCCCTTCGCCAATATTTATTGAAAATTTGACGAGTAAGAAAGGCACCAAAGGCAATCTACAATCCTATGATTTAGTTTTTTGTACGAAGAAAATGCGATAAAAGTATTTAGAGCATTTAAATGGAAGTACTAGTTTAATTGCTTTTTTTCTCTCTGAAATTTATTATTAGTATGAATGAAACCTGATCTGCTGCATCAGGCTACAGAACGCAGATTGTATGGCGGGTTTATTTGGATGTAAGAAACTTTTCAGTGAAGCAATATAAGAGTACGAGGACTGTCCCAAAACTAGTTTTCAAAATAAGCTCCTCTTTGGTCGATACACTATTCATTAGCTTCCATACCCTGTTTATAGAAAGAGTTGACAAACTCCTTCAAAAATAACCATCAACCACAGAATCAACCTCTTCATTGTTCGAAAATCTTTTACTACCGAGCCACTTTTTCAAGTTTGGAAATAGAAAATAGTCCGAGGGAGCTAAATTTGGCGAATAAGGTGCGTGATGAAGCAATTCGAACTTTAATTAATTAATTTTGGCCATCGCAAGAGTGAATATGTGAACTGGTTCATTGTCTTGATGAAACAACACTTTCTTTTTCGCCAAATGCGGCCTTTTTCCAAAATTTCATCACTTAAACCCTGCAATAAATTAGCATAATACTTGCTGTTGATGGGATTTATATTCTGAAGATAACACAGTGCAACACGAAAAAATATAACCATATAGGGACACCACTACGTGATAAAAGACCAAGGAAAAAAAGACCCGTGTCTCCCAGTTTTGCCCAAAGTCATGCACTTTTTTGTATTGGCCCCAAAAAATTGCTAACGAATTGCAAGATATAAGCCTGACAAAATTATCACTTATTTGCAAAAATGACACCTAGGCCCCAACCCTTTGGGGCCCATAATAAAAGCCAATGACTTTGGGCAAAACTGGGAGACACGTGTCTTTTTTGTTTGGCCTTTTATAACGTAGTGGTGTCCGTATATGTTTATATTTCAATGACTTAAAAAATTACACATAGGGAAATTAAATAATTTTCGGGAACTTTTTCACTTTCGCGGCTACCTAAGCGCTACCGAAACGTTGTTAAGAATTTTTCCTAGGAAGATCATATGCTCTGGAAAGTTCTTCAATGATATCTTAGGTACATTTCTGTAGTTGATTGTTTCCTTGAATTTTGAACGTTTTGCTACCTATGGACCTGAACAAGGGAAAAAGGTAAACAAACTTTGACCTTGAAGATGAAGTTTTTCAAAATTCCAAACGGTTTGCAAGATATGAGCCTCACCAAGTGATCACACCCTGAAAAATGACACTGACACTTTTTGGGGGCCCATAAAAAAAAAGTGCATGACTTTGGGCAAAACTGGGAGACACGGGTCTTTATTTTTTGCCTTTTATCATGTAGTGGTGTCCGTATATGGTTATATTTCCATGACTTAAAAATTGTAAAAATTCACGACGCTATTTTTGCTGTGTTGAAAGCAACCGCGGTGGCCCTCTTGCGCACAGCTTTCTTATCATCCAATCTTCGGTCAATATGCGGTGTATAGCACTTTCTGAAATGCCTATCATTTCACGCACCTTCAACCGACGATCATTCAAAACCATTTTGTGGATTTTCTTAACCGTGTCTGGCGTGGACACCACAATTGGTCGGCACCTACGGTGCTCGTCTTTGTAGCTTGTGCTGCTTCGTTTAAGCTCTGCTACCCAATATTTTTCAGCCTATTGTGATACCTGCAGTTTCCTCTATAGCAACTATTGACTAGTCGTCTAGCCAATTTGCCCTTTCAATGAATTTGTCTATAAGACCTACAGGAATATCCTGCAGGGCTACGGTGCTAACTAAATGTGGTCCGAATATCCTACTTCTCAGTCCTGCCAGAGCAAGCAATCCAAAAGAGGGAGTTTCGTCGTTTCCTCGTCCTCTTCCATGCAGCATCTACAGAGAGTGGAGTTTCTATGTCGCAATGTTAGGGTGTATTTTCCTACAAGACAATGTCCCGTAAGTGTTCCTATCATTGTGGATAACCTGCCTCTCGGCAAGCTAAGTAGTTGCCTAGTCCTCTTCCTGCCCACGTGTGGCCAGAGGACCCTGGATTGTTTGCAAGTTGAAGTAAGTCTCCTCTTGTCCTTGAACATATTGTTGGCCCAATGCCTGATCTGCAAACGGCAGGTAGAGATTGGCAAACTAACACCTTCCTTTGCCGGAAGAACCTATGCCGTAGTACCCTGTCTAGCTAACGGATCCGCTACGCAATTGCCTGGAATGTAGCTGTGTCCCGGTACCCAGATGAGCCTGATGATAAAATACTCTGCCATCGCCCTAAGTGATGAGTGACATTATTTCACCGTCAGGGACGTAGCAAACATGGCTTCCAGGGATTTTATGGCAGCCTGGCTTTCTGTATAGATACATACGTATTCTCCGGAGGGTTGTGACAATACTTTTCAGAAATTCAGCAGCCTCCAGTATGGCTGTAATTTCCGCCTGAAACACACTACAGTGATCAGGCAGCTTGAAGGAGATATTTACATTGAGGTCCTGTGAATGGACCCCATAGCCTACTTGCTCGTCCAACTTTGAGCCATCTGATACTACTGGTATCCCCTTCCAGTGACTTTTCCCAGGTATTCCTGTTCGGAATAGAAGAAGGTATATCTGTCGCTGGTAGAAGGTAAGGGATACAGTAGTGCGGTTTTATGGGAATAGAGTTGATCCGGTGTAGTAATTCAGCGTGTCCGGAATGGCCCGATATCACAACGCCAAAATCTCTGATTCTCACCAGGGATGCAGCGGCTGCCGATTCGGCCATGATATCAGGAGTACAGATGTTCAGGATAGCACTAAGTGCAGTACTTGACGTCGTGCCCATTGCCCCACTAACGCTAATCAGTGCTGATCTTTGAATTTTCTACAAGGAATTCAGAATATATTTCTTTTGGAAGGACCTGCACCAAACTACGATGCCATAGAGGAGTATTGGTCGGACTATTGCCGTATAAATCCACATAGTGATCTCAGAAGATAGTCCCCAGCATTTTCCTATACCCCCTTTACAACAGTAACGAGCAACAGACGCCCTTTTCACCCCCTCCTCCACATTCGGTTTCCAAGACAGTTTTCTGTCAAGAATTATTCCCCGATACTTGACCTTTTCCGTCAACTGTAATTGCAGCCCCATTAACTGACAGCAGTTCAAATGTGGGTATTTTATATTTCCGAGAGAAAATATAAGCTCGGTTTTAAGTAGGTTAAGTGACAGTCCGTTGTTAGCGGTCTAGTTCGAAATCAGACTAAATAGGCTGGTTGTACGAATGCTAAGTAACTTGAGGTGATAGCAATATCATCGGTATAGGCAAAGACCTGGCATTCGGCTCTGTCCAATTCAAGAAGCAGTTCATTGACAGAAGTTAACCATAATAGTGGAGACAAAACTCCCCCTGCGGTGTCCCCCTGTTAACGTTCCTAGCAATTGTAACACCACCATATTCAGCTTTGACGGATCTATCCACCAGAAGCTTCCCAATTAGGCGTGTCACTAAGCTGTCGTGTCACTAAGCTGAAAGCTCCCTCGATGTCCAGGAAGGTCTCCAGAGCGAAGACTTTATTCTCAAGAGAGTTTTCTGTTAAGCTGACTATAGATTGGAGAGCTGTCTCAGTTGACCTGCCCTTGATATAGGCATGCTGAGAACTCCATAGTAGATTCTGTGGAAGATTACTTCGAACGTGAATGTACAGTAACCTTTCAAATATCTTAAGAACAAAGGATGATAGACTGATTGGTCTAAAGTCCTTTGGTTTGACATGAGAGCATTTTCCCGCTTTCGGGACGAAAACCACTTTGGTTTGCTTCCAAATTCGGCAGCCCCTGAAGATTGCCTCCAACCAACTACCAGATAGGTATAGTGCCTCCTGTAGTTGCGCGGGAATTATCCCGTAAGGTCCATATAAGAGTTTTTCTGCTCGCTATTTTCTAAGCTAGGTGAGTTTCCGCCTAACTCTTCTGGCTGATGACCAACACTCCTGTCATTGTTGGGAAAGTGGGTATCCAGGAGAATCCCAAGAGACTTTTCAGACGAATACGACCACGTTCCATCGTCTTTCATTAAAAACCCCACACTGTGGGTTTTTAGCGAGCAAGCATCTTAAGCATGCAGTCAGGTTGGTACACTCAATGGATTCACAGAAGTTTCGCCAGGATTTCCGTTTAGCCTTCCTGATTTCACCCTTATATATGTAGATTAAGACTAATCTTGTAAACGTCCCAATCCCTTTGGTCGCCGCTCCTTTTGGCCTTCTTTAAACAGATTGGCGACCTCTTCTGGGTATATCTGTGCATTACGTTAATTTTTAGATTACAATGCCCAATCTAGGATCTGAACCCTTACATTGGAAACCATGCCTATATTTGAAATCTACAGTGTGATATGGATACGAATTTATTTCATGCGATTTTTCAAACAGCAATAACTACAATAACAGGCGAAAAGGAAAGACGCATGAAAACTGTCACAAACATATTAAGGAACGCGCATTAACTTCAGCTGATTTCAAATTACAGCGTTTGCAAGGAAAGTACAATTTTACGATTTGCACTTTAGCACGTGGAAGAGTCTATAAATAACATCATGAAATATATTGGTATGTGAGCATAACTAGTCCTACGATTGGTAGTCTCTATTTACAAGGATACCCAAACTCCACTTACTTCCTCCAGCACTTTGTAGCTTTTGTTTATCATATTTTGTTTTGTTTCTACTAACCGTTTGTATCATTTGGCTGGGAACCTTTTTCCGGCACCATGACCGGTGGCCGTGCCAATGACGGTGTTGGTGTCATCGTTGTCATGTTGCCGAGTGCTGTTACAAATTTGACCAAATCCAAACCGCTGCTATTTAAATAACGTAAAAATGCTGACATTTCCGGAATGGCAATTATATGATGTTTAAGCGCAGCAAAATCTCGACTAGACATAAATGCGTGGGCACGTTGAACTTCCGGATCGTTGTGATAGTAATTCGCTACAATGGCCTTAACCCGCTCGGCGGGTATTAGGGATAGAAAATCACTTAAGTCAAGGGGTATGACCACCATCACTGTGCCCAACGAGTCCTCTTCATTATTGTCCGGTTGTAAATCAATTTCATGCGGTAGCATTGCAACGTCGGCATCGGCATCAGACTCAGCATCGGTTTCACCAACTCCCACGACATCATCGATAACATCCTTAGATGCTTTATCAGAATGGTCCGATGATGATGCAAATGCTGTTTGTGTTAATGAATCAGAGGTATGTTCATCCGATGAGCTGCTGCTGCTGCCGCTATTCAAACCATCGGCATTCAAATGATGATGAATTTCGAAATTTTGATGTCGATGACGATGCTGCTGTACATTTGCTCGAGGTGGAAGCTGGGCCACGTACTCACGATGCGGCTGTAGCTGTTGCTGATGGTGGTTAATTGGTCGTTTGTCGAGGAAAATCAAATCATCAACATTTTCCGATGTTATGCCATCCGGTGATGCCTCCCACACTCCCATATTGCTCTGGCTGAATCCTCCTCCTTCGTTATGGCTTTCCATTGTCTGCAGTTTCCTCTCCACTGCGATTATAAATTCACTATCATCGTCAGTGGTGCCATAGCTCTGATTGCTGCCACTATCTATGTTGGCCCGATTGTATTCACTGTTGTTGCTGGTGTCGGAAATGGAGCTGGAACTGGAGCTGATGCTGATGCTGGGGCTTTTGCTGATACTGGAGTTATCGCCATTGTTGCCTCCCAGCTCCTGTTCACTGTTATGTGGATACATTGTAATAATTTGACAGCAACTCAATAACAACACACTAATTGCATAAAACAATTTTCGATTTTCCACCATTTTGATTTTGGTGATTTTAATTTCGATTATATGTATTTTTTTGTAGTTGTTAGTTCCCTCACCCTCGCGATTCTTTTCCGTTGCGGAAATTTCAAATTCAATTCACTTTTCATATAAATTCTAAGTACAAACCCATCAGTGTTGCGTTTATTTGTAAAATAGAGATGAAAACAGAAAACGAATTATACAGATTTTCTATAAAATTTTACATTAAATTGCATTCGTCGTGTTTGGTTTTGTCATGGATTTCACATGAAATTCAGTAGTAAATGCCCGACCGATATGTGCGTTTACTTCAACGCTTGGATCTGTACTAAGGAAAAAAAATTGGTGGTCTAACAATGGGTGTTTAATCAATTGTGCCACACACAATACAATGCGAATAATTTAAATGATCACAAGTGGAGATGTGTGCACATGAATGCCCATAATATTGAGAATAGGGCAAGTAAGAAAATGTAAAATTCGAACTAAACGAGAAAGCAATGATGACCTTTAAGGTCGCAATTTTTCAAATTGATTATTATATCGAATCATTCGATAAATTGTAATGAATTTAAAGGAATGGTTGCGGTTTCTTTTTGACCATCTGAGGCAGGCATTTGCACAAAGTTCTACACAATAAGTAATCTGAAGACCTGCGTACAATCAGCGAGTCGGTCAACGCCTTTAGTTTTTAGTAAAGGTTTTGAACTGTAAACTCCGTACCGACTGAAACATACCCTCACCCTAGGTCATCCATTGGGTCCGAATTCTTTTAAAAGTGATTTATATTCTCCCCTCACTTACACGAATGGGCTTGATAAATGAGCTCATATTCAATAGCAGAGTGACATTGCGCAAAATATTATCAGATTCGGATCCTAAGTGACTTTGGGGATTTAGCGTGACTACCAGCCAATTGTCCACCCAACGTTTGTGAGGAAGGTACAAATATGGGCATGGCGAAGTTGTCCATTTGTAAATATATAGCACCTTTTGAGAAAAAATTGTCCAGTATTAATGTCCAGTATTTCAAAATCGAAGGCGGCCCAACTTTTGTATTCAAGGCAAAAATTGGGCGTGGCACAGCAGTCTTATTAACTACAAAGCAGTATTTGACAAACCAGCACCAAATGTCATTAAGATCGGTTGTGGTTTACGAGTCACATCGTATCGATCATCCTGACAGTCTCACAACTTTTGCATGGTAGACGACACTAGAATAAACACCTAGTCAATTTTCTTCAGTTGAATCGGATCAGTTAAAGCTAATCACTCATACGAGAGCAGTTCTAAGACTTGCCGACCTAGCAATGAAAACACAAAAAAGTTGGGAAAAATTGTTCTTTATTTTTCAACACAATCTTTAATCTTTAACTGGATACACTTTCTCCAGCGATATTCAATAGCTTCGATAGCCTGTCCCCAAACTAGCCGACCTGACGTATAGATGGTGCCAGTAGTTTGAAAAAAAGTATTTTGGCGAAAAGTGGCAACCTTATAAAATATATGTTTGAAGTTTCAAGGCCCCATGTTGTTTTGTATTTTTATTTGATATCAGCGAATTTGTAAACATGAAACAAATTGCCCACAGTTATATAATTCAATATTTCCATTTGAAAGGTCTCAGTCCAAGCAATATTAAAGCCGAGCTAGATTCTAATCTGAGGGAGCCTGCACCTTCGTTTACGACTGTAAAGTATTGGGTAGCAGAGATTAAACGAGAACTTACGAGCTGCCAAAAGCGACACCCTAGTGGTCAACGAGTCACAAAATGGTATTGCATGATCTCGGGTGAAGGTACGTGAACCAGCTGAAATTATAGGCATTTCAAAAAGAGTTATACATCGTACATTGATCGAAGATTTTAAGATGAGAAAGCTGTGAGCAAGATCGGTGCCGCCGAGCATGAACAGCGTCGTGAAGATGTTTCAGTAGAGTGTTTGACGATGGTTCACCGCAATAAAGCCAAATTTTTGCGTCGCTTTAAAACCATGCATTAGACGTGGGTCCACCACTGGTGAAGGTGGAAGTCACCCCCCTCGTAACCACCGCAGCTATACATTCCGCGCGTAACGCCATATGAGACAACGGAACAGTCAAAGCAGTGGGCTGGAATGGGAGAATCGTGTCCAAAGAAGGCTTAGAAAGTTCCATCTGCGGGCAAAGTCATGGATGGCGTATGTTTTTTGGTATGTGTATGGGATAATTTTGATTGATTATCTTCAGAAAGGAAAAACCATCAGCGGCGAATATCATTTTATTGCTGCGATTAGGTGATTAAATAGTGAAAAAAGGAGGCATTTGGCGAAAAAGAAAGTATTGTTTCATCAAATAAATTCGAATTGCTTCAACGCGCACCTTATTCGCCAGATTTAGCTCCCTCAGATTATTTTCTATTTCCAAACTTGAAAAAATGCGTTGGTGGTAAAAGATTTTCCAACTACACGATGAAAACAAACGGCCTCTCCAACATATTTTCCCAAACATTCATATGTTTACAAGTCCCATACTTACTTGTATTTAAATGCAAATAGTGGCATGTTTACTGACAAACATGTATGGTTTTACGTGGAAACATATGCATTCTTCATCCCAAACATCCATATACTTACGTGGAAGCATTCGTGTGTTTCCCCCAAACCTACATATATTTACGTGGAAACATATCCGAAGTTCCTCCCAAATATAATGGTATTTAGAAACGAAGAATTCTTCGATTTCAATATATGTATATGTATTATTTAGTATTATTAATTTTAATAATATAAATCCACATTTATAAATAATTGATACAAAATATTAATAGATTTAAAACGGCCCATTTTACATTTATTTGCACTGAATGCATTATTTGTTTTTTAGAACGAAGTTCCTTATCGCACGTTGCGGGATGGGGGCTAAATGAAAAATTTGGAAACAACTTTTTTGTAACTACCTTATTACATCCCATTGCTATCAACTATAGTGGGTACTTTGGGTTTGGTTTGATTTAAAGGGATGTTTTCTAGATGGAGCCTGTGTATTACATATTGTAGTTTTGAACCCAAAGTGCAAGACTGCAAATCCATGAAACACAACCCACAGCAGGGAATTATATTTGGCAGCACTTTAACACTCGTACTTTTGGTTTGTGTCCAGACTAACATATTTCTTGGTTAATTGGAAATTTTCTAGGTGGAGCATGTTTATTATATATTGTAGTTTGAACCGAATAAAAAGTAAATTTAGAAAAGCCAAAGTGTAATAAGTTTAAAAAAATAGCATCTTAAAGAATTACCTTTGCTTAGAAAAGTAAATTTTCTTACAAAAAGTACTTTTTCTTAAAAAAATTAACTTTTTAAATAAGTACCTTCTCTTAAAAAAGTACATTATCTTACAGCAAATTGCCTTTTCTTAAAAAACTACATTTTCTTTAAAGAATACCTTTTTTGTAAAACAAAATAACCTTTCTTGAGATAAGTACCTACTCTTAAAATTGTGCCTGTTCTCTGACAAAAAAAGCTTTTCTTCAAAAAAAAAACACCTTCTCTTACAAAAAATACCTTTTCTTACAAAAATTCCTTTTCTTAAAAGTATCATTTCTTAAAAATAAAGTACCACATTTTCTTTTGTTTTCTTGAGATGAGTAGCCTTCCTGAAAATAAGTAAATTTTCTTAAAAAATAACCTTATCTTAAAAGAGTACAACTTCTTTAAAAAGTACCTGTTAAAATTTTTTTTTGTAAAAAAAATTCATACTCTTTGGCTCTTTCTTAGCTTAGTGACGGCGACACTATCGAGTATTCAGCCATGAAAAAGCTTCTCAAAATACCGTTCGGAACCGGTGTAAATCTCAATCAGTGAGTGTAAAACTAGGACGCGCACAGCTTACTGGTTTGAGAGAAGCTCTCCCTAATTCTTACACGGGATGTAACGGGAAACCATTTTTTTATTTTAATAAAAGAAGTACCTCTCATCGAAGAAAGGACCCTTTCGGGAAAATATAATACATATTCTTACAAAAGGGTCCTAAAAATATACTTTTTTTTTTTTTAAAATACATTCAATAAATATAAAATTTCTTAACAAAAGTTTATCATTTTACAAGATGCATTTAAATTACAGTATTTTTCAACAGGCGCCTTAGATGTGTTGGAACTAACTAGTAACTAGTAGTATATGTAGCGAAAGGAACTTTGTTCCAATCGGGTGTACCCTGACACCTCCTGTATTTTTGTTTATGAAATAAGAATCTGCTGCTCTTTTGCTTCGTGTTTCTTTGTTGTACTTTACGTTTTTGTTTTTAGAAGGTTTCAGCTATGCGTTTGTACACACAAAATATGTATATACAAATCAAGTTCACGCAAGCCAAGCGTGGATTAATTACTTGTGTTTTTTTATTACACTTATTTCACAAATGGTCCGCCGTTCCGATTTTCTCAGTAAAGGCTCGGACATACAAAGGGCTTTACGTTGTTGCCCATTCCAGTTTCTTTCCTCAAAATCGTTTCTCACTTTGGTAGCACACAACAACATAAACAAAAACCAAAGTAAAATAACTGATTTTGATATCCCCTGTCCGATGAACCATTGGAGACTGAATACATGAAACTAAACAGGCAAAATAAAAAACACTTCATCTGTAATTTACACGCACATTAACGATCATTTATGAATCAATAGTATATATATAATAATGAAAAATACAGATCCACACTTACAAGATAGACTCTCTCGTTGTCCCTCTTTTATTCTCTTGCTCTCGAGAGAGCATATAAAATGCAACAAACACAGCTATATTTGTATATATTTCAAGTCTGAAGTTTAAACAGGACTGTGGAAGACATGTGGTTTCACAAACACAGTGCCAAATACCATGTATCCCGAGAACAATGCAATTGCAATTTGTTCTAGCGTGAATTTTCGTGCACCCTTTATTTCGCATAAATATCTTACTCTTAATTCACGACATAATCGCATCTATTACGTCAAAATAGATTTATATTATTATTGCAAATAATTTGTCATATTCTAATTTTTGTTACATATGTCACTTTTGCAATCACGGCTACATTTATCTTTATTATTGCAAAGATATTTAGGGTGACGATAAAAGGTAGAATTGTTGATTGCGATTGCGACTGTGGTGCTGATGACGATAAAGTCTCTCTTTAATTCAATCATCACAACTATAGTGTATAGAGCTTTTGTTGTTTGGTGTAGTGTAATATTTAGAGACTTGACGTAACGAAGCTTTAAGATCGTAGTAGCGCAGACATTATAAAATGCTCAAGCATAATATTTGTAGTCGAGGCGTAATTTTCAAATTAAGATCTCACATCACAAATATCTGAGAATAATGACCTATAATTGAATTTACTGTAACACGTAAATGCATTGTGTCCGAATGAAAGTGAAGTTCCATTTGAATTTACAATGTGGGATATGATAGTAATTTTTTGTATCCGGAATAGGAATTCATATGAAAAGAATTGGGTAGACAAGACACTGGATAGGCGTTCAATTAAAATGTTTCAATATCTCAAAGGAGATAATGGCACATGAAGAAAGTAATTATTACAGAGTCGTGGCAATTTCTTAAATTTTAAATAAAGTAATTTGTTGATAATGTGGGGGATCGCAGTTATAAATAATAAAACATAAATCATTTCAAACTTTCCAAAAAACATGCCAAACTATGGATGCAAATGCTCGCATAGTTGACAGGCAAAGTTTTGTCTCTATCAGGCAATGCCAACTGCTCAAAACTGCTGGCAACTCCATCAGAAATCTGAAAATTTTTCAGTTAAAACGTTTGTTATTGTAGACTAGCCCAACTTAATTAGGGACTAAATGAACTAAATGAACATTTTGAAATGTTTTCTTTCAGAAAAAATATTTTTTTAAAAAGGTCATTGATGCTAGTATAACAAAAACCCGTTTCCCATTACATCCCATAAAGGGATTGGGGAGAGCTACTCACAACCAGTGAGCTGTGTGCTTTCAAATTTTTCACTCACTGGTTGGGTCCTACAGTTTTACACCGGTTCCGGACGGTATTTTGAGAAGGAATAACTATGAATATAGTTGTAACTATAGCACTAGTTATAATTAACAACAACTGGTACTTAATTTTACATCAAACATAGAAAATGTTTGTGAGTATATTCAAAGCGAACCGTATATACACGCACACACAAAATAGACATCAACCGCAGACTCCACCTCTCCGTTGTTGGCAAATCTTTTACCACCGAGCCATTTTTTCAAGTTCGGAAATATAAAATAGTCCGAGGAAGATAAATCTGGCGTATAAGATACGTGATGAAGCAATTCGAAGTTTAATTAATTAATTTTGGCCATCGCAAGAGTGAATATGTGAACTGAAGCATTGTCTTAATGAAACAACACTTTCTCTTTCACCAAATGCGGCATTTCTTCCACAATTTCATCACTTAAACGCTGCATTAAATTATCATAATATTCGGCGTTGATGGTTTCTACTTTCTAAGGACAAATAATAAAAATTATCCCATGCGCATCCCAAAAAAACAGACGCCACGACCTTGCCTACAGATAGAACCGTCTCCGCCTTCTTTGAACACGATTCACCCATTCCAGTCCACTGCTTTGACTATTCCTTTGTCTCAGGTGTGAAGTGGTAGACCCATGGTTATAAGTCGTCGCAAAAATTCGTTTTTATTGCGGTGAAACATCGCCAAACACTCTACTGAAACGTCTTGACGACGCTGTTTTTGCTCTATTGAAAGCAACCGCGGCATCCATCTTGCGCACAGCTTTCTTATCTTCAAATCCTTTATTGCCGATGGCGTCTTCAATGAAATACGTCCGAATCATTCCTTCCGCGTGAATGCCGAACCATTCAGTGGCTTCGACTCGGTGTAATGGCTCTTCGTACATCAAACATGGATTTTCAGTGCCCCACAACCAGAGAACTAAATAATTGTTTGAAAAGAGGTTGTAGCAACCGTAAATTTCGGTTGCTATAACCGAATTGAGGTTACCACAACCGAATTTAGTCCGACAACTTGAATTCGGTTGAAGAAACCTCGTTTCATCATCGATTCGCTTGTGACAACTGAATCTTCAACTACATTCATTCTGTCAACTAAATTTTCTAAAATTTCGGTTGGAGCAACCGAATTTGGAATCAATTCGGACCCAACAACCGAAATTGGTACTAAATTCGGTTGGAGTAACCGAATGTTGCACCAATTCAGTTGCACCGACCGAATTTGGCATCAATTCGGTTGTTGTAACCGAATTTGTAATAAATTCTGTAGGTACAACCGAATTAATTTTCAATTCGGTTACCACAATATAATTCTATGCATTTCAAACCTGATGTTTAAAATAATATATAGAAGTATTATACGAGTATCAATTCAAGATTTTTTTGTAGTTATTAACAAAGGTGAGTGCAAATATTTTAATTATACTTTGTCTTAAAACGGAATTTTTTGCAGAAAATGTCCAATAAAATATCAACGGTTTTGACATTTTTCAAGGTCGAGCGTTTGTAATGTGCTGCAATCGTCTGTATATAAAACGGTTTAGGTGAACCAATAGATTCTACACGTCGGAATTGGTGCGATGGCCCGTGATGTCCGGGACTTCAAAAAATTGAGAAGCGGCAGGTATATCAAATGTATTACAGTAATAATGACCCTATATAAATGACCTGTTTTTCTCCATTTGTAAGTTTTTTTTTAAGAATTCTTGAAAATAAATTATCAGTTAATAATTAAACCAAATTTCAAAATTCATTACTGAAAATATTTAAATTCGGTTGTAAAAATGTCTAATTCGGCTGTGCCAACCTCTAATGAGGTTGCGACAACCTCTGATGAGGTTACGACAACCTCCAATGAGGTTGTGTCTACCTCTAATGAGGTTGTGTCACCATGTAATGAGGTTCTGGCAACCTCCTGTGAAGTTGTGCCAACCTCTAATGAGGTTGCGACAATGTCCGATGAGGTTGTGTCAACCTCCAATGATGTTGTGTCAACCTCCAATGAGGTTGTGTCAAACTCTAATGAGGTTGTGCCAACCTTCAATGAGGTTGTGTCAACCTTCAGTGAGGTTGTGTCGACCTCCAATGAGGTTGTATCAACCTCCAATGAGGTTACGGCTAATTCGGTTGTCTCAACCGCATTTCTCTGTGAGTGCAGACACAAAGATTTTGCTTATTGACGTAACAACTTAAGAGGTAATGCGCCTCGTCGTTCATGATGATTTTCGACACAAAATCGTCGTCTTCGTTGTTGAGATGGAGAATGAGTTGACAGTAATTCACCCGCGACTGGCGTTCAGACGGCATTAACTACTCCACTGTTTGCACATTTTATGGGAACATATGTAAGTCTTTCACTAAAATCCGCTGTAGGGGCCGTCTAGTGATGCCCAATTGCGTTGCCCGTCGTCTGGTTAATGTTTCGTCGTTCTCAGCGATATCGGCAGCCACAGCCACGATATTCGCGCAAGGCATTTTTTCAAGTTCCCGTGTGATTCCAGTCTGTTTAAGTCGAGCAGCTACTCACAATTTTACCACGCTCTTGCGGAGTATAGCTGTCCATTGCGTATCTGTCTGCAGCTTTATAGTTCACAAATGTCAAATAAGATCGAATACGGCGCCATTTGCAAAAGTTATAACATCTTCTGATAGGGTGATTAACTTTGCGCCACTGTGTAAAGGGTGTCTCAGTAAGATTGAACTTTTTATATTAAGTGCAATTTCAATTTTTCTGAAATTTGTGTATTACGATTATTAAAAATGGGCCGCTTTATGATAGTACAACGCTTTCTAATTGTGAAAATATATTTCAAAAATTTGGAAAGTTATGTTGAAACCGCTCGCAAACGTCGAAGAATGTTCAGCCGAGAAAGTGCAGAAAGTGTCGAGAAAGTGCCTACTACCATGCGAAGAGTTTTCAACAAATTTGAAGAAACTTGGTCGATTATGGACAATAAGACTCCTATGCGTCAACGCACCGGTCGGTCTCTTGAAAGCATTGCTCCTGCAAACGATAGTGTCACTGAACACCCGAAATCATCAATTCGGCATCCTTCAAGCGTCTGTAATTCGTTCAATGGGCAATAGGAATTTTTTAAAAAAAAATGTCATTGCAAATTTCGTGAATACACAAAATTGTCGAATGTGGGGCTCAGAAAATTGTAATTCAATCCATGAGAAACAAATGCACTCACAACGAGCAACTATCTGGGGCGGATTTTGGTCAGGCGAGGTGATTGGGCCTTACTTTTTTGAAATTGAGGCCGAAATTGCAGTGGCTGTGCACGGCATTCGTTTCACGAACATGATAACGGAGTTCTTGTAACCTCAACTGGACGGCATGGATGTGGCCGACATGTGGCTTCAGCAAGACGGCGCCACCTGCCACACCGCTCATGAAACAATCGATTTATTGCAGCAATGATTTTCTGAACAAATTACGCTGTGCAACAGTGGGTCTTGGGCCTCAACCAAACCAAAAAAATTAATGTACTTGGACTTGGTATCGCAAAACCCCGTTCCGTTTTGCTCCTATACATAACAATTTTTTTTTATAGGCCTAAGAAAATTTTGGATGTGGGTCAGGGCCCTATGTCGGATTTTACTTCAATAAATCCTAAACAGCGTGAAATATTGCATTATAACCTTCAACAATATTGTAGCTATTTTCCTATTTCACAATTCCCTCTAATGTATATCTAAGGAAAAATACACTGTTAATCGATTATTTCACGAAACGTCATGGAAAATTGCACATATTTTACATGTTTTGACATTTCTTGCCTAACGATAAATAAATTGCGGCAGCTGTCTTAAAAAAAATTGTAGCTTATAAACTTATTGATACCTTTCTAAATACACTAATCAACAAAAATTATATTTAGAGCTCCATAAATGGTGTAGAAATCCATATTCTTTAAACATTCACCTATATGTATTCAATATTAAACAAATTACAAATTTATATCTTCTACAAAGTTGTAGTGCTTAATATGCTTAACAATATTGTCAAACACTCTAATGAACAAAAATGACATTTTGGGTTCCAAAATGATTGTTCCAATTCAGAAATATTAAATATTTTAAATCGCTTATAATTTCTATACTATTAACACAGGAATGTAATAATGTTCTCTAAAGTTGTACAACTTAAGACTTTCGACAAAATTGCTAAATACATCAACGCCCGAGAATGTCATAATTTTCAAAATTTACTTCGTCCTGTAAAAAAAATGTTATTTATAGGAGCAAAACCGAGTGGGGTTTTGTGATACCACGTCCAAGTACTTTCACAATTTTTTGGTTTGGTTGAGGCCCAAAACAAATTTCTTTCATTTGTGTCACAGTGTTCTCTCAAGAAATTCTGATGTCAACTGGCCACCAAAATCATGCGATTTAACGCCGAGCGAGTACTTTCTTTTGGGTTTTGTGAAATATCGGGTTTATGCGGATAAACCGCAAACAATTCCTGAGCTCAAATCCGGGATTCAACGCGTCATCGGTGAAATACCGCCACATCTCTGTGAACAGGTCATGGACAATTTAATGAAAACAGGCCTGTCATCGGAGCCGTGGGGATGTTTTATTCGATTCTGAATCGGAACATGTTTTCTTTCTTTAATCCAATAAAAAAATCACAACTATTGCAAAAACTACGTGTTTTCAGTTTAAAATAAAAAAGTGAATTTTTATTGAGACACCCTTTTATAACTGAAAGAGACTAAAATCATTTGCAGAGCCTATCTTATATTTTTATGTTCTACTACTACTAATTGCTCTTGACTACACCTGTAGTATAACTTCTTTACTTAAAAGCAGACAACTTTTAAATAAGCTGATTATGTAGGAGCCGTGACTTATCGTTGGGGCCTCCTGCTGTGGCTTATTCTTTATGACAAATATTTTAATCCTAGCCTTTCCCAGTCCCAAATAAAATTCATATACAATTTGCCATTACCAACCCTTAAATCCTTCGAAACTAATCACAAAATCTCCACCTACCAAAACGACCACATGTTGCAAGAAAATTTACTTTTATACCCTTTCCCGTGTACAAGTTTAAACTTTACACATTTTCTTATGGCAACCGCACAGCCATCAAAGTTGCCAACAAAAATGTCTTGTGGCACCTCGGAACACAAACAAGGTCTGGCAAGCAAGCGGCGGATGGATGTTGATGCCAGTGGTGGTATTAAGTCATAATTAACTGCGAAACTTGTAACCAACCACACACACACACGCACACACACACACATCCAAGCAGTGAAAAAGGCTAAAATCTGCTGGTGTTTAGTAGCAACACCTGAGGTCTAACAGGCAGGCAGGGAAGAATTTTGATCCACGAAACCAAAGTTATGAACTTTGGAAAACAAAAGGAAATACAAGTGTAAAGAAAGAAAATGTGTTTTTTTTTCCGAAAAAACAAAAAGTTATGTTAACGATAGTATAGGAAAATTTGTATTCTTATTGCTGTTTACCATAATTTACGATAATGCCAACATTTTGTTTTGTTATAAAAGTGCTAGAACAGTTAGCACCTTTATGGACAATATTATGCCAAAATATACAACAATAACATATTATAGACACCGGGGTTATTTTAGTTTTATTAACTTAAGCCACCACGTGGGAAATAGTTGAAGGAATTTGTTTAAAAGAAATCATTGAAATATGAACTTACTGTCCTTTTTGTTAGAAAGGCTGCATTAGTTGAGAAATATAAAGTCAAATTTATTGAGTTGAAAGGGTTATTGAAAAAATATTGGGGCTAATACATCCATTGCTAAATATAAAAAAGACTGCAGTAAAAGTCTGTTTGTGTTTGCTGTTTAAATGCAAATATTATGTGTTTGTAGCTTGTTACAAAATTTAGTATACTTGTATCCAAACATATTGTGTTTCCTACTCAATATTACATGTTGGAGACATAATGATTAGTAGGTTGTAGTATACGCTTGTGTGAACGAAATGTCCCTTTTTTTGTTAAAAACTGCTGAAAATAAAAACACGTCAGACATCCAAAAAAACAGTAGATCTCTAATTCATGGAAACAATACTCTCAAACATGTACATGGTTGCTGCAATATATTTCTGGTGCTGTGTTTTCCGCGTATAGAACATTTGAATCGTGCACAATATGGAAGTAGTTCAGCTTTATCTAAATAATATAAATATATACTTTCGCATGAAGGAATTGGTGAGACCTTTTTACACTATCAAAGAGATGTGCACTTTATAATCTTACATCCACTGATTGCGACCTAGAGCTTCACACCGACTCTGAGCGGTTGTTTGAGATGTTTTGCATGGCTAAGTTAGGGCGGCTAGTGTCGCCTAGGGCGTCTCATCAATAAAAAATAGTTTTTGCTCAAGCTTTATTTGAAAGTTTATACGGTAAAATATTTTTGGGATTTTTTTTAGATTTTTCGGAAGACGAATTTCAAACAAAAATCGGGAATTCCAGACGTTTTTTCTTGGTTGGTTGAAAAGGCTGCCTGACAGCACGCTGTCTAGCACACTTAAAAGAAGCCCATTGTGATACCTTCAGTTTCCTCTATA
The DNA here is from genome assembly GCA_963931995.1 of Phaonia tiefii. NCBI lineage: Eukaryota > Metazoa > Arthropoda > Insecta > Diptera > Muscidae > Phaonia > Phaonia tiefii. Next base: position 175,115,727 of record OZ008371.1, on the reverse strand, counting down.
ACAACTATTGACTAGTCGTCTAGCCAATTTGCCCTTTCACTGAATTTGTCTATAAGACCTACAGGAATATCCTGTAGGGATACGGTGCTAACAAAATGTGTTCCGAATATCCTACTTATCAGTCCTGCCAAAGCAGGGCAATTCAAGAGAAGATGTTTCGTCGTTTCCTCGTCCTCTTCCAAGCAGCATCTACAGAGAGTGGAGTTTCTATGACACAATTTTAGGGCGTGTTTTCCTACAAGACAATGTCCCGTAAGTGTTCCTATCATTGTGGATAACCTGCCTCTCGGCAACTTAAGTAGTTGCCTAGTCCTCTTCCTGTCCACCTGTGGCCAGAGGAACCTGGCTTGTTTGCAAGTTGAAGTAAGTCTCCACTTGTCCTTGAACATATTATCGGCCCACTGCCTGGTCTGCAATCGGTAGGTAGAGATTGGCATACTAACACCATCTTTTGGCGGAAGAACCTGTGCCGTAGTGCCCTGTCTAGCTAACGCATCCGCTACGCAATTGCCTGTAATGTCGCTGTATTCCGGTACCCAGATCAGCTTGATGTCAAAATACTCTGCCATGACCCTAAGTGATGAGTGGAATTATTTTACCGCCAGGGACGTAGCAAAAATTGGCTTCCAGGGATTTTATTGCAGCCTGGCTCTCTGTGTAGATACATATTCTCCGAAAGGTTGTGACACTACGGCAACCTCCAGTATGGCGGTAATAATTTACAGTGATCAGGCAGCTTGAGGGAGATATTTACATTTAGGTCAGGTGAATGGACCCCATAGCCTACTTACTCCTCCAACTTTGATCCATCCGTGAAAAATCTGATACTTTTGGTATCCCCTTCCAGTGACTTTTCCCAGGTATTCCTGATCGGAATAGAAGTCCTTAGATTTGTCGCTGGTAGAAGGTAGGGGATACAGTAGTCCATTTTTACGGGAATAGAGTTGATACGGTGTAGTAATTCAGCGTGTCCGGCATGCCCCGATATCAAAACGCCACAATCTCTGATTCTCACCAGGGATGTAGCGGCTGCCGATTCGGCCATGATATCAGGAGTACAGATGTTCAGGATAGCACTAACTGCAGACCCTGATGTCGTGCCCATAACGCTAATCAGTGCTGATCTGTGAATTTCATCAAGAAATTCAGAATATATATCTTTTGGAGGGACCTGCACCAAACTAGAGAAGTATTGGTCTGACTATTGCTGTATAAATCCACATGGTGATTTTAGGAGACAGTTCCCAGCGCTTTGCTATCGCCTCTTTACCGGAGTAAAGAGCAACAGACGCCTTTTTCACCCTCTCCTGTACTGCAGCCAGTGGAAGATCTGTCCCTACTGACGTTTTTTCATACAATACAATAATTTATTTCGGCAGCGGTCATCGCGGTGGTGCCATGGTAGTGTGCGTGCCTGTTGTACATGAGATCCTGGATACGGTCCCTGCTCTGACCACCTTAAATATCTTTCGGCTGCGGTCACCTCGCATAGTGGATGCGATACTATCGAGTATTTAGGTATGGAAAAGCTTCTGAAAAATAACCTTTAGAACCGGTATAAAACTAGAACTCGCACAAGCTCTCCCCAAATCCCTTCATGGGATGTAACGGGAGACAATTTTTTGTAGAATGCTCTTGTAATTTTAGTTAATTTTTATAAAGATACTCTTATTTGGACCACCCTGTGTAATGTTACCTAGAATTTTTAATAAAAGTTGAACTTTAAAACACATTGGAAACTTCAGTTTCTACAGTTTTATTTTAATAATTGAGTTAATCGTATTGGTAACTGACATATCCATATGTGCCTCTGCTTAAAGTGCAATGATGTTTCTTATTGGGATTTAACTAAACCTTTAACACTGATTCACCCCAAACGAAAAATCACTGGAGACAACATTAGTGTCACTACGTTTTCCATTAAGTTTTCCCCTCGCAGTCAAGTAACACTACTAGACCAGAACAACCCCTACCAACTGAAGCAGCAAATAAACAACGGGAACAAAAAAAAAACGAACTTCACTAATTTGTAATGAAAAACTTTTGTTATAAACATTACCGCAAAATTAGTAAAACTTGTGCTGTCATAGTACTAGAGATTTCAGTTTTGTGTGTATTTTTTCACTTAAGATGCGACATAAATAATGTTCATCTTAACACTTTAAATGCGATGAAGAAAGCGCTCTAGAACCAACAGCATTGGAATAACGCACGAGGGACGGAAAGAAATTTTTGAAGAAAACAAATTGTAATTAATAACAAAATTTAACCACGTTACTTGTCAGTGCACAAATATTCAGGAGAACTCTAAGAGGTTTTCATCCTTTGTGCATTGTTTTGCTATTATCAGTTACATAAAAGGAAAAACGACAGAAGTGCTGTAAGTCCTTTCGATCAGGGGCACTGTGATGACGCAGTTACCGTCAGGTGCAATTTTTGTGTAATTTGGTCGCTATTTCAGGAAGGTATATACCTGATAGTTTGCCCTTATCTAATGGGAAATAATATATTTTTGAACTATAAAAGAATTGCATTCTTATTTTCCATATGCTAAACTGATTAAATAGAATAAAATTAAATTACATTAAATTAAATTAAGTGCCATAAATTCAATTGGAGGAACATCCAAAAACAGATGATCACCTAAAAAAATTTTAAAGTTTCTATTAGTTGGGTTTTTTTTCGGCCCTGATATAAATTTGGCGACAAATATATCTCATAAAAAGGTTTTTAAAATGTTGCTCAATTACGAGTAACAACTGTAGTAGTCTAAAACTAAGTTTCTGTGAAAAGTTATCAAATGATTTCAATATCTTCGCCGGTAGTTTTAAGTTTGTCATTCCGTTTGTGAATCATTTGAGTATGTGAAAACAAATGCATTACTTAAGACAAATAATTTACATACTTTACCACATATTGTTTAATAGTAAGAACAAAGAGGATGTACAGTAGAGAAGAAAAAAACTATGCAATCGTAGAAGAGAACCAAAAAGGCGACACGATTCAATCAAACGCATTTCTCTCTCGCGTAATAACATGATTATATCAAACATTTTACACACTTTATGTAATTTTATTTAAACATGGTTGGATTTTCTACACATCGTTCTGTACTGTGACATCATCAGGAAACTGCTCATGTATTGAAATATTTAAGGAAGAGAGGCAGAGAGAGACAGAGCAGAGAAACGAAGCGCTTCACTCATTTTATTTGTTCTTCTACGAGGGTTGCCAAATTACGCAGTTTTTTCTTCACTACCTGTAAATACTCTTTGCTAAACAAAAAGATTCAGAGGAAAATATCAAGTTTGGACCCCGAAACAGAAAGGTACATTTTCAAAACGTCTTTTAAACCCCCGACGATAAGTTCGTTATTTACAAGTTGTCTCAGTAAGGTTGCAGTTCTTAAATTGATTGTAATTTTTGATGTGTTAACATCTATTGGCGCGGGTACGGACTAAACTCACAGAGTGAACACATCCAAACACAGTTTTTCCGACTGCGAATACAGATTGTTTGGCGTTAAACTCCTGCGAAACGGCTGGACCGATTTGTATGAAATTTTGTGTGCATATCGGGTAGATCTCAGAATCGGGCAACTTCTATTTTTCATACCCATAAATGATAAGGGTGACCCACCCCTATATAGAGCCCAGATTTGTTGAATTGTGTGGGTCCGGACCATTCTCAGAGTAAAGAGAATAATGATGTAGTTATACGCACGGTTGCCACGGTTGGTAGTATCCAACAAAAATTGGTAACATTTAAACGGCTTGGTAACATGGTAACATTTCATTCATTTATTTCATTGCAAACATATGATTTCAGACTTCTATTAGAAAATTTGACGAAATGTGATCTAAAATGTTACATACAAACGGAAGAAAACATGAAGCAGAGGCACCATTATTTGGGAGAATTGATTGGTTTACGCAATTGTCGTCGTTCGCACTAAATAACTAAATATATTCGTCTCTTTCGCACTAACGGACTCTGTGTTTTGATTGGTCTGATTATGAAAGTGTTAGGATACTTTTGCACTAAATAATTTTGCATTGCAATTGAAGGACAATAAAATGCAATAAAAAAAATTAATATTGTTTGTTGTACCATATTTTATGTTTTTTTTTTAAACTTTATATGGTGTATGTATGTAATATGATTTTCTGTAACGAATTATTTGAAATAAACATTTAATGTTCTAATTAAAAATATTTAAAAATTGGGTAATTTTTGGTAACTCTTTTGGAAAATTCTAGTTAATAAAACATTACCCCTGTCACAACCGTTGTTATACGTATATAAAAATGCGATAGCAAGAAAGCAACGAAAATTGTGTGAACTTGTGTAGCATAACATAACAATGTATGTACGTACATGTGGGTATAAAGAAAAGTATTAAGCAAGAAAATAATGGCACATGTGCTTGCACTGGTCTTTAAATAATTTTAAGTATTAATATTATTTAAATGTAACGTCATCATATGATTGAACGCTGTTTTTTATTTTCCAATGTCATATTTACTACTGTGTTCATAGTGTAACAAAAAGGCCCGTGAGTTCGAACGCTCATTGCATCTTTTTTTGTGAAAGTGGCAACTCTGAAATTTGGCAGTTGTCACATATGTTTATTCGGGTTAGAAATGGAGCCCTCTACCAAAGAATAATGCGTTATAATTGTGAAAAGTTATGACAAAAAATTGGAAAGTTATGTTGAGGCTGCTCGCAAATTGCGAAAAATTTTCGATCGTGAAAGTGCAACTAATGTGTCAACCATTCGAAGAATGTACAAAAAATTTTAAGAAACTGGGTCGGTTATAGACAGTGATACTCCTGTGCGTCAACGTACCGGTCGGTCTCTTGAAAACATTGCTACTGCATACGAGAGTGTCGGCGAAGCACCGATAAAATCAATTTGGCATCGTTCTGAACAGCTCCAACTTTCACGGACCACTACGCAGTGAATTTTGACAAAAGACCTTCTACCTTCATACCTACAAAATTCAGCTTACTCGGGACCTCAAACCAGCAGACCATGGAAAGTGTTGGCAATTCGTTCAATGGGTAATGGAGCAAAGTGAAATCAATGCCAATTCTTCGAAAAAAGTCATTTTCCCCGATGAAGCGCATTTCTATCTGAATGGTTTCGTGAATAAACAAAATTGTCGTATCTGGGGCTAAGAAAATCTTTATGTAATCCATGAGAAACGAAGATGAGGCCGAAATTACAGTGTCTGTGAACGGTATTCGTAACAGCAACGTGATAACGGAGTTATTGTGGAGTTACTGTGTGCTCGACTGGACGGCATGGATCTGGACGACATGTGGTTTCAGCAAGACGGCGGCACCTACCACACCGCGTATGAGACAATCGATTTATTGCAGGAAAGATTTCCTAAATTTCTCAAGAAATTCTGATGTCAGCTGGCCACCAAGATTATGCGGTTTAACGCCGTACGACTTCTTTCTTTATGGTTTTGTGAAATATCGGATTTACGCCAATAACCCAGAAACAATTTTTGAGCTCAAATCCGAGATCCAACACGTCATCGGTGAGATACAGCCACATTTCTGTGAAAAAGTCACGGAGAATTTCATGAAAGGAGTAATGGCCTGTCATTCGAGCCGTGGGGGCCATTTGGCGGAAATTGATTCCATACTTAATCGGAACATGTTTTCTTTACAGTCCAATAAAAAATCACAACTATTACAAAAAAAAAAACGTGTTTTTATTTTAAAATGAAAAAGTGCATTCTTATTGGGACAACCTTTACAACAAACTTCAGTTTGAATATGAGGTGACTGAGGTGAAAATAAAACTGAAAACTGTGAAAGTGACTTAAAATTGCATATCTTATCTTTTTAAACAATATTTTTTAAACAATGGCAATACAAATGTTTAAACAACACATGACAATTTTCCTTGGCCAAATGAATGAAATAAAACCAAATTGCATTGTTGATGCCATCAACTTAATAAATACATTTTTGTGTTAAACAAATATCATCATTATTTGGTTCGTTGTCAGAATCTAGTCTAATTTTTGACACTAGAAATTCCCCACGCAACTTTCAACATTTTGTTCGGTCCAAAATATTTGAACATATCTGCCCACAATCTAATATTCCAAATATATAGTTCAATAATTTTGTTCCTATTTTACATATATTTTTTGTTCCAAAAGAGTGTTAAAATTTATGGTCGGATATACAAATTAAAGCCAAAAAAAAACTTAAAGATGTAATTATGCGTTGTTTTACATTTTATGAATTCCTCTTTTCTTAAATCGTAAACAAAGGGGAACTCTCAAAATTTACCACGCGCTTTTTAGACCAAGTTTTGAAAATCTCTGTCACTAGATCTTCCATGTTTTTGGAATCATTATTTGGAACATTCGTATTTCAATAATAAATCACAGGAGTGAATAAATTATCTGAGAAGTCAACATTTTCAATTGTAATAATGTGACTTACTAAACTCGGCTACACCCATACACACAACGAAATGAATGAACTGATATTTATCTCTGTGTTTCCCTATAGATATTTATTTGTATGTGTTTTATAATCCTTGGGATGCTGATACAAATACTCATGCCAATCATGATAATTATGGCAGTGATGATACTGGCTATGACGATGATAATAATAATGATTATACCAATAATGCTGACGCTGATGGTGATTATAATACGAATAATAATTATGATAATAGCATGAAAATTGACATTATTATTGTCATGTTTATCCATCTAAATACGCCAGATATGAATGAGATACAGTAGAATGCATGTGGGTATGAACGTATGAACGTTTGTACTACTGTACTTTGTATTCCTTTAGATACATTAGATATGGGAGTTGTATGGAAAATATGTAGTGTAATAGATCGTCCTACGCTTTCAGACGCAACACCCATAACTTTGAAATATGTCATTTTTATGGCTGAATAATAGCGTACGGCTATCCACGCAACAAGGTACAGTGGTCTGGTGCATTGGAAAAATATAAACAAATTTGTAACTAAAGTGTAGGATGATAAGGATTTCCCCGTAATCGCATAAAAAGCCAGGCAGGAGCATAACAGATGTTCAATACTGTCTCCATTCTAGCCACCAGCAGAGATTATAGGGCAATCGTGAGATATAACCTGTCTGCGATTGGATCTCAAGTTAATCGAAAGATTTAGGTCATCATATGGCAATACCAGCTTGGTGAACCTACAATTTGTTGGTGTGCACTATTATTTACTTTACTTAATCCTCCATCGTATTAAAACATGTGGTAAAATCCACATGGCTAAAAATATTCGGAAAGTTACTTCAAGTGTGGCATAGGCTCCGTGAACTAGACCTTTACGCCGCCGAGCCACTATCGTTTTTTTTTTTGAGTCTTAGTCGCGCCGCCGCCAGCATACATAGAAAACGGCACGGCTGCTGTAGCATGGTTCGACAGCGTACAACTTTTTGTTTAATCTTTCATATAATCGATCAATTAACGGCATAGTCCTGATTTAAATCACGTTGCAACAGGCAACCATCAAAATATACACACAACCGTAATCAGAATATTTCCTAATAACAGTCAGATTAACTTCCCGCGAATTAACGTATGAAGTTAAACGACAATTTGAATTTTGCATAGCAACACCCAGGCGAAATTCCACACGCTCCAACACCAACAGGCAGTCCCATTCTCTAACAGGTTACAGCACACATTTCACTATAACAGCAGCAGGCCAAATTGCCTAAGAATTGATCTCTGCACAGCAGCAGCCTCGTCAATTTCCTAATAATTCGGAAAGGCCGCCACCGCCAGGCTAGCCGACCAAACCTCCGCAGCCGGTTTTCCCAGGTCCCTACGCCGCCGACAAAGTAAAAACAATCGGCGTAAACCTCTAGCGTGTACTTAAGGTTACTCCGGGGAAAGTGGAGTCTCGATGTAAGTCTCAGTGTTGATCAGGCCCATGTAAATATCGATTGTCAATGAAGCTTCCTCGACATGGCGATTTTTGTGACTCTGGCGCTATTAAAATATTCAACGTTGAAGCATAAAACACTTTTAGGGTCAAGGTGGCTGGTTGAAATAACCTGGTCCGAACAGCTCCCTCCGACGCCAAGGCACTGGTCGGTAGTAACGTGTGTTCCTCTCAGCTCACGCCGTATCTTGGGTGGACTGTATTATATTTACTGGCATACTCGTGGGTCTAACATGAATACAGAACACAAACAAATTAAGAGAAACACAAGAAACAAATACAATGAGAAGGATACCGCAAACGTAACTGGAACACAACATGAAACCGATGCGAAATTGACACTTGAAACTGCTCATATGCTATTCCACGATAGCATTGTATACAACAGCACCATGAGATCATGTCCATGATGAATCCGCAGAGTTGGGACCATCATATCCATGGTTCTGTAGGGGGTGGTGCCTTGTCCCCTGTAGTAGAGAACATAGCAAACACACAAATCCATTGGCAACCAGGAACAAGGATGACGACGAGGATGTAACCAAGGGGGACTGCAAAATTGCCCAGCCTTTAAAAACAGTTGGGGACTCCAACTCTGACTCCTTAGGCCAGAACGAAAATAACAATAATATTTAAGCCACTTGGAAATCTATCGGGAACAGTAAATTGGTTGATGAAGTGAGTGAGAGCATAGCAAAACTCACAACGCCAAAGAAACGGCTTTCGGGGGCTCAAAGAAAGCGACAAGAAATCGCTTAGCCAAACAAGGCGAAACACAGGACGTTCCGAAGGATCTGACGGTGCCTCCCTCAACCTAAACAGAGTCTGAGAAAAGCATCCGATCGCCTGAAGAGCAGATATCTGACAAATCAGTGGCGAAGAGGAAAAAGTGTTCCCCGTCATTCGGTAACTCGGAGACGCCCTGGTACTTACCCAGGGAGTACCAAGGAATTCCAGAGCAAAGCCAAAGCCGTTACTAAGAAGGCACTTTAGCTAAATCAGCCGGGAAGGAAAGGCTACGTAAATACGAACCCAATCCAATTCGGAAGAGGAAGCTGATGGTGGACAATAGTAAGGAACCATCATCCTACGCAAACATAGCAAAAAGGCAATAGCTGGACGATCTCTGCTATGCAGTCATTGACAATGGTAACCCAACTGGTATAATACCAAAAGACCGGCACCAAAAAATGGAAGACCTAATCAACACGAAGGTAATGGATCACGTAATGATGGCGGAAGATGGACCACCCATAGAAGTCGTTAGCAGCGGCTTCAAACAGGATGTACTGACACTGCGGCTGGCCTCACAACACTGCGCGAAAACACGGAAGAAGCTAGTGGAATGATCACTGCCCCCAGGAAGGCGGTAAGCTAGCCCTTGTAAAGAGAAAAACATCCCCAGGCTGGTATAGGCGACAGAGAACATCAATGGATGGGGCATGAAGTTCGCACTGAACGCCAGGGATCGGATAATGGAGACTTTGGCCGGTTACGTGGAAGTTGGGAGTGAATCCGACCGAATACCCGAGTTAAGGGTATGATGGCGATACTATCGAGTATTTAGTGATTGCAAAAAACTTTTGAAAATACCGTTCGGAACCGGTGTAAAATTGTTGGTCCTAATCAGTGAGTATAAAACTAGACAGCGCACTATTGTCCAGCGGACCACTTTTCTTGGCCAAAACTCAGACAAGCCAAAAGGCTTCGTGGGTTTTCACATCAAAACATTTTTGTAAATTAATTAATGAATAAACTAGAATCCTATAGCAAACACTCAGGGACAACAAAAAACATATTTTGTTTTAGTGAGCGGCAGTTTACCGTTATGTAGCAAACCATTGAAGTTGATTCTCTAAGTGTGTTTGTGAATAGAATTGAGTAGGCTGTTTTTTAGTGTTTAGTTCAAGTTGCGTCTACGACCGAAAAGCACGTGTCTATTAAAAAAAAAAGTATGGATAACGAAGGTGACAGTGAGTACTTTAATTATAATAAAAAATAATAAAAGAAAAACGTGTTGGTGAAAAAAATTTTAGTGATTTTTTTGGTATAAATGTTAAATATTTATTTGGGGCTTTTCGAAATTCATGAAACCTTTTAAAAAACTGTCTACATTTGTCAAGCATAAAAATAAAAACCAAAATTAGAGAAGACAGTTTTGAACATTTATGTGCAAGTATCAAAGTGCAGTTTTTTGCAGTTTTTAAGAAAAAATATTTTCTAATTGAGCTTTAGATCAATGTTCATGAAAAAATATTTTCTTTCAGACTACTTCTGTTTGGAAAATTCTGAACTTTTTAATATTTGGCTGGCAAAGGAGAAGAGAGGAGGTGAAGAGGACGCTCTGATAAAATATGTCATAGAAAAAAATGGAGATGAGGACATCCAAGCAGACGTATACCATCACTTGTCAGAAAAATGTCGGGTTTTTCGCATTCATTTAGCAGCAAAGTCATAGAAATTTGAACTGGTTTCAAGGAAAATTTTCGGATTGGCTAAATTCAAAAACAATTTTTCAAAAAAACGTTAATACGACAATGCCTACTTCAGAAGTAGAGTGTTCAATTGACTCAAATTTACATGGAACTGGGCGTCCAGAACTGCCGTATTGTCAGAAATCTGAACGTAGCAAAAGAAGGCACGCAGCAGACTTGTCAACATCTCGGGGCAACGAAACAGATCTGCTAGTTCGGGCAGCAGCAATTTCGGCTCGGAAACAAGGTCAGGTGGATTGAATATAACCGGCAGTGAAATTTACACATTGAATTAAAACAAAAATATTGAAAACCTATGTAAACAAAATAGAATATGGAATTTAAAAAACAATAAAATTATAATTTTTTCGCTTGAAATTTAAACAAAGAATTTCACTAAGTATTTTATTTCCCACTAGCTTGAGTTTACAGCTCTGCCTGTACTGAGTATAAATTGTACTCAGTACTTTACAGCTCTGCTATAAATTATATTATAAAATTAACCCATAATGGGGGCTCATGAATTTGATTGTTTTTGGTTGTTTTTGTTAATTTTTGGTCTTTGGTGTGTTCTGACACATGTAGTATAATTTTATGACCAACATTTTTGTAGAATATTTCATCCCCGCCCCACCCCTTTTTAGGGGTGTTTTTTGCAATTTGTTATAATATATTCAAAAAGTTACCGTAAATAACGATTTTTTTTCAAAAAGGGGCGTGGCAGCGCCCACTTTCCACAAAAAAATTATTTTGCTTGTGCGACCAATATATGCACCAATTCTCATCTTTGTACCTCTAATGGTTCATGAGATATGACCATTTCAAATTTCAAGAAGTGCCACGCCCTTTTTACACCCTTACAGTCGGAATTTCCCAAAATCCCTTCTGATCGCCCGTCTACGTCATAAAAGGAACCTACATGCCAAATTTCAAGGTTCTAGCTTTATCCGTTTGGGCAATAAATGTGTTTTTTGTATTCAAATACTTTTGGCCAAGAAAAGTGGTCCGCTGGACCATAGTGCAGCGCACAGATCGCTGGTTGCAGAAAGCTCTCGACAATTGATTCATAGGATGATGTAATGTCTTCAGTGCTTAAATGGACAATTTTTTACAACATCTTGGTACCTGGAGCATTATTATTTAACTTTAAACGGAAAAATTTGATTTTCCGACTGCACTGCAAGCAATTAGAGGACGGTGCCAAAACCAGCCGACCGAACAAAGAAGCCACAAAAAAGTTGGGAAAGATTTTCTTTAGTTTTCAACATAATATTCTTTTAGCTCGATACACCTTTCCAGTGATATTCAATAGCTTCGATACTGTGTTTATAGTAAAAACTGTCAAACTCCTTAACCCTAGAGAGATAACCATATTTTTTATAAATAAAAGACACCCATACGTCTTAAAGACGTAGGCTAGTTTGAGGTATAATTAGTAAAGGTTCCAAAATGTTTTAAAATACAATTCGTTTCAAATTAATAAGATTAAGTCTTGCTCTATAAAAAATGCTATCTAAAGAAAAGCCCTCAAATTTTATACTGCGAAACCGACGAACAGTATTTCCCTTAAAAATCAAAGAAATAAACAAATGATTATTTGTCATACGTCTCAGAGAAGTACGTTATCTCACGGGGGTTAAAGCACCCATGAACCGCAGACTCCACCTCTCGTTGGTGACAAATCTTTTACCACCGAGCCATTTTTTCAAGTTTGGGAATATAAAACAGTGCGAGGGAGCTAAATCTGGCGAACAAGGTGCGTGATGAATCAATTCGATCTTTAATTGATTAATTTTGGCCATCGCAATGGTAGATGTATGAACTAGAGCATTACCTAGATGAAACAACACCTTTTTCGCCAAATGCGGGATTTTGGAACGCAGTTTCTTATCGAAAGTTGCGGGATGTGGGCTAAATGAAAACAAATTAAGCAACTTTTTTTTAATACTATTATGCTACAAACCAGTATTATCAACTACATCGGGTATTTTTGGTTTGGTTTGTGTCTTCACTAACATATGTTGTAAAATTTCTTGTTTAATGGGAAGTTTCTAGGTGGAGCCTGTAATCAATATTTAGTATATATTGAAGTTTTGAACCCAATAATATCAAAATTTAGAAAAGTCATAGTGAAAGAAGTTTACAACCATAAAGTTTTATTAAATAAGCCCCTTTTTTTAAAAAAACAAAACTTTCTCAAAAAAAATATACATATTCATATTCTTAAACAAAGTACCTTTTTTAAAAAAGTACTCAATCTTAAAGAAGTACCTTTGCTTAAAAAAGTAAATTTCCTACAAAAAGCACCTTTTTTAATTAAAAAAGAAATTTTTTTTAAAAAAATTACATTTTATTAAAAAAGTAAATTTTCTTATGACAAATTGCCTTTTCTAAAAAAACTAAATTTTCTTTACGGAGTACCTTTATGTAAAACAAAATAAATTTTCTTGTGATAAGTACTACCTACTCCTAAAAATTTAAATAGTCTTGAAAAAAGGACCAATTCTAAAAACATTCTTATTCCTTAAAAAAAAACATTTTCGTTAAAAAAAAAATACATTCTCTTAAAAAAATACTTTTTCTTAAAAAAATTCCTTTCTTAAGAGTATCTTTTCTTAAAAATAAAATAATCCATTTACTTTTCTTTTCTGGATATAAGTAGCCTTTCTGAAAAAAAGTACATTTTCATAAAAAAATAACCGTTTCCTAAGAAATACCTGTTCTTAAAAAATTATTTCTTTGTAAAAAAAACAAATCATTCTCTTATGTTTTTTTCTTACAGAAAGTACTTCTTCTTTAAAATACTAAATTTTGTTTAAAAAACCTCAGCTTTTAATAAAAGAAGTACCTCCTATTAAAAAGGGATATAATACATATTCTTACAAAAAGGACCTAAAAATATACTTTTTCTTTCCAAAAAAAAAAAAAATATGTTCTATAAAAAAAAATTTTTCTTAAAAAAAGTTAATCATTTTACAAAAAGTATCTTTTCCTAAAGATCCATTTAAATTATCATATTTTTCAACGGGGGCTTTAGGCGTGTGGAACTAACTAGTACATAGTATATGGCGAAAGGAACTGCGTTCCACCCGGGTGTCCCCTGACAGCTCATGCGATTTTTTCCCACAACTTCATCACTTAAACGGTGCAATAAATTAGCATAGATTTCGTCGTTGTTGGGGTTTCCTTTCTGAAGATAATCAATAAAAATTTTCGCATGCGCATCCCAATAAACAGACGTCATGACTTGCCTGCAGATGGAACCGTCTTCGCCTTCTTTGGACACGATTCTCCCATTCCAGTCCACTGATTTTTTTTGTTCCTTTGTCTCAGGTGGAAAGTGGTGGACCCATGTATCATGCATGGTTTTAAATCGGCGGAAAAAATCGACTTTATTGCGGTGAATCATCGCCAAACACTCTACTGAAATATCTTCACCATGCTGTTTTTGCTCTATTGGAAGCAAGCGCGGCATCCATTTTGCTCACACAATTCTCCTCTTCCAATCTTCTATCAATAAACGCTGTATATCACTTTTTGAAATGCCTAGTAATTCAGCTAGCTAACGCACATTCAGCCGGCGATCACCCAATACCATTTTGTGAATTTTCTTAACTGTGTCTGGTGTGGACGCCTCCATTGGTTGACCACTACAGTGTTTATCTTGCAAGCTCGTACGGGCTCATTTCAGCTGTGCTACCCAATATTTTACAGTTGTTAATGAAGGAGCTGACTGAGTGGAATATACTTCGGCTTTAATATTGACTGAACTGAGTGAGACTTTTCATATCCAAATATTGAATTAGATAACGGTGACCAATTTTTCCATGATTACAAATTCACTGAGATCATTTGCTGTTGATGGTTCCTCTAAAAATACTAAAGAACATGGCGCCTTGAAACTTAAGTCGTGTATTTTCTAAGGTTGCCACTTTTCACCAAAATATTTTTTCAAACTACTGGCACCATCTATAAGTCAGGAGGGCTTGTTTTGGGGGTTCGCCCTTTAAGAAAGGTTTTTGCAATTTACAGTGGCTATAACTGGTGGAAAATTTAAACTGCTGCTACTGTTTTTGGTAATAAAAATAATTGGGGAATGCTTCTCACAACCAGTGAGCTGGGCGCTTAGTAGTTTTTTACTAACTGATTGGGACCTACAGTTTTACACCGGTCCTTTTTTATGGCTAAATACGCGATAGTGTTGCCGTCATTATGCGAGTTGACCGTCGCCGAGAGAAATTGTAAGGTGGTCAGAGCAGGGATCGAATCCAGGATCTCATGTAGAAGAGGCGCGCACTCTAACCACTGCACCACCGACGGTCAATACTTGGTAATTCTCATAATAAAACAAACAAGAAAATAGTGGCTGTGATACGATTTATTTTGCACCGTGAAAATTTGGTTTGATCACTTGGGGAATATGATTTTCGTAAATGGTCACTTTTTGTAGTGTTTCGGGCTGAATACCTGCCCTTTAATGTCGAGTATTGCCTTTCAAGGCTTCCAGGGTCCGTGGCTGGATGAAATATTCTTTGTTCTTGAAATAACTGAACAGGAAGAAGTGGATAAGTCGGAGCGAATAATTCGCGCGATCACGGAGGCCAGAGATAATTAGCAGTTATCGAAATTAGACGATAGAAGAACAAAGAACGCAATAAAGACATCGTGGCTGGGACTGTGTTGGCTATACCGCCGTCCTGTAGGAACAAGCAGTTGTCCCTGCCATTATCAGTCAGAATTGACATAACAAAATCCGTGATTATAGTCCCATAGTGCTCTCCATTGATGGTTATTTCTGCTCCACAGTCTTCTTCGCGGAAGAACGGTTTTATAATCCATTCCTCAAAAATTCACTTGGACAGACGCTTGAACGCTGAAATCAAAAGAAAAAATCCAATGAGTGTTCGAACTCACGGGCGATGTGTTAACACCTTTTTGTTACACGATACCTGTTCGATTTCTATGAACACATTAGTAAATGTTACATTGGAAAATAAAAAATGGCGTTCTATCATATGATGACGTTACATTTAAATAATATTAATAATAATATTAAAATTATTTCAAGACCAGTGCAAGCACATGTGTCATTTATTTTCTTGCTTAATACTTTTTATTTTATACCCACAAAAAATAAATGCGAATGCAAATCAATAGACACATGTACGTACATACATTGTTAAGTTCGTACATACGCTACACAAGTTCACACAATTTTCGTTGCTGTCTTGCTATCTCATTTTTATATTACTATAACCACGACAATCTGTCGGACAAATCTGTGTTCTATATAGGGGTAGAGCACCCTTATCATTTAGGGGTATGAAAAACAGATGTTGGCCGATTTTGAGACCTACCCGATAGGCACACAAAATTTCATACAAATCGGTCCAGCCGTTTCGGAGGAGTTTAACGGCAAACACTGTGTGAGCGCAGTCGGACAATCTGTGTGATCGCAGTCGTTCAAACTGTGTTCGGATGTATTCACTTTGTGAATTTAGGCCGCATCCGCGCCTATAGATGTTAAAACATCAAAAGTTATAGGGTTGCCAGATGCGCGGAAGTTTTAAATGGTCCATGCGAATAATCATAATTTACGTCCATCAATCTCTGCCGTGTAACCTGGTCAAACCACTGTGCCTATATGTCAATAATTCATTTGCACATACAATATGAGTTTACATGGACGTTTGCCCGTCCCTTTTCCTCATCCTACCCGTGTGCTTTCCTGTCTGCCCATTAAATCATTCAGCTCAATGGTCCACACCAAAAACAATTGCTTGCGATGTGTTACATTCTATCCGATAAGAATGTGTGCATGGAAGCTCGAATTGAGACAGCCCACAATATTGATGTAATCAGTGCGGAAATGTGTCAAGTGATCTTAACGGCTTTGATGGCACATCACACATTTCCTCCTTAACCGGGAGACAAACAGACGCACGGACACATACATCTCTCCATACACAAAATACAATATACAACGTGAAATGACATCATGTCTCACATAAGTACAAGACAATGAACGCATTAAAGTGACATTTCATTTTAATGACTGCACTGAAGTCAACTGGACTGGACACATTTAAATAAAAATAAACCTGCAAATCACACGTCCCCTAACATTAAAATGCGATACATTTTACTGTGATTTAAATTTTAGACTTAACATTAATCACATGTCTTATAAATGTTATGGATTTTCTATATATAAAACGTTGGGTGTCTTGGGGGCAAATGTATCGTTGCTGTCTGCAATTCTCTTTTAATTTTATGATTTATTAAATGTATTACTTTTACCTACACAATCTTACACACACATGGCACAGTACGAAACACACATATACTACACATGTGTGTGATTAGATATCAGTGTTTTTCTGTCTAAGGAAAATATATTTCCCTGTGGGTTTTTTCTTTTAATGCAGGCTATTCAATGAACTTCGTTTGTGACAAATTTTATTGCTTGTACCCTGAGGCCATCTTATGATTTGTTAAATATTTCATTTATTATCTCCTGCAATTATTTGTGGGGAAGGAGTTACGTTTTAAATTCATGTGTGTCTTCTTGTTGTAGTATACACATCATAAATTCTTTAAACAACATGATAATTAAAAGTTATGTGTATCGTAATAGGAAATATTTTAGTCCACAGTCCAGAGGGTTCCGAACACCCACCAATAGCCGATCAGGGGTAAGAAAATTTCCCATTTCCTTTTGCTACATCCTGACTGAGAGAATAATGCACCAAATGCAGATACACACTTACAAGATAGACTCTCTCGTTGTCCCTCTTTTATTCTCCTACTCTCGATAGTATAAACAGTGCGACAAACATAACTGTATTTGTATCACAAACGCATATATATTTGGGTCGCAAACACATATATTATAACATATTAATCATTGTGTCTCAAACATGTAATATTGAATAGCAAACACAATATGTTTGCACACGTTATATTTGCATCCAAACAACAAAAAAAAAGATAGAGTTTTCAGCGTGCAGCCAATTGTCCGACTTTTATTTGTATTCGATGTATAAAATTGGCCATGGCGAAGTAGTTCGTTCTTTATTACACAGTAGCTTTGTACAAAATATTGACCAGTACCAGACTGGAAAGCCGCCCAACTTTTGTATGGGAGATTCGAAAATGAGTGAGGCACAGTAGTTAATTTTTAATTACATTGTAGCTTTTAGCAAAACATTGCCTAATACCGAAATTCATTATGATCGGTTGGAGTTTACAAGAGTTATAGTGCGGTTGATCGGCACAACCAGTGGATATGCAGTAAATTTAGTTCTTGCAAAAGGTTCATAAGAAGTGTTGTCATTAATCTCGAAACGGAAATTTTTGTTGCAGATAGTTATTACCTGTCTCTGATTTACCTTGCAAATATTTCATGAATATTTCTTCTTCGCACTCCATTTAATTTTTAACGCACGTCATGTTGCTTTTCTTTGTTAAAACTATCGACTTGTCAAAATTATGAAAAATTAGTTCCCATAGCTGAGCGCTGAGAACCAAGCAAATGAAAAGTGGCCGAAATTTTGGTTTCATGAAGTTTTCGTTATTTTTTTAAACACGTACTTTTTATTGCAACGAAAATTTCATAAAAACTGAATACCGGGCTATAGGTAGAACCGTAATACAAACTGTACCAAGCTTGATACTGTCAGGTCCAGAGTTTACAAATAGTGGCCGATTTCAAAAACACAGGACCGAAATCTAAAATACAAGACTTAAGTCCATAAAATTTTTGCTGTTTTCAGTTTCTTTCCACAAAATTGTTTATCACTTTGTTAGCACACCTAGACACGAAAGCCATATACAAACATCAAAGCAATATCGCAACCATTTAACCGTCAGAACCCTTGTTTATTGTTTTTTACTGATCACAAATATTTTCTACTAAGCGCCGACCCAGCGCACTTGATATCCTCTATCCAATGAACCACTGACGAATGAATGCAATAAACTAAAATGAAATCCATCAGGAATTCAGGAATATTTATGAATCACTGGCTGGAAAAATAATACAAAAATACAGTTAGACACTCACAAGTGAGATTGTGAGTAATCTCTCTTTGTTACTCTTTTATTCTCTTGGTCTCGAGAGAGCATAAATAGTGCAACAAACACAGGCGTGTTTGTATCATAAACACAGATATATTTGGATCGCAAGCACATATATTATAAAATTTTATATATTGTGAGTACAATATGCAAAACTGGTTAGCAAATACACATTTTTTCTACAGCATGCTTACTGAATCAAACAATCGCATTTGCTATACTCTGTCCGATTGACGACTAAATACTTGAAGCTAAAGCCCAACAAATGTAAGAAATGCTGACTTCATCTTCAACTTACTCACGCATTCAGGAATTTTTATGAATCGCTGGCTGAAAAGTAATTTAAACGCACACATTCAACTTCGACTGTGAATAATCTCTCCTTATATCTCTTTCATTCTTTTGCTCTCAAGAGAGAGTAAATACTGCAACAAATACAGCTGTGTTTGTATTGTGACTTGGGTCACAAGCAAATACGTTATAACATGTTAGTCATTGTGCCTCCAACATGTAATATTGAATAGCAACCACGTTGTGTTTGGACACAAATATGCCATGCTTGCTGCAAGTTCCAACCACACGTTATATTTGAATCCAAACAAAAATTAAAGGCAGATTCTTCAGCGTGTATATGTACCAAATTCAAAATATTTTAAAACTCATGAAGTCAACCTACACCCTCCAGATTTTCATAACTGGTATAATCCGAGTGACTGAAAAATTAAAAACAGCACAACTAGCTGTTTCTGAGAAGCTCTCCCCAATCCCTTCATGGGATGTAATGGGAAATGGGGTTTTTTATAATCCGAAATAATGTGATTAATGAATTTGCATCCTCTACCTACAGAAGTTAAAATGTGTAATGATTTTGGCGAAACTTTTATGACTTCAAACATTTTCAGTCACTCAAATTTCGGAAATATTAAAAAACTTCTTAAAGATTTCTAGTTCTTTGTTTTTTTTTTTTATACGCGTGGGTCGTCCAAGAGAAAAGTGGTGTTCGGAATAGATACAGACTACACTTAGTCCAAGAACCTCTAATATAATGTCTATATTGGCTGTCAAAAATTTAAAATTTTTTTTTAATGCACTTTTTGTATCTTGGATGGGATATTCGTGTGCCTAGACCAGTGGATAAACTGAATATGGTAGTTCTTAGTATCAAGTTGTTGTCAGTTTTATAGGAGCATGAAAAATCACTAGTAAAGTACTAATTTTTAGAAGTTTTTTAATACTTTTATCTCCAGAGGATTTCCAATTTGACATTAAAAGCGCTGATCAAGTTTTGTTGAAATACTTTATATAATTTATACCCCCAATGTCTCACAAAGTGATATCCAAGGCGCTGAATGAAATCCGTCCAAATGCATGGCAATCGGAGAGATTGCTTATCGCGAATCCCAATATTTTTGTCACGTTACTAACAAATCTGAACTGCATAGTTTACGAACCTTATAAATATTAAACAACTATACACGCAAAGAAAAACACGTTTATTGCTCGGTTGCATCAACAATACTTTGATTGATTTGTATTAATTTATTAATGGCAATCGTTCATGTAGTTCTCCCAAATAAAGTCGTATATCGCAAATGTGTATCATGTTGTTGGAAACAAGTTCTCGTTTGCATCCAACGCTTACAAAATTACGTTTGCCACAAATTTAAAAAAACGTCTGCGATAACTGAAATTAGCCATTTTTCTAATAAGATCGCAGATTACGAAGAACGTAAATTTCTCTCATTCTGTCGACTGTGTACCACTCGTTTGGGATACACACTTACGCATACACATTAAAGTAATCAAACACTCTAATGCTTCTACGTTGTCAATATATGTTGGATGGACAATCGACGCGTTGAATGCAAGGCGAGACTGGCGTGTAAGTAGACAGTGAAAAAATAGACAAAAATTCAACCATTTTTTAAAACTTTGTGGGTATGGGTTTATGGGTAAAACAAAATCAACTTTTTTTAGATTAAAGTAACTACAACTCGGTTGATGTAACCGAAGGAACAGTTGGTGGAAACGTTTTTCGTTAGCTTTAGTTTGGAGCAACTTCAACTCGGTTGCTCTAACCGAATCGACAGCAATCGGAACCGCTTTTAGTTTCCCAGAAACGTTTTTTCAGCTTATATTTTTCATAACTCGTTTGCTGCAAAAAAGTTTCGGTTCTCCCAAACGAAATGACAGGTATGACGTAACAGAAGTTCGTTTCTCCCAAATGAACTTCAGTTATCTGAGATTTCGTTTGGGAGGAACGAGTGTTTTCTTTGCGTGTACAAATAATTTATGTACCCAGAAAGGCCTATAATTCCATCACTTTCAAATACAGTTTTGTTAATCGTGTTTCTAAATTAAAAATTTTTGCTAAGAAAATGAAATATATTGTATTAAAAGAGTGTTTTTATATTTTATAGCTTGCTTGTGCTATGAGTAATCTGACCAGCCATCCCGCTTTTGGCCGGATTAACCCTCTTTTCGTTGTCTATCCCGCCTTGCACTTGAATCCCGCTTTATAACGTGTTTGTGTTCAGAACTGGTAAAGTATAATTTGGCTTGCAATTTATATTTTATAATACAACCTTTTGAACACCAACAAGCAGGATTTCAATTCGCATTGTCAGACGATAGTTTTGAAGTTTGGGAACTTCATCATCAGGGGCTTAGTTGTTGACTACTACTGACATCTGTTCAAATGTGTCAATAACTGAAATAAGTTTTTATTGTTTTTTGTCAATTTTGCTTCCAATTAAGTGATACATCTAAACTTTTACCGTCGGATGGGTCACAATTGTGGCATAATCACATGCTTGGTGTGGCGATAAATAATATAAGTATTTAAACAGATTTCAAAACAATAACCAATTTTCCATAAAGTGGTCCAATTCGCATGGACGACTTTTTGTTAAAAATAACAGGTTTTTCAATAAGAGCGCTACAAAATTATTTTTAAATAAAACAAAACCGGTTTTAGATACCAATGGAATTCTTTATTCCTGTGAAAGTACGTTCGATACCATTATGTATAGAACTCGATTTATTTTGCATGGCCACCACGGGCACGCTTGCAGAAGTCCAGACGTTGAACCCAATTTTCAACGGTTTTCAAGCATAAATCGGCCGATACTGCTGCAATTTCACGTTCGATATTCGTACGAAGTTCACTAATCGTCGCTGGCTTGTTGGCAT
Source organism: Phaonia tiefii (assembly GCA_963931995.1). Lineage (NCBI taxonomy): Eukaryota > Metazoa > Arthropoda > Insecta > Diptera > Muscidae > Phaonia > Phaonia tiefii. Next base: position 175,094,004 of record OZ008371.1, on the reverse strand, counting down.
AGACCATAGACTTGACGTAGCCCCACAGGAAATAATCTAACGGCGTCAAATCGCACGACCGAGGCGGCCAATCGACTGGGCCATTTCGTGAGATAACACGTTCACCAAACTTGGTTTCCACTAAATTGATTGTGGCATTCGCTGTGTGACTTGTGGCGCCGTCCTGTTGGAACCACATGTCCTCCGAGTCCATATTATCCTATTGGGGCCAAAAATATTCGGTTATCATTGAACGGTAGCGATTCGCATTCACAGTAATGTGCCGGTCTTGATCATCACGGAAGAAGTATTGCCCAATGACGCCGCCGGCCCATAAACCGCACCAAACCGTAATTTTTTTTTGGTATGCAATGGTGACTCATGGATTACGTGTGGATTTATGTCTAACCAATAACGCATATTTTGCTTATCGACGAAGCCATTCAGCCAGAAATGAGCCTCAGCGTTGAAGATGATTTTCCGATGAAAATCCGAATCATTTTCAAGTTGTTGCTCGGCCCAATTCACGAACATACGACGCTTATGGTGGTCAAGCGGCTTCAGTTCTTGAGTCATCTTGATCTTGTAAGGATGTAGGCCAAGATCTTTTCCCAAAATTCGCCACAACGACGTCACAGACATGCCCAACGCTTGAGAACGACGTTTGAGAGACACATTTGGGCCTTCTTGAACTGAAGCCTCAGCGGCAGCAATATTCGCGACACTACGGGCACTTCTTTGTCCCACTAGCACGTGAACATTTTGTACTGTGCCTGTGGATTCAAATTTTTCCACTAGACGCTCAATTGTTGATCTGGTAGGACGATTATGACGACCATAAATTGGAAGTAGCGCTCTTAAAGTTGAGGCCACTGACTCCAAATTTCGGTAGTAAATTTGAATAATTTCGACTCGTTGTTGGATCGTATATCTTTCCATGATGTAATGGCAAACCTTACTGAAGAGAATTGTCAAAAGAGCGGGAAAAAATATGGCGTCATTTGCTGTCCTTATCGATTTACTTTTGTAGCGTCTCTGTTGAAAAACCCTTTTAGCCAAAATAAGAAAATCGCTAACATTTAAAATAGCTATAGCTAGGAAACGATGAATCCAAACACGAAAATAATAAATTGTTTACCTGCACAGGAAACTTTAACCAATGGATGCCTTTCACACGGCATTACTTTTTTTGTTAGATCTGTTAGGCTCCCTGTTTAAATACAGGATGCGTCACACAGAATCAGTTAAGATCAAATCGAAGTCATAATTAATTTGTGAGGTAAAAATTAACAAATTTAAATTTTTTTTAATTTTGCAACTAAAAGCGCAAAGATATTTCATTTTTTCCTTCGTTTTGAATTATATTTTATTTCAAGAATTAAACTTTCAGTTTTGAGATTTTGTTTAAATCAAGCCAATACCTTTGTGGTGTCAAATAATGAAATTCTCTAGTTATCTGGTAATAAATAACTTTTACAGCCAAATTAACACAATTCGGTGAAATTACTTGATTAAAATCATATTACAAATAACCACCTGATTGACCATAATGGCTCGAACGTTTAGTCCTTACCCGTATGTTAGGCTAACACTTGGTCAATCAAAAAATTTACTTTAATTTGAACACCTTTTATACATAAATCTTCAGAATTACATAAGTATGTATGTATATGTACAACAAAACAATCCGTACGTGTTTATTATCCTAACGTCATTTACTCAATCGGTGCCTCATCCTAATGCGCCATATTACTCTATGTCTCTCTTCCCTGATGATCCTATAACAAAAGCCATTTTGACACGCAATTAAGCTGTTGTGTAACACTGACTAAAGCAAACTGAGCAAAAAAGGGACACAGAAAAACACGAAAGGAATGAACACAAATGAATGCAGAAGAATAGAAAGTTATAAAAATTAAATCAACATTGTTTGTTAAAAGTGGTGCTAATCATAAATATTTACTTAACATCATTAAATTTAATTTACTTGTTGCACGCTACAATTTGCCAAAAGAAAAGAGCCGCCGTAACACACTTAGTACCAATCTAACAATAATAGCCAAAGCAAAGGCAACAATGAAAATAAATATGAGAAAAAAAGAAATAATGAAATAAAATACACAAAATAAAATAACAAAAGATGGTGAGGAAAACGAAGACCGTTGGAAACTAATAACAATTCCGCACGAAGAAATCATTGATTGTTCAGATTTGCTTATTTCAATATGGAAGGGATACAAGTTTTGTCGACACGAAAACGTAGCGCAAAGAATGTGTGAATAGAAATGTAAAGCATTTCAGAACAAAACACAAATCTCAAATCCACCTCACTCAGTTTGTTTGTTAGCTTTCGAGTGAAGAGAAATTTTGACCGTGTACTTATTGTAACCACAAAATTGTTACAAAGTTGTCACCATTGTTTGCATCTGGTATTCTGGCAACACGGTGACAACGAAAAATTCACCCCGTAGCAAATAATTCACCTCACAAAAGCAGGTTATCAAAAGCAGAGAAAACAAATGAAAAACATATGGTCTTCTTGAAAAAAGATTCATTGAATTAAAATTACAAAAACGATGTACAAGTAGAGAAGAAAACCCCACCGCAATGTGGCAACCGTCGTAGAGACAACAAAAAACGAGTGAAGCGCCTCATTTCCCTGCTCTCTCTCTTACTCTCTTCGTTGATTATTTCAATACATGAGCAGTAGGGTGATAACTTTTTTTAGACAACATTCTCCCCAGGGCTTTTCTAATGGCAAATATTGTATTAATGACAACAAAAACTATTTCAGTTCAATTTGGTTAAAAAACCTTACGCACCCGACAGCGTTTTCTAAAATGCTTTTAATATATTTTTTTTAAAATTTTTTTAAAATATGGTTTATACATATGTAAGAATGTACACAAATAATAACAAAAAATGAATTATAGTATTGTGGCCGTCGGTGGTGCAATGGGTAGTGTGCGCGCCTCTTGTACATGAGATCCTGGGTTTGATCACTGCTCTGACCACCTTAAAAAATAAATTTTCTTTCGGCGGCGGTCACCTCGCATAGCGACGACGACACTATCGAGTATTTAGCCATGAAAAAGCTTCTCAAAATACCGTTCGGAATCGGTGTAAAAACTGTAGGTCCCAATCAGTGAGTGTAAAATTAGAAAGCTCTCCCCAATCCCTTCATGGGATGTAATGGGAAACGGCTTTTTTTTTTGAATTATAGTAGGTAAACTTTAGGTTCAAACTACGGGATGTTTTACAAAGCGGATATATATCTTGTACTATTTTTATTCCACGTTTGATTCAAAACTTTAACACGTTTGGTGCGGAACCTTTTTTAACGATAGCGAAAAACTAAAAACGCAGTTCTTAATGTTTCTCCATGCCCTACACGACTTTGTCTGGAGAGATTTGATATTTGCAAAAAATGCAAAAAGTTATTACCCTAATGAGCAGTTTTCTGATGATGTTACAGTAACTAACTATCTAACTTATATAAAATTACAGAAAGTTTATAAAAAGTATGAAATAATCAAGTTATCACGCGTGAGAGAAATGCGTTTGAGTGAATCGCATCGACTTTTTGGTTCCCTTCTACGAGGGTAGCTACATTGCGGTGGTTGTTTCTTCTCTACTTGTATATCTAGATGCTAAGCGGAAAAAAACCAACCCGTAAAAAACATAGTTTTTGACTATAAATTCTATATATATAACCACGCCCCTTTGTCCAATCCCGCCCATATTTGCAGCAGATCTTCGAATATAGACACCTAACCAACATACCCAATTTTGTTCAAATACCGTTAACAGGAGCAGAAATAATGGATTTTTAATCTGTCCTTTATCCAATCCCGCCCAATATCTTTGTCCAATCCCGCCCATATTTTGACAGTTTATTTTTGTCGTCGCCATTAGTTTGCCTGCGAAGTTTCAGCTCGATTGGATCGCGGAAAAAGGGTTAAAAATCAATCCAAAGTTTTTTCGGCATACATACATACATCCATACAGACAGGTGAAGTTAATATAAAGAATTTAAAAATACACCTGCGCATTCGCGGAAAAGAGAAGAAGAAGTTTACTTTAGCATCAACTATTGGATCTACACAAAAATCTCACCACCAATAAAAGCTCTGCGCTGAGTTCAGACTTCGGCGCTGAGTTCAAAAGATTTCGCCCCGTTATTGGTCTAACGTCTTGAGATATATGCCTTTAAAGCTTGAGTATAGATCGCTCATATCTCAGGTATTTATAATCCGATCTGGTTGAAATGGCTATTACCACAAAGGTCATTCTAAATTCTATAAACCAGTGCATAAACATATTTATTTTTGTTACCCCTCTGGGAAGCTAATTAAAAAGATTTTTTAACCTAACTTTTTTCATAAAAATTTATTACTTTTTTAAAAAAATCCATATTACTTATATTCTAATCTTTATGTAGGCTCCTATAACACTATGCAACAAAATGAAAAAAAGTTCATCAACCAGAAATGCCAACCCAATTTTTTGACGTAGTTTAGCCGCCTTATTAAAAAAAAGCAAAAACAACAATTTTTGAATGGTACATTTTTTTTTATTTTTTTTTTAAATTTCTTGTTTTTCAAAATGCTATGTTTATTTTAATTGAATTTTCTAAGGATTCTCTTCATCGATTTACTAGAAATTTATCTTAAAAAAATGTCCATAAAAATACCTATCTATTTTTTTTTTATTTTGTATGATAAAATAAAAATGAAAAATATTTGATTTGTTGCAAAAAAAATGAAAAATTTGAAATGTTAAATTCAATAAGTTCTCAACCAAGAATTCTGATTTGAAATATTTTCACTCACTTCAAAGGAATTTTTATGCACATTTATTTAATATAAATTTCCAGAAAGTCGATGAAGGGAATCCTTAGGAAACTGAATTAAAATGAACGTACCATTTTGAAAAAAGAAGAAATTTTTCAAAAAATTTTTTTAAAAACAACTGTATCATTCAAAAGTTGTTGTTGTTGTTTTTTTAATAAGGCTGATAAACTACGTCAAAAAATTGGGTTGGCATTTCTGGTTGAAAAGTCATGTTGCATAGTATAATTGGCAATACCTCAGGCTTTTTTTAAGGTATGACACTCAACAATATCCTTTCAAACACAGGAGATATTTAAGTTCAAAGTTTTGAAATACATTTGGCGCTTTCTCAACACAAAAGCTAGTCCTTCTTTCTGCTCCACTTTCATAGCACAAAGTAACAAATGTCCTTCCGCCATTTAATTATGACCTCTCGTCGTATTGGTACAAAATATATTATTTTTTTTCCCCGTATACACTTTTATTCTTTACTTACAGAATTTACAAAATGTTTTTAATGTTTTTGTATCAACTTCCCGGCAAACAAAATTGCTGTCACGCGCTGTTGCCACCTCTTTGACCGGTAACAGTTTTTGATACTTTTGTCACCAAAAAAATGTCTCAGAATATCGATTTGTAACAATTGTCACATTGCTGTCAAACAGTAACCGTGGTGACTTTTGTAACGCTGTCAGAAATGGGGTGTAAATGTCACTTAAATCTTTGCATTTTCTTGGCAATTTCGTTTCATAAATGCTCTATAATTATAGAGCGAGACAATTTTCCTCCTAAGAACGAGATTATAACAAGTGAAGCTATGGACCACTATATGCAAATATGAGATGTCAGGGGACACCCGGTTGGAACGAAGTTCCTTTTAAATTTTAAGACACTATACATTTTGCAAAATAATCAACTTTTTTTAATTAAGAAATTTTTTTTTATACAATAATTTTTATTAAAAAGTATATTTTTAGGTCCTTTTTGTAAGAATATGTATCATATTTTCCCTAAGAGGTACTTTTGTAAAGATAGGTACTTCTTTTATTACAAGCTAATGTTTTTTTTAAGAAAAGGTACTATTTTTAAGCAGAAGTACTTTCTGGAAAAAAGTAAAAGAAGTACTTTTTTAAGAACCGGTACTTTTTAAAGAAGTTGTACTCTTTTTAGGAAAAGGTTATTTTTTTTAAGAAAATGTACTTATTTTCAGAAAGGCTACTTATCTCAAGAAAAGAAGAGGTATTTTTTTTTATTTTTAAGAAAATGTTCTTTTAAGAAAAGGTATAAAAGGAGTTTTTTTAAGAAATGGGAATTTTTTTTAGAATTGGTCTTTTTTCCAAGAATAGGTACATTTTTAATAGTAGATACATACTTATCTCAAGAAAAGTTATTTTGTTTCATAAGAAAGGTATTCATTAAAGAAAATTTAGTTTTTTAAGAAATGACAATTTGTTGTAAGAAAATGTACTTTTCTAAGCAAATGTACTTATTTCAAAAAAATTATTTTTTTAAGAAAATGTACTTTTTGTAAGAAAATTTACATTTTTTAAGCGAAGGTACTTCTTTAAGATAAGGCATATTTTTAAAGAAAACGTACTTTATTTGAGAATTATATGTATTTTATTTTGAGAAAATTTACTTTTTTAAGAAAAGGCACTTTTTTAAGAAAATGTTCTTCTTTTAAATTTCTTTCACTTTGGCTTTTCTAAATTTACTTTTTATTGGGTTCAAAACTACAATATATACTAAATATTTGTTAGAGGCTGCAGCTAGAAAGTGTCCCAATAAACAATAAATTTCCCAACATTTATTAGTCTAGACGCAACAAAAGCAGGAACTATGGCAGGAACTAAAGAACTTCGCGCAAAAAAATTAAATATTTTACCCATAAATATCTCGACGAACTTTGGTATTGTATTTATTTTTAAAATTTGAGTGTTTAAAATTTAAATTGTTTTGTATTCCAAATTATGCAACTAAACAGACAGGTGAATTTTAATATCGTATTTCCTTCTAAATTTGTCGATTGTCCAACTGAACTTATTATCGCAAACGCATAAAATGAAAGAAAGTTCGACTTAATGTGAATTTATGATTCATGAGATAACTTTATTACTGGGGTTTTAATAGAATCATTAAATAAAGGTAACAACGCCTTCAGTGGAACCCCATACTTAATAAAAAAAGCTTTGAAATTGTGTCTCAGATGCTCCTCAAACCCCAATGCTTTTATTTATCTTTATCTATTTTCATTATACTAATACATTTTATAGTGTCTGAATAGCAAATATTAACAAAGACCGATGTGCGGGATTTTTTAGAAAAAAAAAAAAAAATTAAGAAAACGATTTGAATCAGTGGGGTTTGAATTATTTCCAATTGTTTGGATTAATTCCCCACCGTGTGCCGTTCGTTCGTCTGATTTGACATAAAGAAGCAGGCTGTAAAAGGTTTTTGAAATGATTTTTAATTTTGTTTAATTCGAAATTTCGGACATAACAATGTTTTAAACCTAATGCGAACCACTTGTCATTCATGAGCATGAACATCAGCTACCGTTGATGTTTATTGTCGGTTTACCGCCCTTCTTGATACCAAATATGATTGTAATCGAAATCTATCATTGTCATGTTTACAATAATTTTGGTAATATGTTTTCAAATTCATCTGCCAAATAAGAGGTTATCAACCAAGCTCATGCTCATGAATTACAAGTCTGTGGTTCTCTTAAAGAGCACCTTAGACCAGCGGATTGTCGGGCCGACTCATCTTCCAGTGTAAGGTGAAGTCGGGCAGTCGGCCGACTAGTGGGGCAAAAATCAAACCTAGTTTGATTTTCAGAAAGTCGGCCGGAAAGTCGAAGTGATGAAAAATGCGATAAAACGATCCCGTATGGCAATCAATTGTGACGGAGCCCATTTAACCGATATCATCTACTCAACTTAACCCATAAAATTCTAAAGGTTCAAATAAACATAATCAAAAAACAGAATCGAAGATTTTCATTTAGAAAAAAAAAATGAGAGCCAAACAACATCGGATGACTTCTTTTGAAACACCTTGTACCACTTGTGCCACCACTGTTTCGCCTTTTATGTATTTTTGTTGTTGCATATTATTACGACGTCATCACCGTTACTAAACAAAAACAGTAGAAGTTCCCTGATCTATTACTTTGTTACTCTCTCGAACATCACCCTCATGACACATAGTCTACTCTAATCTTCTGCCGGTTTCTCTTCCTTCTGATTTCGTGCATTCTGTAATCGCTAATTTAGTTTTCTGCTTCAGGCTATGTAATTAGAACGTTGGGGCAAAGTGCGCCAACTGCAAACGATATTCGTTAATAGTGTTGGCCGTGTCGTTTGTCATTTTAATGCACAACAAAACTCGGTGGCGTGTGTGAAAGAGATAGACAATGTGTAAAAAGGGAATGTAAAAGGAGAGGAAATTAACAAAAGTCTTCACATTAGAAGAAGAAAGTCAGTTGAAAGTCTTTTTCTTTTCTTTTCCTTTTCTTCGTCCAGTGTAATTTGTTGGTCTTATCCGGTTGTAATTGTGAATTGTGAATATTTTCGCTTCAACGGGAGAAACAATGGAAGTTGTGTATCGTTTAGTGTAACTCAAGAAAGTATGAAACGATAACAATCAGGTAACACAGACACTGCACTTTCTCAACAATTTGAGTGAATGTGGGTAAGTATGTACGTCTGTCTCTCTTCTAAATATGTGTAGATTTACATATGTATGTATTAGAGTTGGGAATTTTAGTTCATTCAAGTGAGCGCTCTTTTTAGTTTAGTTCATCAGATTGAACTAGTTCATTCATTTAGTTCACTATTTCATTGTAGCATTTCAGCTTAACGGTTCATATGAGGAGTGAACTAATGACCTCATTGCAGTTCAATTTATAGTTTTAGTTCAATCGGAGCGATAATCGCGAAAATGAGTGGATTTTTGGAGATTTCTAGTGTTTCGGATACTGTGATATTTGTTTATACTGAAGGTTGACTCCCTATTGAAGGTTGACTTAACGATTAGGTTATTCCGTTTCTGAAATATTGTGTTTCCGTAATCTTTTTATATTTTGGAATAAAAGTGGTGATTAGCGCTGTAGTTATTGTGTAGAAGTCGGTTACATATCCATTCCACAAAGATTGCAACATTAGGCACCTTTGTGCAAATTGAGTGACAAAAAAAGTGTGAACTAGAAAATGGCGAAGAGAACTGCACAACTGAAATGCAAAAAACTATTGAAACAAATGAACTACTGAAACAAAAGAGCGGAACAGTGTGAACTAGTTCATCTACTTCACAAGAGTGAATCGTTCAATTGAACTAGTTCGTTCGTGAACTACACAACTCTAGTATGTGTGTTGTTTCGTAGTTAATGCTAAGCTCGGTCCGACTAAGACGATATACCTAAATAATATCGCATCCTAACTAGAACTGGAATCATTACATCGTGTACCAAACTTTAAACCTTCTATCGTTAATAGTTCGGCAATTATAATTATTTCAGATACAGTAACGAGGAAAACAAGGTTCATACAATTGGGAAATAAATGTGTACATTTTAAATATTTGAATAAAAACAAGGAAAATATAATTTATTGTTCTCTCGTGTATAAAGATAAAGCCAATTTAAAGTCTATGTTGTTCTATGTATACAAAATGAACTGTAAATATTTTAAGGTTATGTTACAATTTTGCACTCTGGTTTTATGTTAATTTATTTGTCTTCTGATTCAATATTTTGTTCAATAGACTTTGGCTTTTTTAAGAGATTCATTAAGAGAGATTCTAAGAGATCTAAACTATAGATCTTTAACTCAAATTTTTCCGAAAAAAAAATTAAATTAAATTGAAGACACGAGAATGAAAAGTGGATATGAACCATTTTGGGCTAAAATGAGATTTATGAAGTTTACTATTCCCTGTTACTTAACGCATCGTTAGTTATGAAAATTGTACAACTCCGCTTCGTATTATTTCCGCTAGATGTCAATAGCTATACGAAAAAATCATATCTAGTATTCAATGAGTAAGAAAAGTGGCTATGAACTGGAGTTATTTCCTTTGACTATCAGCAGAATCTTCCTCTGCCAGTTTTGCCTGTTGGCGATATATTTTATAAAAGGCAAATTTGGGTATTTAATCACTGCTTTGTTTCTGGTAATACAGGAAATTCTAAAATGTTTGTGTATGACGAGACAATCGCAATAAAGGGTGCAAATGAGACCATTTCATTCCTAAAGTACTACATAGATAACTTTATTGACCCGAGGGTAAAGACACTTTATTTGTTTACAGACAACTGCGTTGGTCAAAACAAAAATACGACGCTAATGCAGTTCCTATCCGTTTTGGCGAGTTCAAAACGATTTTCTGCCATATATCATCGTTTTCCGGAAAGAGGTCATTCTTTTCTTCCATGCGACCGGAACTTTGCGCAAATTGAGAAGCAAAAGAGAAAAGTAACCTATCTCTATTTACCAGAAGAGTGGTATGGATTAACTAAAAAGGTTTCGAAGAATTATGAGATAATACGTGTTAGCCAAGATATGGTCAAAGATTTCTGCACATATCTTCAGCCGTTCTTCAAAAAATATTTGAGAAATAAAAGAGGCGCTTTTGCCATAACCAAGTAGAAGTCATTTAAGTATGTCGGCAGCAAATTAATGGTTAGCCATACACACAATCTGGAACTTTTGAGCGACACTTTTGAACCTTTTAAAAGCGGTTTCAACCAAAGGATTTTGTGGAATGCGATAAAGCTTTATGATATACCAATACCAATCAATCCATTAAAGCTAAAAAATATGAAAGAGTTGGAAGTGTATATCCCTGAAGCATTCTTAAATTGGTACCATGATTTGGCAAAGACACCCAGTGATGTTATTCCAGATGGTGAAGCTCCAGAAGAAAGCGTGACTGAAGACGACGAATCTGATTCAGAATAAAGATAAACGTTATAAAATACAATAAAATATTGTCAAATTCTCCAAAAATGTCAGAAAATGTCAAAAAAAATTTAAAAGTCTAAAAATAAAACGTTTTAATGTATATTTCTTCTTAATATACCCTTTGTATCCAGCTGCTATTAAAAAAAGTATGAAAACAGGACATATCCGAATCTTAAAAAAGCCATAACATAGTAATTAATTTTTTAAAATCAATATATGATGAATTTCATGTAAAAATCGAGATGCATTGCACCGACCCCCTCAGATATCGATGAAATAGCTAAATTTAATCAATACAAACAAACTCATTTTTAGAAATGACTGTTTTGCGATTTTTTGGGCGTGGCACAGTGGGAAAGTTTTCGAAAAAACGCGAAAATGGTCGAAAAGAGCTCCATTTAAACTACAATAACCCAGAATCGGCTGCACCGATTTCCATGATCTTGGTATCATTAAAAAGATATTTTAACACGCTTTATGACACATTTAAAAAAAATAATACACTGTAACAAATTTTATAACAAAAAAAAAATTTTAACTAACGAAAAAACCAAAAAGATCAAGGGTTTTTTTTTCAGTGTATTATTTTTTTAGAAAGGTTTATCCTTCGCCTATACCATATCAAAAAATAAAAATGGGTTCTTTTTTAGTTTTTTTTATATAATTTTTTAAGTAGTGTCACTTCTAGTAATTGCCCTTATATTTCATGTTTACAGGTAAAATAAATAAACATTGTCCCAGGAAAATTCATTTTGCTCCATTTAAACTACAATAACTCCGAATCGGCTGAACCGATTTCCATGATCTTGGTATCATTAAAAAGATATTTTAACAGGCTTTATGGCGCGTTTAAAACATATTCATAATTTTCCTGGGACAATGTTTATTTATTTTACCTGTAAATATGAAATATAAGGACAATTACTAGAAGTGACACTACTTAAAAAATTATATAAAAAAAACTAAAAAAGAACCCATTTTTATTTTTTGACATGGTATATGTGAAGGCTAGGCCTTTCTAAAAGATACTACACTGTAAAAAAAACCCTTGATCTTTTTGGTTTTTTCGTTAGTTAAAATTTTTTTTTGTTATAAAATTTTTTACAGTGTATTTTTTTATTTTTTTTTAACGTGTCATAAAGCCTGTTAAACTATATTTTTAATGATACCAAGGTCATGGAAATCGGTTGAGCCGATTCTGAGTTATTGTAGTTTAAATGGAGCAAAACGAATTTTCCTGGGACAATGTTTATTTATTTAACCTGTAAATATGAAATATAATGGCAATTACTAGAAGTGACACTACTTAAAAAATTATATAAAAAAAATTAAAAAAGAACCCATTTTTATTTTTTGATATGGTATAGGTGAAGGATAAACCTTTCTAAAAAAATAATACACTGTAAAAAAACCCTTGATCTTTTTGGTTTTTTCGTTAGTTAAAATTTTTTATTGTTATAAAATTTTTTACAGTGTATTTTTTATTTTTTTTTAAACGTGTCATAAAGCCTGTTAAAATATCTATTTAATGATACCAAGATCATGGAAATCGGTTAAGCCGATTCTGAGTTATTGTAGTTTAAATGGAGCTCTTTTCGACCATTTTCGCGTTTTTTCGAAAACTTTCCCACTGTGCCACGCCCAAAAAATCCCAAAACAGTCGTTTCTAAAAATGAGATTTTGTTTGTATTGATGAAATTTAGCTATGAACAAAATTTCATCGATATCTGAGGTGGTCGGGTTCAAAATTTCAGTTTTATCTCGATTTTTAAATGAAATTCATCATATACTGGTTCGTTATCATACATATATGTATGTGTATAAACGTTCTAAAATCATTGTTAGCAAAAAATCTAACTCAATTAGATATAAACTGTTTTTTTGTTCTCCTGTAAAATTACCTTTTTGGTTCATATCCACTTTTCATTCTCACGTCTTCTATTGTTGATCATAAATACCTCTGGTAATGTATTGAGAAGAGTTTTTAAAATTTAGATTATTTTGTATTCCAAAATATGCGACTAAACAGAGTGGTGAATTTTATTTTAATATCTTCTTTCATTTGACATTTTTCGATTGTCCAACTGAACTTATTATCGAAAACACATAAACTCTAAGTAAGTTTGACTTAATGCTAATTTACGAGTCATGAGATAACTTTATTATGGGTGTTTTAACAGAATGAGAAAATATATGTAGGTAACAACGCGTCCAGTGGTGCTAAATACTTAATCAAACATCTTTGAAATTATGTCTCAGATGCTCCTCAAACCCCAATGCTTCAACCATTTTTCTTATATCATTGCATTTTATAGTGACTGAGTAGCAAATTTTAACTATGTAAGATCGGGGTGTTTTAGAAAAAATAATACGTCACTGCGTGCCGTTCGATCATCTGATTTTTGAATCGACATACATAAACAGGCTATAGAAGATTTTTAGCATGACTTTTGATTTATCGTTCATTTAATTCGAAATTTCAAACATAATAATATTTTAAACTTAACGCAAGTGTTTGTACAACTTGTGCCACCACTGTTTTCTCTTTCATGTGTTTTTGTTGTTGCATATTATTACGATAGCAATACCGTTACAAAAATAAACCGATAGAAATTGCATGATCTATTACTTTGCGACTCTCTCGAATATCGCTCTCATCTCTCATAATCTACTCTCTCTCGGTTTATCTTCCTTCGGATTTCGTGCCTTCTTTAATCGGTATTTGAGTTTTGTGCTTCAGTCTAATTAGAATTTTTGGGCAAAGTGCGCGTAATTTTGCAAATGTTTCTTAAAATTACATTATGTTTTAATGCGTTTAAAATCAAATTAGTCTTACGGAAATGGCATAAATATCTGTATATATTTAGTTAATAAACAATAGATATCTAAGAAATCTATTAAATTATACGAGTTGTCGGTTAAAACGTTATATACATATGTATGTAATTGAATCGGTTTGGTTAATAATGTCGGCCATGTCGTTTATCATTTTAATACACAACAAAACTTCTTGTGTCGTGTGTAAAAGCGAAAGACAATGTGTAAAAAGAAAATGCAAAAGCAGAGGAAATTAGCAAAAGTCTTCGTTCAGTGTAAATTCTTGGTTTTAACCGGGTGTAATTGCGAAATTGTGAATGTTGTACATACGTATTTTAATTTCAACGGGGGAAACAATGGAAGATGTGCAACTGTTAATGTATATAAGAGAAAGTATCAAACGATAATAACAGAAAACAGCATTTTCACCACAATTTGAGTCACAGTGGGTAAGTACGTCTCTCTTCTAAATATCTGTAGATTTATGTTAGTCCATAGTTAATGTTAAGCACGGTGCGACTAAGGCGATATTAATAATATCGCATCCTAACTACAAAACAGCCATGGATCAAACAACTGAATTTACTAAGTTAAAAAATGTATTAAAATTCTCAATAATTGACATATGTACTTCTACGGTATCTTTTTGATGAAAGGGAAGAGAAAATGACGACCGATCGGATACTGTTTTTAGGGGAAATTTTGAGTTATGACCCTTTGGTGTCTACGGTAATAAAGCAATGTATGTATAAGTGTTGCCATCCCTCTTTTAACATTCTCTTGCGGTCGGCGAGGTAGTAGGGGATTTCGTCGAGTTTGGATTGGTGTTGTATGTTACTCTTTGGTTGGTCATAAATCGGACAGAAGTAGAAGACAATCCGTATTTTCGTTCGATGCAACCAATATCGAACATAAGTTAGCTATCATTTGCATCAATCAAACACTACTTAAACTTAGTTTGCTGCATGGTTTGTTGAGTTGGGTCGAACTCGTTCAGTAGTTCTCGAACTCGTTTATTTAAGGTACCTAGACATAACAATCGCGAACACAGTCGCGATATCGAGAATGTGCATTATATGGGTGAGGCTGGTGTCTGGTCACCCTAAATGAACTAGGTAGTTCATGAACTACCCAACTCTAATGGTTTGCTTGTGGCTGTTTATCGGTCTCTCTCTCGTCAATCGACTACTCTGTTTCAGGGATGAAATTTGTAGTGGATAAGGACTTGTCCAATAAGGTCCAATAAGAGTACTTTCGGATTTGATTCACCAAATTTGTATGTGAGTAGTTTTCAAATACAACACATGGCAAAATAAGTAAAAAGGATGTACAGGTAGAGAAGAGAAAAAAGTGCGCAATTTGGCAATCCTCGTAGAAAAGAACCAAAAAGTCGACGCGATCGCATCATAACTTGCTTATTTCATACTTTATGATTTTGTTTAAACATGGTTGGAATTTCTGAAGTTATATACTATAACATCATCAAAAAACTGCTCGTGTATTGAAATATTCAACGAAGAGTGTAAGAGAAAGAGAGAGCAAATAAACTAGGTGCTTCACTCGGATTCTTTGTAGGCATTCCACTCCGTGAGTAAATTTTCGTCTTTACTTAAAATTCCATGCTCTTTGAAATAAGTGAGGTACAAGCAGTAGGAAGTTTGTTTTTATATAGATGTGCCGACCTTTTCAAACTCAGCTGATCGAAATTATTTAAAAACTAAATTAAAAGAATAACAAACCGTACGCAGGATAAATACATTTTTTAATATGTTTTACAACTAGACCGTTAATCTTTCGGTGTAAATACAGATTTATTTAATTATTTTATAAAAAGTACTCTAACGTCGAAAAAGTACTTTCGGAAGAGTACAAAAAGTACCCTCGGAAATTATCAAATATCATCACTGATCTGTTTTCTGTCAATTTCCTACTTGCAATATTTATCGCGTTCCTCAAATTTTTAATCGGATTCAATGAAAGAGGGTCCACTTTTTAAAGGGATCATTCTCTATATATGTATATAATGTATCAATTGATACGGAAGAAAGTCTAACACGTATAAGTAGACTTGTTAAGACTTTTGAGCCATGTCTGCCCGGTCAATAAGATAAAGAAACAAAAGAGCAGCAAATCTTATATTTATGAAAGCAATGCTTGAAAACGTATACATGGTTATTGCAATATTTTGCTGGACCGTTTTTTCAAAGAAGAAAAATGGTTCGATGAGTACCCCAGCCCCAACAGTAGCACGTTATTCATGCGTTTGTTTCTGAGCAATCACCCGTGTACTTTCTGAACCACAAATGCGTCAGTTTAGACGACAAACGTAGCCATCAAGATGAAAATGAGGCTCATCGCTGAAGATTATTTCGTTCGAAAGCCATAATTTTTTAAATATTTCATTATTTTTCAAATATTTCTCAACAATGAAGTTTATAACTTCATTATAATAATATGCCTGAACTGTCAGCAGTGACGCTGTTAACAACAACACTTGAACGCACATATGACACGAAATTCAAATCTTGCGTGAATCTGCGGGCACCCTTTACATGTCAGTCATATTGTTATATGGCAACCTTTAAAAAACAAACAGCCACTGGAAAAATTAAAAGGACACAAACTAATCGCATGTTTTATAAAAATAACAATTAATTTTTTTTATGGTATTAGTTTTGTTTGTTTCTGTCAGAATTGCATATAAATTAAATATATATAAGGGCATTTAATCTGCAGGAAAATTTCACAAAAGTGTTTATGTCTTCCAAGAAATAAAAAAAAATATTGTTACGTAGAAAAAATATAAATGTATTCAATGAATATTTCAAGTTTTAATTATACAACAACAACAACAAGCATAATTGTTATCCGCTATTTGCTGTCCCGGTAACACCGTATCTTTTTATTGTACCATATCATTTTATGATATATACGTATCCCAATACTATTGCGTGCAAATTTCCTCAGTGCTCGCCAAATCGTTCCCCTGAGACTTTTCAACTGAGTATTGTGGTATCAACAATTCAATCGCGTGTATGGAGGACAAACACAGATATTCGTATTTCATTGTTTCGATGTCCTCGTCACAAACCAGTTTGAATTTATAGCGGCTCTTCCAATTCAACGTAGATGTGCCCTCAGAATGAAGTGTCTATCCCAGCCGCTCTGCAGAATCTTTAATGTTATGATCCACAATACTGTAGCTTATTCTTGCCTGTTTTTTAAGTTCAGCCTTTCTTGCTCGGAAGGGCTTTGCAGAGTCCAGACATACCTTTAGCATATTGTCCTCATCCAAGAAACTTCGTCTGCCCTTTCGTATCCCAAAATGCTGGAGCTCCCAGGAGTCCGTACCAGACTGTCATAAGCGGAGAACTTGTTTATCTCTCCTTAGTACTAGGAGTATTATTAGTGCTATTAGTCCTTGTGACGATATCGCTTGAATAGCAGCTTGGTTATCGGTGAAACTCTTCTCACTGTCGTGTTGACAACACTCAAAAAAATATGTTAATAAATACAAAAAAAAAATAAAAATACAAGAGAAAAATGTTTCCTGTTTCAGCAAACACGTGTTTGTTGTTTTAGCAAATATTTTGTCCGACATTTTACGTATAAACACTCCAAACAGTTTGTTGATACGGCAGTACATTTGATATAAAGCAGGAAGTTTGCCTGCTGATAGGTAGACAATATTGCTTGCTGTTAATTGCAAACATATCTGTGGCGAAAAGGCATAACAGCATAACTCGAGTTATGCCCAAATTATATTTTTCGAGCATCGGGCTGTATATATCGGACTGCACACTATATATCCTAATATGAATAATCCAATTTGTAGTTCCCAAGATATTGGAAAAGATTTATTAGCAAATCTCGGTAAATCACTTCATTACATATGAAATTTGAACCCTTAAAACGCTCTCCTAAAACGTTGCAAAAATAGACATATGCTGTTATGCCTTGTGACCACAGATATGATCGTTGGTGGTGCAATGGGTAGTGTGCGCGCCTCTTGTACTTGAGATCCTGGGTTCGATCCCTGCTCTGACCACCTTAAAACTTCTTTCGACGGCGTTCACCTCGCATAGTGAGTCGAGAATTTAGCCATGAAAATGCTTCTCAAAAATACCGTTCGGAACCAGTGTAAAACTGTAGGTCCCAATCAGTGGTCCCAATCAGTTGTGAGAAGCTCTCCCTGATTCCTTCATTTATTTAACTATCCGGTCTCGAACAACCCCAGGGTTCTTACAAAGCGAAGATAACATATTTCCTTATCTTTAATTATTTCCTCATTTCTCTAGTTGGTAGTACCCACTGTGCGCAGGTATTCGTCAACCTGATTCCTTCACCGGAGTCTTGGTCTTCCTATATTACGTCTTCCTTCGAGCTCGGTTTTGAAACCCCTTTGTGTTCGTTCGTCTTCATCCATTCAACTGACATGGCCTAGCCAGGGCAATCGTTTTTTTTTTTGATCTGCTTAACAATGTCAATGTCGGGTATAGCTCATACAGCTCATGGTTCATGCATCGCCGACACACGTCGTTGTGCACTATAGGCCCATAAATTTTTCGGAGTATTTTCCACTCAAAGACTCCTAAAGATGTTTCGTCTGCTTGTGATAAGATCAAACTTCCCGAAAAGAGGCCCTTTTAGTGGGGTAGGTGTGAAACATTGTGAAGCAGTTTGTCTCAACAATTATTAGTAGAATGGTTTCGGTTCTCTGTTCCGATGGTAAGAAGTTCGTCACTTTTCGCATTGTATGCCGTTAAAAGGATCAAAGATCCTCTCGAAGTCAGTTAGCTTTTACCTGAAACCGTGTCTCCGTCGAGACAGCCTTGTACTTAATTTCTATATCAATGGATTGCAGTGAAAGTTGTAATCCAGTCTTTGCAATGTCGGATGGAAACTATGTATGTCATATTAAGCGACCTTCGTTATGATTCACTAAAACCTTTCCAATTAAGAACAAAATTGTTTACCATTTTCTGAGGTTTAAATTCAGATCACATATGGGACTGATCCAGTTAATCCGAGCTCTCGTGTTTTCTGGACATCACTTATATTCAGTTGGAAACACTCTTTAGGGATTGAATAATACTCGTCGCTGATAGAGGTCACCCATTGGAGAACATACTTTTTGGTTCGACAACCATTGACTTTCTTCGATATCACTCATCGGGGAAATTTCTTCTTAGTTAGAGAGCTCTAAATTTGCTTCAAGACGCTTCCCAGGGTGATCGATTACAGATGAATGATTCGGGGGATACGTCGTGCTTATACTTCGTACATTCATTTATGTACGGTTTTAATTCGATGGATACAGTTGCGATACGTTGATAACACCTCAAGAAGAAAAAGCTAAGTTTGGTAAATATCTCACCTAACCATTTAGGGCGACACCCTATCATGCGATCTCTCCAATGTATTAATTGAGATCATCATGAGAAAAGCTGCAGTCAACATGAATAAAACTATCAGCAGCATAAGTCACATGCTGCTTGCGTATGCCGATGATTTAGACATCAATTGGCGAAATTTGCAAGAAGTTACTGCAGTATTTTCGAGAATTGATAAGGAATCTGCAAAAGTGGGTTTGACAGTAAACGAGAACAAGACAAAATTATTTGATTCGAAAAGCAGAACATTCACCCGATTGGATGAAAGTGCTAGAGTTGATAACCGTTTTAATTTCGAGGTAGTTAGAATCCGAGAATTCATTTACATCTTATCTGCCGTAAAGAGCAGCAAAAACGTCAGCCTATTTCAGGCTAAGCAATCACTTCATCGATAAGACCCTCTCTCGAGAAACGAAGATCCAACTATATCAGACTGTCATACAACCTGTCTTCCTTTATGGTGCAGAATCCTGGGTCATATCGCTTGAAGCATCACTGGGACTGTTCGAGTGAAAAATGATCCGAATAATATATGGTCCAATAATAGATAAGGTCAAGTATCGTCAACGAATGAACGGCGATCTCAATAATCTGCATCCCGAAATGGAAGTAGTTATGCGTATCAAATTATCCCGTTTACGCTGGCTAGGACGTGCCAGTTGAATGGATCAGACTGAACCAAGGCGAAAAGTATTCGAAGACATACTCGAAGGATATCGAAAAATTGGACGGCCAATAGTTAACTGGAAATACCAGGTGGAACTTGGTGGTACTAACTGGAGGACAAAAAACTGACGATCGAGCCAGTTGGAGAAACATGTTATCCTCATTTTGTAAGGCCCTTGGCCCTCTGGATTGTTTGAGGCTACCTAAGTTCGTCAGGAAGTGGCATCAAATGTGGTTCATTTGGTTAAGTCAGAGAGTTTCAATTATTCTGCATCAAAACTCCGAACTTGTTGTTGGTTTGTTAGTAGATTTCAAGTCATATCAGACAAATTGTCTGCTATTAAGCAGCTAACAGCTGATATTATCAAGCCCCTTTGTTGCTGTCAAGCATATGCTTTTAAAATTAGCACAATTCTCAATATAATTAATGAGTTTTGAATGACTGTTTTACCTTATTTAATTCAAGTAAAATTCCAAATAAAATTGTCAGGTAATTAATCGGTCCCATGCATGCAAATAGCAAACTGACACATATTCAAGCATTCATTCCTTTTTTTTTATTTATTTTTATTTCTTTTGTACAAATGTTTTATTAATACAATAACATTTTGGGCCCCAGCGCCGAAAGGCATTATTGGAGCAAGTTGGCAAAGTTATTTCAAATTGTACAAATAATATTCAAAATAAATCATCTATAGAAAATATAATTAAAAAATTTTTTTTTAGAAGATATTATAGAAAATTATATTGGAACTATTTTAATTAAACCTTGAATATTCTGTAAATTAAAATACAATGTATATAAAAATAACAAAAATATAAGGAAAAAATTATGAATTTAGATTTATAAACAACGTATTATTCAAAATTATGTTAGAAGTGTTTCTATTTCACCTTGAATGTACTTTCTACATAATGTTTTAAATCTACCAATTTGATGGGTTGTCTTTATTTCTAGTGTCTTTATTGTCTTTAGTGTCTTTTGTTGTCTTTATTTCCTTTTATATAAATTTCTTAAAGCGTTTCAAACACTGTGCGACAAGTGATAAAAATCACTTTCTCACACAGCGCCACTGCACATCGAGTAACTTTTTAGCAATGAAACTTAAGCAAATATTTGCGAAACGTGACGGATCCATAGACACAGCTTCTCACCTTCTCAGTGAATGTGAAAAGCGAAAATGCCAACAACTACATGAATATTTCATTAAAAAACAGCAACAACTTTAAAGCATTTCGGAAATTTACTATGTGGGCATATCTACTTAAACATACACACATTCATGTGAGTTTGTGTCTGGAAGAATGAGAATAAACCATAGCATCACATAAATATTTCAATCAATTCATGTCAATTTTGCCCACACGAAACTTCGTCACTAGCTCTGGCGCTTCTTCTCTGTTGTGACTTGTGTGTGTGTGTGTGTGTGTGTGTCACAGAGCACACTACGCGTGTCCTTTTGCCAATTTGTATGTCGATCTGCGAATAAATTCTGTCCATTTTTACAGGGAATATATATTATTTTTAACATTCCCATTTACGCTGTCACTTTACGATTGAAAGGCGTAAACTACAAGTCACTTGCAGCGATAACCCAGTTAAAGATG
Source organism: Phaonia tiefii (assembly GCA_963931995.1). Lineage (NCBI taxonomy): Eukaryota > Metazoa > Arthropoda > Insecta > Diptera > Muscidae > Phaonia > Phaonia tiefii. The sequence goes on along the minus strand of OZ008371.1, from coordinate 175,072,743 downwards.
TAGACAGCGGTGAATGTTAATGTAAGGGATATTTTTTCGTAAATTTAATATCATTGACAATTTTAATATTTATTGTATTATATGATTGTACAAAAACAATTGACCACACAATCAAATCCAATAATGAGTACATATACATACGAGGGCCGTCCCAAAACTAACCAACCTAACAAAGACGACACAAAGATGTTGGGAAACGTTTCCTCAATATAATCTCCTTTTAACTCGATACTCATATTCAATAGCTTCAATACCCTTTTTATAGTAAGAGCTGTCAAACTCCTTAAAATAGCCATCAACCGTAGACTCCATCTCTTCTCTGTTGGTAAATCTTTTACCACCGAGCCATTTTTTCAAGATTGGAAACAGAAAATAGTCCGATGGAGCTAAATCTAGCTAATAAGGTGCATGATGAAGCAATTCGAACTTTAGTTCATTAATTTTGGCCATGGCAATAGTGGATGTGTGAACTGTAGCTTTGTCTTGATGAAAAACATTTTCTGTTTCGCCAAATGCGGCCATTTCGTCCACAATATCATCACTTAAACGCTGCGATAAATTAGCATAATATTCGCCGTTGATGGGGTTTCCTTTCTGAAGATAATAAAAAAAAACAGTATCTCATGCGCATCCCAAAACTGAGACCATGGCCTTGCCTGCAGTGGGAACTGTCTTCGCCTTCTTTGGAAACGATTCTCCCATTCCAGTCCATTTCTTGGACTGTTCCTTTGTCTCAGGTGTGAAGTGGTGGACCCATGTCTCATCCATGGTTATAGGACGACGCAAAAATTCGGCTTTATTGCGGTGAAACATCACCAAACACTCTACTGAGACATTTTAACGACCCTGCTTTTGCTCTATTGAAAGTAGGTGCACCCATCTTGCGCACAGCGTTCTCACCTTCATATCTTCGTTCAATATACGATGTGTAGCACTTTTTGAAATTACTATCATTTCAGCTAGGTCACGCAACTTCAGCCGACGATCATCCCATACGATTTTGTGGATTGTCTTAACCGTGTCTGGCGTGGACGCCTCAATTATTCGACCACTACGGTGTTCGTCTTGACAGCTTGTGCGGCCTCGTTTAAGCTCTGTTACACAATATTTTATAGTCGTATACGAAGGAGAAGACTCCCACAGAGTGGAATCTAGCTCGGCTTTAATATTGCCTGGACTGAGACTTTTCCAATGGAAATATTGGATTACATAGCTGTGACCAATGTTTTCCATGTTTACAAGTTCACTGAGATTGTTTACTTTTGACGGCTCAAATAAAAATACTAAACAACGTGGCGCCTTGAAACTTAAAACGTTTGTTTTATAAGGTTGCCACTTTTCACCAAAATATTTTTTTTTCAAACTACTGGCACCATCTATACGTCAGGTCGGCTAGTTGTTGGACCGACTTCGTAGAACCTTTAACTAATATGCATGATATTATGATTCGAGTACTGAATGAAATCATAAAAAATCCCATAATATAATCAATCGGTTAATATATTATGTAAAATTAAAACTATTGTGTAGTACATTTTCAAACCTATTTTATTTTTTAGTATGTTAAGGTTTAGAAACCTCAAGACTGAAAAAACTATCAGCCCACAAAAATCGATATAATTATCTATCTATTTGATCAAAATTATGAGCGCAATTAAAATTTTTTGAAACTATAATCAGAAGGAAATATGTTTGTATTGAAATTTACATAGTAACACTCAAACAACTATTTGTTTAAAATAAAGCCAGAATCAAGTTAAAGTTGTCTCATTGAAATATAGTCGTTGCAACTCAAATTCTGTTGAAACAACTTCTTTACACCCGTGATTAAATGCGATGAGCAAATTTTCTTTAATTTAGTTTACATCAGTGGTAGTTTTTCATTATTTTCTTCCAACATATGAATTTGCTCTTAGCGCGGTTGCAAAACCATCGAATTTCCTGTGAGTTCAGTTGAAGCAACCGATATTTCAATATCAGAATGATAATTGTAGTTTCTCCAACGGAATAAAATTGTATCATTGTTGCCACAATTTTTTGACTAAAATATTTTTTTTTGTACTTCGTTTAAGCCAGCATATCAGTTTTTCGGTTAGTGAAAATATGTAGAAACATCCGACTTAGATGCTTCCGACTTAGATGCACTTCTGTTTTGAACGTAACTATTATTTTGTAGTTTGTGCTCTACGTTTTTGATCTGTCTCTATCATAGGATTTCTCTATTTTCGCTTTGTCGTCAGTCCGAGTTATTTTTACATATTAAGCCTGTTTTTTTATTCCCAGCTAAACTAATCTTTCGACGACTTTGTATGGGGAACTAAGCGATATTAAGCGTTTTTAAGCGGCACTCCACACAAATTCGTCGAAAAATTAGTTTAGCAGGGAATAAGTTGTCACCATTGTTTGTATCTTGTATTCTGGCAACACACCAAATTCACCTCGTAACAAATAATTCACCTCACAATAACAGGTTGTCAAAAGCAGGGAAAACAAAACAAAAACCTAAGGGTTTCTGGATTGTCTTAACCGGAAAACTAAATATTTATTATATTTATGTTTTATTGAATTAAAGTTAATACATTACTATTTAGGGAATTTAAGCTCACCGCAAAGGCACAACTGGAATGCCATATTGCCTTCGTCAAGGAACATTCAGAGACGCTAAGCTGAAAGAATACACCTGCGCATCCGCGCCAAATAGAAGAACAAATTTACTTTATCGCTAACTCACTGCTCTACATCAAAATTTCACAACCGACAAAAGCTTTCTGCGCTGAGTTGAAAAAGTGTTTTTCCCCCTCGGTCGGAGCAACTTATTGCGATGTAGGTCTTTAAAGCTTGAGTATTAGGGCGGGTCGATTTGTAGGTAGTGAAAAAATTCACCAATTTCCCTATGATTTCCGTATTCTATGGGTTATTCCATGAAAATTTGCCGAAGGAACCATACCTCTATCGTTAAAATCGAGTCCCCTACTTTTTGTTGGTAAAAAGTTTAAAAGTTACGGGCATTTTTGTCCAAATTTTGGACCATTTTTCCATTTTTTTCATGATTTTGTCCAAGAATATTACTTTCATGGCCATTTTTTTGGCTCGATCCATTATTTAGTTCAATTTACAATTCAAAACGAAGAGTTTAAGCCCAAATTTATTGAATTCGGTTGATTAATTCATGCGATATTGCTAAAACAAAATAACACATAAAACCAACTTTTTGATTTTTTTCCCTTTTTATTTTTTTTTTTCTACAAAAATTCAAATTAAGAGATAATAAAGTATCTATCAACCTATTATCGAAAAAAAAATATTCAATTTGAGTGTAGTAAAGACAAAATGTGAAAAAAACATTATTTTTTCTGAAAGTCTTGTTTGCTTTCAAGTCTGGGTGTTTTCGTACGGCTCTCTAATGTCGTCGCCATTGCGCCTTCTACAGTCTTTCCTGCAACTCGTTTAGCAGTGGCAGCCAGCAATTGGACATGTCTTTCCGTTCCTTGAATGTGTAAAGGAATTTGTAGATCATCGAACGGTGACACTTCGTAATTTAAATATCCCTCCAAATGTTCATACGAATAACTTTGCGTAAACGGTGGTTCGAATAAAATGATATCGTCATTTAAATCAATCATATTTGTATATTCCGTACAATTAAAGTTTATAGGAGATTTTTTATAAACTCTAAGTTCCGTTGGGTCGACAATATCTCTTCGGTAATGTAAAATCTTCTTTATAGCAATGTTTCGTTTTTCCATTCTATCATCAAACAACATAGATAGCAAGATATTTTCTGAGTGTACAAAATATGGATTATCTTGAATTACTGTATTTACAACTCCAAGTAAATTCGGTGGTAAAAATCGTGTCCAAGTAATAAATTTAAAAAGTAATGTACTACCGTATGCGGCAAAGCTATAATACTTAACATTGAAATACATTGGCGTGTATACTTTTATTATATAGTTAGCCAGAATTTTTAAATTTTCAGTTGGATTATTAGTTGCCACATACAACCGTAATAATCTATTGGCTTTGGTCAGCCAACGAGAATGTGCAATTGGCCCTGGTTTTATGTGAGACAAATCCGCTGGAACCACACCATTAGAAATTGCATTGGCCATTAACAACAAGTACCTCGAACCGGTAGATAATTCTTCTGGATTTAAATCACCAGGAGGCATATTTTCCAAAGCGATTTCCTCAAAATCGGTTACCACCTGAAAAGAAAACATAAAAGCTAAAAAATAGAATGAAAAATGGTAAAGAATCAGCTATACAAATTACATACCGGAAGATTTTCACAATCAGCAATTTTTGAGCTCAACTTTCCGGTAGTTGATCGTGGTCCAGTGGTGGTTGATTTGTCTAAAGTGTCAAACAAATGTCTAAACGGAAGCTCGTTAAAGTGCAGAAGACACACAAACCAGTGCAGTGGTCTCTTTAACTGTTTTTCGAATAGTCGCAAAATTCCACCGTGTACGCCAGTATTTGTAGGTTCACCATCAGCGCATATGGCAATTAATGAATCGAGAGACAATTGCTTTTCTTGGAAGAATTTGATCAATTTGTTGACTTTGTTTGCCGTTTCACTTACTAGTTTTGTGTAGCCTATCAATTGAGATTCTGGTTCCCTCAAAACAACTAGATGAGGTTCTTTAACCATCCTTGGATGCAACTACTCATCAATTTTTTCTACAGTTAGAGCATCATTTTTCCTGCCGTCGAATGAAAATCATATCAAATTCGAGCCATCATACCGCTTACGAAGTGCGTCTTGTCTCCATTTTTCTCTTTCTCTACGAAGTTTACTTTTATCCATGATGACAAGATTGCCATGAGCATCTTTTACGCCCAGGTCTTCCATCAGAGCTGTTGCCAATGCTGATCCCATTCTATCATGCACACCAAATCTGTCACACATCATTGCATAGTTTTTAGTATTGTATCTGGGAGTGTGGCCGTCGGTGGTGCAATGGTTAGTGTGCGCGGCTCTTGTACATGAGATCCTGGGTTCGAACCCGGCTCTGACCACCTTCAAATTTTCTTTCGGCGGCGGTCACCTCGCATAGTGACGGCGACACTATCGAGAATCTAGCCATGAAAAATCTTCTCAAATTACCGTTCGGAATCGGTGTAAAACTGTAGGTCCCAATCAGTGAGTGAAAACTGGAAAGCGCACAGCTCAGTGATTGTGAGAAGTTCTCCCCAGTCCCTTCATGGGATGTAATGGGACACCATTTATTATTTATTTATCTGGGAGTGTATGTTTGTGGTGGTAGAACTAATTCTGAACCTCCTCTCATATCAACTTCCATTTCGTCATAATGTGGTTCGTATGTAGGATCGTAGCTCACTGGGATTGTTGGTATAGTCGTTGGTATCGTCTCTTCACTTCCACTATCGTGTTCCGGTATCGTTTGTATTCTGTCATTATATTGATCGCGCATGAAATCTTTTAAGTTTTCTGGGATAGATCCACATGAGCAGTCGTTTTCTTTCAAGTTGCATTTACATTTTCCAATGTTGAGTAATTGGTTTGTTGATTCTACAAATTTTTTGAATTCTGTTGCGCGTTTTACTCGTTGTTTATCTGCATTACTATATGCGTCAAGCAAATTATTCAATTTTCTAATGATGCTACCTTTGAGTATAAGTTCAATATTAAGTTGATTCCAAAGTTCTAACAATCTGTCTGCTACTTGGGGAGTAAATGTTTTATACGAAAACATTTTGCTTTGGGCTTTTGAACGTTCGGCCAAGAAAAAATAGTACTTCAATATATCTCGTTTAGTTGACAGATTAATATCAGGTAATTCACAGGCCACGCCAAAAGAAAAAACATCATGAGAGACCAAATGTTGGGTATCTGTTGCGTTGGGTATCTGTTGGATTTTGCGATGAACCAGGCTCTGAATCCATTTTTTAAACCGTCACTAAAAGAATTAAATAGGTTTTTCATAGAATAATAATATAACTATTAACTATAATAGTTAGCAATGTTTTTACACTTACCTTTAAATCTTTTCTAAATTTCAAAATAATTTGATTATTTGTTAGTTATTTCAAGTAACACTTCGCTGAAATGACGCTCAAACAAAACTAGCATACACTGGAATATTATAAACAAACAAAAATAAAGAAGTCTATAAAGAAACTAAAAACAAAAAGAAATAAACAAACATAACACAGGGTGTGCACCCTGTGAAAAAATATGCCAATAATGTAAAGCGCAAATCAGTCCAGTCGTAACGTAAGGTTCGTAAGCTTCGTAAGTCAAAAAAATTTAGCCAAAAAAAATGACCATGACAGTAATATTCTTGGACAAAATCATGAAAAAAATGAAAAAATGCTCCAAAAATGTCCGTAACTTTTGAACCGTTGGACCAATGTTGGAGAATTTGATCGAAATGAGCTCACCTTTCTAACCCGCCTACTGGCGATTAAAGCCGATCGATAGTTTTTGAGTTATGGATGTGAACGTGTAGGTAATATTTCATACGAACTTCAATTTGGGAAAAAATCTACCAACAAAAAGTAGGGGACTCGATTTTAACGATAGAGGTATGGTTCCTTTGGCAAATTTTCATGGAATAACCCATAGAATACGGAAATCATAGGGAAATTGTCGAAAAATAAATCGACCAGCCCTATTGAGTATATAATCGTTCGTATCTCCGGTATTTATAATCCAATCTGTTTGAAATGGGTATCATTGCAAAGGTCTTTCTAAGCTCTATAAATCAGTGCATAAACATATTTATTTCTATTAACCCATTGGGGAGGTAATAAAAAAAAAATTTTATCCTCACTTTTCTGCTAAAAGTTAATTTTTTTTTCAAAAAAAATACCGTAGTCTACTTTTGGCAGGTTTCGACAGTAGACAAGACCTTAGCCGTTTTTAAAGGTATATTATTCACCAATATCCCTTCAAAGACCGGAGATATTTACGTTAAAGATTTGGTAATACATTTCGGGCTTTTTCAATCTTTCTAACACAAATGCCAGTTCTTTCTTCTTTCTGCTCCATTCCCATGGCACAAAGTAACTAAAGTTCTTCCTCCATTTAATTATGCCCTCTTTCCGTTTTTGTACAAAATAGATTATTAATTTTTCCTGTATACAGTTTTATCGTTTTCTTACAGAATTTATAAAATGTTTTTGTATCAACTTTCCGGCAAATAAAAGAGCTGTCACGCGGTGTTACCTCCTCTTTGGCAGGTAACAGTTTTTTTTTTTACTTTTGCCACCAAAACAATGTGTCAGAATATCGATTTGTGACAATTGTCACATTACTGTCAAATAGTAGCCGTGGTGGCTTTTTGTAACCCTGCCAGAATAGGGCTGTAAGACAAAAATTTATTCCGTCAGGTTAAAGGGAATAATTAAAAATTATATAAACATAACTCGGATCAAGATCAAAACGAAAACTAAGAAAACGTTTTATTTCTCAACATAGTCTCGTCTTAGATCTGTACATTTGGTCCATCAGTTAGGCCATCGATTTTTCTAACTTTGATATTCCTTCCAAACAAAAGGTGGTCTCAAGATCCTCAAAATGGGAATTAGTTTCAGTGATAACCTCTTATCGCGGGACCAACTCTCTCAACGCCGAGGAATTTCTTCAGGTTTGCAAGTAGAAGGTAATCACTGTGGGATAAATCCAGAGAATATGACGGATGGAGTAGCTGAAGTTATGTATTTGTACAATTGCAACTACACACATCTCTTCTCTTGAAATGAAATGTTGAAGAATTGATTTAATTTTGAAATTTATATCTCAAATATATGATATACAGGGTAATTGTAACGCAGACCTTTCACAGCAATTAGTTTTTATATGGTACTGTTCAATTTTCAATTATTTTCTGACAATTGGTGCTACAGGCTTTGGCTAACTTAGTCATGGAGCGATAATCTTTTGAACAACGCATGTTCCAAAAATTTTATGAAAATGGTCGTTCTGTAAAATTTGAATTTCGTGCATTGCATGATTTTTTCGGTCAACATAACCAGACGTATGAGTCAACAATCTGCCGTTTGGTTTAGATATTCAAAGAAAGTGGATCCGTGCAAAACGTAACAACATCCATGCGTCTTCGTACAGGTCGTTCGGCCTAAAATATTGCTACTACAGAACAAAGGGTGGACCAGGCCGCAACAATGTCAATTCGTCGTCGTGCATAGTATCCGTTCAGCGAAATTTAATAGAACATCTATTTTTAAAAAAAATCAGGTATGCAATTTTTCGTTTCAGCGAGAGCCAAATTGTCGGCATTACGAGACTTTTGATTGCTGCAACGTAAAAACATTAACGAAAATGTTTCATCCTTCATTGCTGCAACGTGCGAAGAAGCGTTTTAATTTCAGTGTAGATCGTCGAATGATACCTGAGTACAATGTTTTATTACAAATGGTTCCTAGTCGAACATGCATTTTGGGGTTTCCACGGCTAAAATGTACTGTCGGACGATATAATGATTATTTATTACGCTGGCTCAAAATTTGTTTTTTCAAAACGATTACAAAAGTCATATGCATAATAGCAATCCACGTACAAAAATATTTATTCCGATATTTTATCGGAATAATAAAAATCCATACCAACAATGTGGTGAAGTGAAAGTTTGGTTTATAATTTATATATATAATTAGATATATAAATCTGATTATGACATTATTTGAAGCAATAGCTTATAGTTTTCTCCAAATTTTTTAACTCATGAACTTTAACTCTTTGCTGGTTTATCACTGCTCCAAATACAATTTAACGCAAGCAAAATCATTCGCATTTAGCTTAACATTCGTAACCGTTAAGTGTTTTATTTGTTTGTCATTCAGTGTATTTGACATTACGAAATAAATCGAGCATCTGAAACTCAATACTCACTTTCCATCCTTTCAGTATCTTTCAGTTTATTGTCCATTCAGACACTCATTTTAACATTAATTATTGATCATGAAAAGTGTCAGGACATGCAACACTTTACAAGTATATGAATGATTTCACGTAAAATGTCCAGGTCCAATCTTTAAGCAATTTCACTTTTGAACTGCACTATATGTTATGCAACTTAAAAGTCAAGTATTGTGAAAATTCTTCAAACTGTAGCATTTTATGGTGATGCTATCTAATTTGTTAATTTTCCACAAGTAAACGAGAATTTAAATAATAAATTAATAATATTATAGTAATAATTCTCTAGGCGTCTATTTTTCCTCTTCTTAAATTATGACCCTTTTTATATCTTTCTTACATTTTATTAACTTTAACCTGAGACTATTCCCGTTTAAGCCTTAAGTTCTACAAAGGCTTTTTTCGTTTTCGAGATACATTTTATACATGGCACTATTAGTTATCATCTTCAATTTAAAATATTTCAAAGAATATTAAAAGCATCCTACACTGCAAAAAATTCAAATTCATCTACTGACAACGGCCCGCCCAGCAAGAGGGTGTAATTTTTAAAAACGCATTGTTGAAATTTCTGACTTTCATAGGAAAAAAAGAAAAAATTTAACTTCTTTTCAAAATATTTGTAAAACCAAATCACAGAATTCTCCGTGCATTTTAAACTTCCTTCATAATTAGTTAAGAAGCAACACTGCTCCTGTTAACTACATTGTTATTCAATAAGACCGCAGACTTTGTTTTGTAAATAAAACACACCAATATTTTTCGAAATTATCTTGTAGCTTATCGTGTTTTCTTGGCATTTTTCAGTAAAACACAATAACCGCAGAATGCCCACCACGACTCCTCCGGCAACACGGGATGCGCATATCAAAATGTTCCATGCACGCTGACAAATCCCTGCCTCATTCTCTTAAACATATTCTGGAGGAACCATGTACATATATATTTGGAACAAACTCCAAAAAATTATATATTTGCAAGACCTAAACACACGTATGTTTAACTGAAAACATTAGTATGTTTACTTGCAAACGTGCATACATTTACGTGCAGCTATACGAGTGTTTCATTCCAAACATCCATTTACTTACGTTGTAGCATTCATGTGCTCACTGCCAAACCAACGATTGACCGCTAAATGAAACTGAAACGCAACAGATCAGTCGAAATAAGAAACACTCAATTCATTTACACACATATTCAGGAATATTTATGCATCACTGACTGAAAGAATAATGCAAAAATACAGCTACACACTTGCAATATCATTAAAGTAGGCTGAGAACACTCTCTCGTTGTCCCTCTTTTATTATTTTGATCTCGACAGCGCATAGCGACAACAAATTTTGTAAAAAGTGCACCAAACACAACTATATTTGCATCACAAACAAGGTTGTATTTGGATATTATTTGGAAATATTATTTAATATATTATACGTTGTTTCTCAGATATGGAATATTGAATAGCAAACACAAAATGTTTGGACACAAGTATATTATATTTGCGACAAGCTCCAAACACACTTTGTATTAGCATCCAAACAACCACAAAAAATTACCGATTTTTCAGCGTGCATGGTTTGTTGGCACATTTCGGGCTCTCTATTATTTGTAGCACGTATAATTTCGTTCTTTCCTCCAGAGTTTATTGGCATAGATCATACTTTTCGCATAGCCCCCAAAAGAAGAAGTCCAATGATGTCAAATCGTAAGATGTCGGCCACCATTTGATCTCGTTGTTTCGTGAGATAATGCATCCTTGGCACTTTGCTCACAATATGACCATTGTTTCAATCGCTGTGTGGCAAGTGGCAGCATGCTGTTCGATGCATATATTGCCATCATGACATCATGTCACGATATCGTTCACCGTTCACTGTACCAGCGGTACCGTGCGCTGAAAAAAGTAGCCAGCATAACATATTGTAGGAACCATTTACCTGTTTGTAAACATTTTTTCCATGAATGAATTGAATTGTCACGGTTTTTGATTTCAGTAGTTTTCAACAAACAAAATCACATTTGGGTCACAAATACGTATATTATAACCTATTAATCATTGTGTCCCAAACATGTTATATTGAATTGCAAAGGTAATGTGTTTAGACACAAGTCTATTATATTTGTGGCAAGCTACAAACACGTTATAGTTGCACCCAAAAAAAATATTTTTTTTAAGCCTGTATGCTTATGAGCACTGGTTTCATGGATTGAAGATCTGTTCTTTTTTCTTCCTATGTTGCATGCAACGTGGTTGGTTCTGCCAAGCTACATTTGGTTCACAAACGTATATATTATAACCTATTAATCATCGAGCTTCTAAAATGTAATATTGAGTAGCAAACACAATGTGTTTGGACACAAGTATACTATATTTGCAGCCAAAGAACAAAAAATTACCGACTTGTCAGCATGCTGCATCATTGTCGGAGAATTAAGGTCCAATGACATCGTCAGCCTAAAATCCACAGTAAACAGTTACTCATTTTACTCGAAGCATAGTTTTTTCTTGAATGATATATGGAGTTTGTTTAAACCATGACATCAACTATTTGCTATTCAATCATCCATTGGTCTCTAGGCTTCAGTTCCTAAGTCCGTTGAATTTTGCAGGCACGTAGAAATAGGTCTTTTGTTAAAATCCGTTGAACAGTGCTGCAGTAAAGGTCAACGAATTGAGGTTGTCGCGGCCTGGTCTACACTGTGTTCAACAGGATTTTTTAGGGCGAGCGCCCTGTGTGAAGACGCGCGGTTATTGTGATGTTTTGCACCGACCTCGTTTCTTCGAATTTCTGCACCTAACGGCTGATTGTTGACTCAGATCGCTGGTTATATTGAGTGAAAACAAATCATGCATTCCGCGAAATGCACTTCTTGCAGAACGACCATTTTCATCAAAAGTTTGGATCACGTTTACGCCTTGGTCACCTGAATATCGCTCGACTATTAAGGTTGCCAAAGCATGTAGTACCAATCGTCTGTAAAAAATAAACAAAAATACAATAACATATCACAACTATTTGCTGGCAAAGATCGACATCATATTTGAATCACCCTGTACAATCTGTTAAAAGACTACTGTAAAATTTTAAGGAAGCTGCATCATTTAGGTTGTGATTGACAGCCATGGAAAGCAGTCACCCTCGGGAATTTTGACGGAAACAGAAAAAAAGGGAATTTCATATATAACTCCATCACCAAATCCAAAGAACGGCTTTATAAACGCAGTAACATCAATTTCAATTGTCAGAAAGTGGTTTAACCGAAAGAGGTCGTCACGCCAAAATTCGCCGATAAAATCCATATAATGATATTGGACGATTGGCGAATGAAAGTGCTTGAGGTGGGTGAGGCTGCAGGCATATCAACTGAGAGGGTACATCCGAATCCGAACGGTATTGTGAGAAACTTTTTCATGGCTAAATACTCGATTGTGTTGCCGTCACTATACGACGTGACCGCCGCCGAAATAAATTTATTGTGGTCACAGCAGGGTTCGAACCCAGGACCTCATATACAAGAGGCGCGCACACTAACCATTGCACCACTGACGGCGGTTGAATAGTCGGACATAAAACTCTTACCTGCGTGATGTGTGTCGCGATTACTCATAGTCAACCATAGGTGCAACCGTGTGACCCGTTCAAAGAAGTGTTTGGCAATGTTCAACCGTAAGCCGATGACAAAACTCGGATCCATCATAACATGCTGGAGACAAGGGAACAGTAAAAGCAGTGGACTTCTGCGGGTAAACGTGTACCAAAGAAGGCCAGGGAATGCATACGGTGTCATTCAGATCGCTTGCCTTGAAGAGGGTACATTAATCACCGGCGACTATTTCTTACAGATATTGGACAGATTCCGCATTGATTTGAAGCGAAAACGACCGCATTTGGTAAAGATCAAGTTTCTCTTCCACCTTGGCAGCGCACCAGCGAAAAGGCGTTTAATCGCCATTGCGAAAATCTGTAAATTGGCCCACGAATTGTCACATCATCGCCATATTCTCCAGATATAGCCCACAGTGACTGTTTCTATTTCTGAACTTGAAGAAATGGGTCTGCGGTAAGGGATTTGTGTCGAATGAAGAAGTCATCACGGAAACTAGAGCTTATTTTTAGGAATCGATACAAAATATGAGCGTAGTATTGAAAAATAAACAGAAAAAGAAAAAAAGGCATATAAAATTGAAAATAAATACATAATAGAAAATAGAGAAATGGAGAGCAAACATTATCCACGCTGTGAGCATTTTTCATGTGGTTTTATACCCTGTTATTGTGGATTTCTTACGACGAAAAGTGGCCAACTCATTCACAAACAATCTCATACTCATATACTCTCATACTCAATACTCATTCACAAACAATTTACATCAAAGTGATAACCACCTTACATCAAATTGATGATAAGCTTACATCAAATGAATGACAATATTATATTTAATTGATGAAAAATGTACAGCAAGTTAATGAACTATTTGCATTAAAATGGTGAAAAATTTACTGCAACGTGATGACAAACATACATCAAATTGATGTAACATTCTCGTTAAATCAACGTAAACTATTAATGAAATATAGATGAAAGATTGATGAAATGTTCTTCATCAATTCAATGAAATGTGTCATAGTTTGGAAAATGAGGAAATGTTTCTCCAAATTGATGAAGGAATTCATATATGTGATGAAGCTTTTACTTTCAGTCGAATTATTTTTGAATAAATGTTTCATTATAAAAAATTACCAACTTTTTTTTGAGCTGGACATAACACATGGAGTCCCCCATATATAAGTGGCAGGACGACTGGCATAATAAGAGGGAACGGGTGGTTGTTACGCAGGTGAAAATGTAAATTACGTGAAAAGTGAACAACAAAAACAATTATGGCAAGCACGTCAACCATTATGAAAGACAACTGAATATGTCTTGTGTCAAAAAGGAAAGTGTTGTAGATTTTCAATTTGAGTGTAAAGGATTCTGCACTAAAACAAATAAATATCATATCACTTATACAATAACCATGTTCAATACAGTTATACGAAATGCAAACTCATAGCTTCAGGCTCAAATATTGGTATTAACAACACAGGCCAGCAGCCACAATTTTAATGAATAACCAATATAAAATTTTGATATACTATGGCCTAAGTAAGAAATTGGTCCACATTTTTAATTTTATGGATAGGGATTTGTTATAAAATATTTTTTAAGTGAAGATTTTAAATTTATTGGGACATTTATTCACATATCTCGAAAACAACGATTTAATATGGGAAAATTAAGATTTAAGGTAGGTTAAATGTTGGTGTCAGTCAATGATCAACTTATTAGTCCATTTGATACAACGGGCTAACTAAATCAAGTGTTATCCCTACCGTAGAATAGTTTAATTTTTTTCAAGAACCTCAAGGTCTTGTCTACGCCTATCTGCGATAATTCTCTCAGGTGCCTAAATTGGTAGGATCCCATACTAGACATCCCCCCGCCGTCTTACAGCTTCTACGAAAATCATTTTCCCCGAACTCAAGTCTCGCCTTAGACCTACCAATCATAAAGTCAAAAATTGAAACAAGCCTCACTACCTAGGGCCTGATTAAGGATATAAGGTTCATGTATCTGGGGCAGATTTGTCTTGACCGTATAAAATCTGTCATAAAATCCGTCAGAAATCTCTGCTGCATCATCATATATGGTCGCTCATGCAGGCTATCCCTACACGTCGCTAGGAGTATGCCAACACGCTCCAATTCCTATGGAACGTGTAAGGTGCACCCCTGAATATCTATGTGCCCTGGCACCCACATGGGGTGAATATCGTACTGTTGGGTCATATTGTTAAGAGATTTGCGACAGTTCTGAACAAATGTTGAATTCAGGATTACTGATTCCAGTGACGTAATGATCGCCTGACTGTCTGCTAAGACATTGAGCCCAACGACGGCTGGACATTTAGCTACACGCTATAAGGTTACCTGATCATTAATTTTCTAGCCATCTGTGCATAAATCTGATATTCCTCATTACCGGGAATGACTTTGTTCCACGAATCTTTAACCGGTACGAGGCTGTACTCAGAGAACTAATTGTTTGAATCAAGATTATAGCAATCGTAAATTCGGTTTTTGCCACCAATTTGCAGTTGCCACAACTGAATTGAGGTTGTCACAACTGACTTTAGTCCCCACAACAGAAATGCGGTTGAAGCAACTTCGTTTTCTAATTGATTCGGTTGTGACAACTGAATCCTCAATTATATTCGTTATGTCGACTAAAGTTTCTATAATTTTGTTTACAATTTGGAATTAATTCAAAAACAATAACCGAAATTGGTACCAAATTCGGGTGCACCAACAGAATTTGTCATAGAATCGGTTACAACTATTGACATTGGTGTCAAGTCGGTGGCAGTAACCGAATTTAGCGTTAAGTCGGTTGCATCGACCGAACTTCTCAAGAATTCTGTTGGGACAACTTTATTAATTTTCAAGTCAGTTACCACAACACAATTCAAACCAAACGTTTAAAATTCTGAATGCAGGTAAAGAAAGTCTCATTAAGAATGCACTTTTTAATTTTAAAATAAAAAAATCTAGTTTTGAGATAGTTGTGATTTTATTATTGGCTCCACGGCTCTGCTGACAGGCCATTACTCTATTCATGAAATTCTCCATGGCTTTTTCACAGAGACGTGGCTGCATCTCACCGATGATGCGTTGTATCTTGGATTCGAGCTTAGGAATTCGACAATTTCACGAAGCCATTCAGATGGAAACTGAACTTTCTTCTCTCGGGTGAAAATTCTTAGAAATACGCGAGCGGTCTCAACATAACTTTCCAAATTTTTGAAATAAGTTTTCACAATTATAACGCGTCGTTGTTTCGTAAAGCGCTCTAGTTTTAATTATCGTAATAAAGATATGAAACCGCTGCAAAATTTCAGAGTTGCCACTTGGACAAAAAAATACACTAAATTTAAAAAGTGCAATCTTACTGAGACACCCCTGTTATATTAAAAAAAAATAGACAAATGTACCATTGTTGTGGTCACGATGATATTAAGATATGATTATACTTATTAGGAATGGTTAGTAAAAGTATTGCCATTATTGTTTCTGCATTGAAACGTCATATTTTCCAGAAAGTGTCAATATTTATCAGGGTGCAGTACAAGCATATTTCAATAGTTCAGTTTTTCAAGGTCGGTTGCTTGAGATGTGCTGCCATTATACAAATTTTTATGATCTAAATCGACAGGCACAACATATCAGAATAGGTGCGATGAACCTGCTGGTCGGGTCGTCAAGCACAGTCAGAATTGGATATAAAATGAATTTATTACTCTAAATCAAGAATGTACTCCATATGAATTATGTCCTCGGGTTTTAAACATTTTTGAGAATTACTATTAATAAACTAAATTAATAAACAAATATTTCAACATTCAGTTGCAACACTATCTAAATTCGGTTGTGAGAACCTTAAACTCGGCAGTGACAACCTCTAATGCGTTTTGACAACCTATAATTCGGCTGTGACATCCTCTAATTCGGTTGAGACGACCTGTGATTCGGCTGCGATGACCTCTAGTGAGGTTATGACACTCTTTAAATTCGTTTACGGCTAATGCGGATGCATACCTGAACTTTGTGTGCGTGTGGTATTTTAGATCGAAAAGTGGTTTTCTTTTGAGTAGACGAGAAATGCAGGAGTGTTGGGATCATGTTCCAGCACTGTTCCATTACCCACTCCGACCTTAACCAGATGGCAGACGTGGAAGCAATCTGCTTGCTTATAATGCCCACCGGAAACAAATATAACATTACATTCATTATTGCATCAGTGGGAGTTGTGCGCAGAAGACCCACGAAGCACTTTGTCTTCATTGTCTGAACCCTAGTCTGTGTCAAAATTGGTGAGTGTGTCAGGCACCTGTCACCACACTATAAAACCGTACAGCATTATCGGTCCCACCACCGCTCTGCAGAACCAGTGAACTCTCCCCGGAGAGGCCCCCATTTACATCCTATCCACCTGCAAGTGCTATCTTTGCCTTTTTTGCCCTTTCCATTATGTTAAATTTCAGGTCAATTTCAGAACCAGCCAAAGTGATAGGTACCACGACAGATATTTTATAAGAAAGAGAAAAAATATACCAGCTCGGTATTGGCCGGGTTTACACCTTGCAAAATGTAACACGCCCATCTGCCCAAAAGCCGTAAGCTACCCTGGGGAATATGCCGTGTCGTCCGCGTGATCAATAATTTTCTCAACCATATTTTCGATAGTGACCAGTATTGCAGTCAGAGCAAGGTTCCATAGAAGTGGGGACACGGATTTTAGTTGAGGTGTGCCTATGTTAACAAACCTGCAAGAGGTCGAGGTGGCCAACTAGGCCGCGACACGTGTCGTAGTGAGCATTTAGTATACAATCCCCATAACATCCTCTTTCTAGTGACGCTTTTGAACCGTACCTTGATGTCAACTTGTACTCCGCAGCAGCCTACGATTTCTCCATATATCCTACCAGTTCATGCATCGTTGTCTCTGTATATATGCCCTTGCAGTACACGAGCCGCGTTCCACATAATAATGTTACAATCAATAATCGGCCGCAAGTGCTCACGCTGAAAAAGTTTTGTTTTTCGTTGTTGTTTGGATGCAAATATAACGTATTTGTAGCTTGTCGCAAATACAGTATACTTGTGTCCAAACACATTGTGTTTGCTATTGAATATAACATGTTTGGGACACAATAATTAAAAGGTTATATAAATATATTTGTGACCCAAATGTGGTTTTGATTGTTAAAAACCGCTGAAAACAAAAATATGACTGCCAATAAAGAAACATAAAGCAGCAGATCTTCAATACACGAAAACAATGCCAGCAAAAATGTACATGGTTTCTGTAGCAGCCACTTCTCTAGAAATTGCCCCTATAGAATGCGGTACATGTTACAGGTTTTAGAAAAATATGATAGCAGTTGGAAGAAAGGGGAATACTGCTTCATGATGCTTGGACTAAAATTGCAGACATGTTATGAATAAGGGGAAAAAATCGCCTAAAGTTTATTCCATCTATGGACTGTTCGGGTGAAGAACGAATTTCCTCTGTAAATTATCATTCTGACCAACTGGCAAAAAACGGTTGCGAATCTCTGGATATAGTAAATTTAATATTCCATATTATTTAATGCCGCTCCATTCAACATATTTGTAGTTTCAAAAATCAATATGGTTGTATTCAATATGCAACTTTCCCCAATATGACACTGATCGCATTAAGGAATTTAAACTATCAAAAATAAACGTATATTAAGATAAAATATGACAACAACTGCAAACACAAATAATCATAGCACTCCAGCACAAAGAGGCACTCACTCACTCATATTGACTCATTCACTCGTCGTGGCCATTTGTCCTGTTGTATGTACAATGTGTGCTTACGGTTGGAAAACTGCAAAATGCAAATGCAATTTCACATGGAAATGAAATGAGAATTTACTAAATTCCAAATAAAAACCGAAACAATATTGTCAACAAATAAATATGAAAATCCAAATGAAAATGAACATGAAAATATAAAAACCCCCAGGCTGCCCGTATGAATGCATAAAATGGAATATTCAAGTGATGGTGTCTAACGTGTGAATGTTTGTGAAAATGGAAAAAGTTTTTCCATTTGTGTCGAAATTGATTTCAATCCCAATCTGAATTGCCTTTTTTTTTGTAGGATATTTGTCCTTTTTATATACGACATGTGTTCCATAATGTATTCGGTGAGTATGTGAGTATGTATAGATGTGACAGGGGCTGTATAATAAGTTATTGTGTGATAATGTGAGTAAACTAGAAGTGTCATCGAAGTGGGAAATGAACAAGGTAATTGTAAAGAAGGACAACTAGATGATCAAATATAGATTTCATCATGGGTTTTCGAAATTGTATTCAATTTCCTTTTTGATATAAAATATATAACAAATACTTACTTTGACCTTTAAATTCAGACTCCTACATTCTGATTTCTAAAATATATGCACTACCTACATATGTTTTCTTGAAATTATTTTATCTAAAAAGTAAAAGCCAACTAAAATTTGGCGGTTCCTTGCACTATCACATTATTCAGTTGTGATTACCAATAACTGTGATCCGTATCACCAAATGTTGTGCATGAAAACAAAATCCCAAATGGTTTCCCATTACATTCCACGAAGGGATTGGGAAGAACTTCTCACAACCAGTAAGCTGTGCGCTTTTTACTTTTACGCGCACTGATTGCGACCTTCCGGTTTACCCCGGTTCGGAACGGTATTTTTGAAAAGCTTTTCATGGCTAAATACTCGACAGTGTCGCCGTTAGTACGCGATGTGACCACCGTCGAAAGATGTGTTAGGTGGGCCTGAGCAGGGATCGAACCCACGTACTTATGTACAATAGCCGCGCACATTACCATCGCACAATATTGTTCATATCCATTGATTTGTAATTCAGTTTTGGTTGCAAGAACTGAAATATTTAGTTGCAGCCACAGCAACAAGCAATAAATGATCTGTCAATCGAGCTTTTGTTCTAGGAATCAAATTATCCTGTAGTGGTGATTATTCCATTTGAATAGTGGTGAATAATTTTATGCCTGTCACAACCTTTTGTTGATGCCGTATTGTATTACCAATTTTCTAGAAAAAAAAAAACTAAAAAAATATTTTTTTTATTAAAATTGTATATTTTATATTTAAATAAAGGGCCAGCCAGTAAGATTGTGCTTTTTAAATTTAGTGACATTTTTTGTGCACGTGGCAACTGTGAAATTTGGTAGCAGTCACTTGGATTTATGATGATTATTAAAACTGGAGAGTATTACGAAAGAACAGCGCATTATAATTGTGAAAACTTATTCCAACAATTTTGAAGGTTATGCTGAAACCGCTCGCAAACTTCGAAGAATTTTCAGTCGAGAAAGTGCACCTAAGAGTGTTGAAAAAACTTGAAGAAACTGGGTCGGTTATGGAGAGTACGATTCCAGTGTATCAAACGAGAGTGTTGCCGAAACCTCGAAAACATCAATTCAGCATCGTTCTTAGCAACTTCAAATTTCACGAAGCACTGCACAGCGAATTTTGACAAAAGTCCTCCTCGTCCTTCATTCGTACAAAATTCAGCTTACTCAAGAGCTCAAAACAGCAGACCATGGAAAACCCCGGCAATTCGTTCAATAGGTAATGGAACAAAGTGGAGTCAATGCCAATTTTTCAGAAAAGTCATTTTCTCCGAAGAAGGGCATTGCCGTCTAAATTAAGAAAAGTCATTTTCTCCGATGAAGGGCATTTCTGTCTAAATGCCTCCGTGAATACACACAATTTGTCGAATTTGGGGCTCGGATAATCCTCATGCAATCCACGAAAAACAAATGCACCCACTACGAGCAACTGTCTGGTGCGGGATTTGGTCAGGCGGCATGATTTGACCTTACTTTTGTGAAGATGAGACTGAAATTGTAGTTACTGTGAACGGCATTCGTTGCAAGAGCATGATAACGGAGTTCTTGTGGCCTCATCTAGACGGCATGGATCTGGACGACATGTGACCACACCGCGCATGAAACAATCTATTTATTACAGCTTCGTTCGATTTAACGCCGTGCGATTAATTTCTTTGGGGTTCTATAAAATCTCGGGTTTGTGCGAATAAACCAGAAGCAATTCCTGAGGTCAAATTCGAGATCCAACGCGTGATCGGTGAGATACAGCCACAACTCTGTGAAAACGCCATGGAAAATTTCATGAAAAGGGTAATGGCCTGTTATCAGAGGCGTGGCGGCCGTTTGACGATTATTTTATTTCATTCTTGTGAGCATTTTAACCAAACCAAGTGAATGCCAACTGAGAGTTCAAAATTATAAATTCCATACAAACTGACAGGAAAACTGTTTGTTATCTCTAACTGTATGGTAACCACACATTTTGAAATCGGCCGTTAATCGGAAAATACCTTCTTTGCAATCCAATAAAAAAAATTACAACTATCTCAAAAAATACGTTTTTTATTTTAAAACTAAAAAGTGCATTCTTACTGACATACCCTTTATAAACAAAATTGTTATTGTTTTTTTAAACAGGTTTCGTGGGTAAAAGGTTAGCCTGGGTAGCCCGTTCCAATTTTGATCAAAAATATGAAAAAATAAGCAACAACGTTTATATCTCGGAAACCCAACGTCGAATCGAAAAATAACTATTTTCGGAGGTTTCTAAAGGATTTCCATAAAGTGGTCTAATTCGTATTAAAGGTTTTTTCAAACTCGCGAAAATAAGAAAATCGCTAAAATATAAAAAACGGATATAACTCGGAAACGGTACGTCCAATTGCAAAATTAATAAATTTTTTACCTCCGTAAGAGGCTGTAACTAATGCGTGTATTTAATACGGCCTCACTTTTTTTTAAACAAATCGTTAAAACTAAAATTTTTCGAATAAAAAATCGCTAAAACGCCATTATGCCCATATTTCAGTAAAGGAGCGTTCAATCGAAAAATAACAAATTGCTCCGGGCCTCTAAGGGGCTGTCAGAAAGTGTTCCATTTCGCATGGACCAGATTTTTTGTAAAAAAAAAATTTTCGCTAAAATAACAAAATTGCTATAACTCGGAAACGGTGAGTCCTAACGCAAAAATAATAATTTGTTTACCTCCATAGAAGGCTTTAAACACTGGTTAGCTGGTTACAGCTGTTTTTTATATTAGCGTTTTTTTTTAAATGTCGTGAATATGAATTGGACCACTTTATGAAAAACCCTTAGAAACCCGGAAACATTTGTTATTTTTCGATTGAACGCTCCGTTTGCGAATTATAGACATAGTGGCGTTTTAGCGATTTTTTAATCGACAATATTTTAGTTTTAGCGATTTGTTAAAAAAAGTGATGCCGTATTAAATACATCCATTGGTTGCCTTCCATAGGGGTAAACAATTTATTATTTTTGCGATTGGGCGGATCGTTTGCGAGTTACAGACATTTTTTTTTATTTCATCGGTTTTCTTATTTTGCCGATTTTTTGAAGAAAAAAAAAATTATCCACGTGAATTGGACCACTATACATATGAAAAACCCTTAGGAAAAATTAGAAATTTTTTCGATTGGATTCTCCGCGAATATCTTGAATGAGCATTCAAGACGTCTTGTGGAGATGTCTACGAGCCCTTGGAGTACGCATGCTGCGCACCAGATAACAATCTTGGTGACGCGTCATAACGCCCAGGGACATAACGCCCATGGGCTTTGTGTCACACCGGTCATGGACTTTATGTCCATCTTAGTCAAGTTAGTCAAAAAAAATAGGCGCCTTTTACATGAAGACTATATTTACAAAGTTGTGGACGATATGTGGCACCTAGAATGGTCGTAACGCCCACGGGCTTTATGTCACACCGGTCATGGGCTTTATGTCCATTTTGGGTGCGACATAACGCCCATGGGCTTTATGTCCATTTTAGGTGTGACATAACGCCCATGGGCGTTATGTCCCTGGGCGTTATGACGCGTCACCAACAATCTTACATCAATTTTCGCCCACAAGAGTTCATATATCAGCCATTCCAATATCTTTAGTATAAACGATCACAAGCCTGTAAGGCTAAAGTCTTTATGATGTATGTGTGAGACCTTTCCCGCTTGGTGAATTAAACCCATATTTGTATCTCTCCACCCTTTAGGAATGTATATGAAGTATATAAACGCGAGGTGCGACTTCGTCAGACAGGAAATTAATAATCGCCCATATACTGAATTTTCGTTGATGATACCCAACCGAGACTTGGTACCTGCCATACAACTCGACAAGTATATTACGAATTCTTGGTTTTTCTAAGACTTGCTGCCGTCGCATGTGATTATATGCAAGTCATGGGTTGTGAAATATTTTGTAATGTAACAGTTATTTGGAGAAAATTATAGATTTTCCCATGGCCATTTAGGTGACTCCCATAAAGACCTGACCCAATCGACCGGCATCTCGACACTATAACTTCCGAAAAACTCTAACGATCTGATCGAAATTTGATACTAGATAAGCTACGAGCGCAGTTTCACAATTCCGCGTCTTTTAGAGTATTAGATATTTTTTCGGGAAAAACGTATAATCTCCCCAAATAGTCTTCTTTTAGCTTGACAGATTTAGTTCAACGTTTTCCCAATTATTTTATTCCTTCCAAATAATATGTTTTCGCAAGGTCCTCAAACCAGGGGACTGTTTCAGTATCGACCTCCTCATTTGACCCAAATATCTTATCGCCGAGCCGGTTCTTCCGGTGTGGAAATAGAAAGTGATATCGCTGTTGGGTTAAATACGGAGAATATGGCAATAGAAGTAGAAATTCGTTGCCCAATTTATTTATTTTTCGAATGGCGTGTACACACCTGTTCGCAAGTAAATTATCAATGTGGAACGACACTTTTCTCTTCTACAAATGCGGTCGTTTTTGGTTCACATCAATGTTGAGTCTGTCCAACGGCTGTTAATACCTATCGGCGGTGAGCGTTTTACCCTTGTCAAGGTAGTTGATATGAATGACACTGCATTCATCCAAAAAAAGTCGCCATGACCTTGTTGGGCGGCAGATCCATCTTTGGTACACGTTCAACCGTAGAAGCCTACCGCTTTGACTGGTACTTGTTCGCTGGTGTGTTGTGATGTGTCCCTGTCTCGTCCACGGTTTCGACATGGATTGTTGTGATGTGTCCCTGTCTCGTCCACGGTTTCGAAATGACACAAAGCCTCTCTCGGGTTGTGGTTGAACCTCTAGTCAAACTCTCTCTTTAAATGATAACACAGTTGATTGATTACATCGCGCGGATAGCTTTTTATGTCCAAATATCCATGTAAAGTGGTCAATTGGGATACCTATAGCCTCAGCCACCTCACACACTGTTATTCTACGATCGTCTAATATTATTCCATGGATTTTATGGACAATTTCTGGATCACTCATTTGGGTGATCTGAACGTTCGGTGTCACTTGTCCTGGCATGATCCCAACGAAAGTAATTAATCTGGTCCCGATCTACTGGCTCTCGATTAAAAAGGAAAATAGAAACTCGATGCTATTGATATCTTAATTTCACTTTCATCGATTGTTCTTAATGATGGAGTTTTATAAATCACCCTATAGGTATCGAAATTTGTAAATGCAATGAGAATTATTTAGTACAGTTTACAACGAAACACACTAGACCGAGAATTAAAATCGAGTATTAAGCGAAGAATATTGTATGAAACTTTTTTATGAATACGTGTCGTAAAGTTCACAAACTCGTGATGAAAGTTGATCATAAAATCTGTGAAATTTACGAAAAATTGCACAGATTTAATGAAGCATTTTAATTAAATAGTGGTTCATACATATTACAAACAAAAGATTTTCAGTGAAATTGGAACTAAACCTTATTCCGCCGCACCACATCCCCAGGTTTGTCAACAATAAATAAGAACATGATATAGAAGCAATTTCTAGTCGAATTCGTTACACATTTCTATTTTGAAATGATCCTTAACGATTGACCTTTAGTAGTGCAATGGTAATGTGAGCGACTTTTGTACATGAGAACGTGGTTTCGATCCCTGGTCTGACAACCATTTCTATCAACGGCGGTCACTTCGCTTAGTGACGTCCGCACTATCGATTATTAAGCCTTATTAAGCTTCTCAGAATACCATTCCGAGCCGGTGTAAAACTGTAGGTCATTGGGTGTAAACTAGAAACCGCACAGCTAAATAGTTGGGAAAGATTCTCCCCCAATCCCTTCGTGAGATGTAATGGGAAACCATTAATATTTTTTAAAAAAAAGAGTATTTAGGATATAATATCCTTCTATGTTTTTCTGCGGAAGCATTTCAATCACACTAACATTTGTTTAAATGCAAAGTATTTTTGTACATTCCTCTGTATCAAGTTTGGATCGTTTCCGGAAGTGCCACTAAAATATATCTTCTGTAAAACAATTACAAAGCATCATTCTGTTATCCCATGTCTTAAAGTACTCTATTAAATTATATTCCTAACATTTCTTGTTGCCTTGTATATAACTTTGTTCCTGTTTCGAGAACATAAATTCCGTTTTGCCATTTTAAAGAGGGTATCCGTTTGCTTATCCTTAATTTTTTTCCAATATCTGCATTATTTTCTAAAAAAAAAGCTCACCAATTAATAGAAAACTGTAACTGTCAGCATTAGTTACAACTTCAATTAATTCACTCCTGTCCATGTTCTCAATATCTCATTCCCTAATACGATGTTATCCTTAAATGTAATAAATAAAATTGTCAGCATAACACAGTTACAGAAAACAGCAGCAGCACCATCAGTACAATTGTACTGTCATTTCGTTTTTATATCAATTGGCCACTACACACGATGAAGTTCGGTTGGAAACATGGCCAACAAATCAAACTTCTGTAATGAAATCAATTTTCAATCAATTGTCAACAGAATGATCCTGCCAGGGAGAGAGGGATAGAGAGTGAAAGAGATAATAAATCGAAAAATTACAACGGAAAGCAATAAAAGAAAAACAACAATTGCGCAGTTTATAAATGAATTGAGGGAAGTAAAGCACTCGTACAATACAACATGCACTTGCGGTTATAAAGTGGTATTCCATGGAATAGGCGTTCCAGCCAAAGACTCGAAAATGTCGTCGATATTGTGCACTAGGAGCACCAACTCCTAGATGTGAAGAAGGAAATATGTCTGTTAAATTATTCAGGTAATCAAGAGTTTTTCTACCAACACTTTTCTTCGAGACGCGGTAATCTATCGATCTAACCCTGAGATTCCTTATCATTTATATTTATAATGCCGGGACTTTTTCATAAGTAACTCTTAAAGCTTTCAGAGGATGTGGAAACTTGCTGTCCCTAAAGATCTTTATAGGAACTTATAATAAAGTAGAGACGTTATTAGGCACAAAAAGTGTTATGTGGTAAGGTCGCACACTTCCACTGTACAATTCCCTAGGAGACCGTGATCTTCGGAGTCATTAGTGCGCATAGAGCCATACACCTAGAGATGTATACCCAAATTCGAAAAGATTGCACTCACGTGTTGAGAAATTCGGCTCCTCTCCACTATCAAGATATAGGTCCCAGTATAATAAAAATTAAACTCCGAAGCGAATTTTTAAAAGGAAAAATTATAAAAATTTAAAAATTAAATTCGCTCAAGGGTTTAATTTTTTAAACTCGGAGTGAGACTTTTATATTGGAGATGAGATAAATTATTCGTCTCGCGAGCGGAATTTTTACTTACTCTAGTGAACGGTGGACACAATTAGTCGAATGCGAGTAATCAATCTTCTATATCTTCTATATAAAAATGGATGTATGTGTGTATGTTACGAATGGACTCGAAAACGGCTGGATTGATTTTGATGAAATTTTCAGACAATATTCAGAATCTTCTACCGGGTGACGTAGGCTATACAGCCAGGGTGATAGTGGACGGTGCCACGCCCCTTTTCAAAAATCGCTCAGGCGGCTTTTCTAGTATACCAATAGACCGATTGTTATGAAAATTTCACAATGTGGTACTGACGACCTGCTGATACTCCTTGGCTATACTTGGTTGTGATTAGATAAAGGGGCGTGGCACCGCCCATATAACTTGAAATTTTAAATGGCTATATCTCATGAACTGTCAGAGATATGAAGATGAGGTTTGGTATATATGTTGTTGGAACAGCAAGAACTACAGCCATGGTGGAAGTGGGTGGTGCCACGCCCCCTTTAAAAATAAACCGTTATAACAGCCATAATAATAGTTTGATTGTCCTGAAAATTTCACAGTATGTTACAGTTGGCCTAGGTTCAGGCGCCGCCCACACACGTCAATATTTGACTATTACATTACTTCTTCTATATATATTAAAATATACTAAAATGGCTGTATGTATGTATCTATGTTACGTATGGACTCAAAAACGGCTCGACCGATATTGATGAAATTTCCTGACAATATTCAGAATCACCTAGCGGGTGACATAGGCCATACAATGCTTGAAAATGATCGTGCCACGAATGAGATTTCGTTCCCACCGAACTTCTGTCAAATGCAAATTTATATTCAAGCTGTTGGTGACAAGGTATTCCCAAGACTAACAACCAACTACAAAAATCCGGATTGGTTTTGCGAACGTGCAATTTTGGTACCAAAAAATAATGGAGTCAACAAGCTCAGTGAGAAAATGCAATTGAAACTTCCGGGGGAAATAATCAAATACAAATCGATCGACACTGTAATGGACGAAGAACAAGCCGGCAATTACCCTACTAAGTTTTTGAATTCATTGGAACCACCCGGAATGCCACCACATGTATTAACATTGAAGGTTGGATAACCTGTTATGCTTATTCTTAAACGTACCAAAGTTATGCAACGGAACCAGATAAACAATAAAAAAATGTTCACTTAATTTACTCGAGGCAACAATCATCAGTGATAGATTCAAAGGCGAAGACGTACCGATTCCACGAATACCGATGATTGCCAACGATTTACCTTTCGACATCAAGGGGCTCCAGTTCCCACTGCGTCTTGAATTTGCTATTACCATCAACAAAGCACAAGGCCAATTCTTGACCATTGCTGTCTTAAATTTGAAAAATTCATGTTTTTCACACGGTCAGTTGTACGCGGCTTGTTGGCGGCGAATTGGCACGCCAAAACATTTATACGTTTTTACTCCAAATAAAAAACAAAAAATAGTGTCTATCTTACTTAATTGCCAATAAAATTAAAACCGACTCAATTTCTTCGAAAAAAGTTTTTACGATGCTAAGCAGGATATTAAGCGTGTTTCTTATATCCCGCTAAACTAATTTTTCGGCGACTTTGTATGGAGAGCCTCTTAAAATCGCTTAATATGGTTTAGCTCCCATACAAAGTGTTCGAACAATCTTTTTATCACGGAATAGAAAAACAGACCTATTATTTGATACTCTAAATTTTTTACGGTTTTTTTTTACCAAATTTGGGTAAATGTTTGATTTGGAAAATAATTGTTTTAGTATTTTGTTTAGATTACTGCATAGAATATGCCAGGTTATATTATAGTACTTCAGCATTTGTGATATAAATTACATATATACTCCGGTACACTTATTTAAAGGCACTAAAAATTCCATATTCAGCAGCCTGTATCTTTTGAAATTTGTAACCCAGTGCAGATTTTTAAACTGGAAATGGAAGCTAGACATCTTGAAATATAAAGGCATCACGACAATAGTGGTTTCTTAACTAAAGAACTTTTTTTGACCAATTTATAAAAAAAGTCCACAAATGTGCTAAAAGAATTGGACGGAGCCCAACAGTTGTCGAAAATTACATCAAGGACCCCGAGAGGTATGGACAAATTTTAAAGGAAGGGTCTCATTGTCTTTATCTACGTATGAGAAAAGAAAAACCATCAGAATTGCTTCAAATCCTGCCATATCCTTGTCAAAAATAAGAGCTCAAACTGGAATGGAAGCGAGCCAGTCATCAGTACGCAGGCTAATTATATATATAATATCTTAAATACCTGAAATTACAAAAAATGCCGCCACTTAATTCTCCTAGTAGGGAAAAGCGGCTTCAATTCGCAGGAGACTACATGGTATGGGATGTGCAGCCAAGAGGTCATATAAATGACTGGAAAACCGTTGTATTTACGGATGAGAAGAAGTTTAATTTGGATGGGCCTGATGGCGACAACTATTATTTCCACGATCTGCGCAAAGAAAAGCGTTTTTAGCACCGACATCACAGCCGGGTGGCCGGCGTAATGGTGGGCAGTGCTATGAAGTACTATGGCACCATTGATCTTGAATTTCAAAGTTGCAAAAATGACTGGTGCAATAAAACGTTATTGGAATCGGCTTTTCCGAAGTTCAGTGAAATATTTGGTCCCATATATTGGATATTGCAAAAGGATAATGCCCCTATACACAACGCCAGAGTAGTAAAGGAGTTCATTGCAAGCCAAAATGTTTATATTCTTGACTGGCCACCCTATTCGCCAGATCTAAAGATTATAAAAAATGTCTGGGGTTGCTTATCTCGTAAGGTCTATGAAGGAGGTAGACAATTTGATGACAAGCAGTCACTAATTCAGGCCAGTAAGTATGCTTGGAATCACATTTCGTTGCATTACATAAATTCTCTTTATCTCTCAATGAAAGCCCATGTATTTGAAGTTATTAAAAACGAAGGGGGTTGTGCCCATTACTAATAGTTCTTAGATAAAGTAAAATAAATTAAAAAAACAAGAAAAACGGGTTTGTTCATTAAAATTAGTTATAGTTAGTGCCTTTATTCAAGTGAACCAAAAAAAATAGCACATTTTTGTACGTTTTTTTATAAGTTGCTCAAAAAAATTAAGAAACCACTTTTGTCATGAGTTTTTTATATCTCAAGATGTCTAGCTTCCGTGTCCATTTTAAAATTCTGCAATCGGTTACAAATTGCAAAAGATACAGGCTGCTGAATATGGAATTTTTAGTGCCCTTAAATAAGTGAACCGGAGTGTATTTCAACCTAATGGGGCGCTTTGTTCCTGAAGGAATTGATATGTAGACGATTCAAGATTATAAGCTCACGCCAAGCGAAACTTGCAAAAGTAAATAGGGTGAACTGAAGGTTAATGGCTGAACAATTTTGTGAAAGTGTCTTGTGACGAAACAGTGCACTGCGCATCCTGACTGATAGTTACCTAACCATCTAACGACCAGAGGATAGTATCCTTACCTAAGAGGTTTGCCAAATTATTGTCCCGGTAGGAGATAGGCCAAGTTTGTCCAAAGTTGATTTGAAGGAATAGGTCGGAACATGAATCTAATCCTCTTTTATAAATCAGGTTTCAATAAATTGACCATATCTCCTGTCCGGAGTATTCTATATGCCAAAAAACCTCCCTGGCCAAACAAACTTTACTGTAGCTTTAAATGATAAATGGATTATAATCCAGGATGTGAGTTGCATCACATGTGCATAACACTAATATTATGCATAAACTTGCAGTTGTTGTTTTGTTTCAGCAAACATTTCATTTCCGGTAACAATCTACTTTTTAGCACTTAACATTGTTCTCTGTGACATTTCATTTCATTAACGCCCAAACAAAAGCTGAGGAGATCTTGAAATGTATTCAAAAATTTTATGAAATATTTTCGTTCTATAGCCCTGATTCTATTTCTTTATTTTTTGGTATCTTCCGTTCTGATTTTTTCTGTGCATGGATATGTACAAGTGCCAAGGAAATTACAAATTCAGATGATGATGTGTTTTAAATGTATGCATTGACCATATTGAATTTTGTTCATCAAGTCCTTGCCGCAGGTCACACATTAAAACAGTAAACAATAATCGTTTAAACAGAGTTACGAGGGAGTTTGGGTCACATGTACGCTGGTCGGTTGCTAAGGATGTTAATTGGTTTGGTGCTGTCATAGCACATGAGGTGTTAGAACACTATAGTGTGAGTATGGCTTTGAAAGCCGCTGTCATTGAATTTATGCAAAATGGTAGTGTTGCCAAGAATGCCAACTGTTAGGAATAAGGCAACTCTTCAGGATACAAAAAACATCTTTATTATGATTTTAAATCGAACTTCAAAAAGTGTGACATGTATTGGTTAACATGTCACACTTTTTGGGTTTGTAAATATCTAAGATAAGACACAATATACAAAATTTAGAAAAAATTTCATTCTGCATATATTTTTTAAAAAGAGTGTTGAATCAATTCCCGCTAAGTTGATCTTTCTTGATCCCTATAGTGTTTTATGTATGTAGCCCTATTTTATGTATCCCTCTAAATACTTGTGGAGAAGAGAGCTGAAGATATTTCTTGCTGACCATTGAAATAATTATATTCCCAACCTTCCACAATTATAATCAATTTCACATATTTCTTTTTTAATATTTTCTATTAAAATGTACTTTCTCAGAGAAAAATCACTTTTCAATAGTTATTGATCTTGAACCGAACAATTATTATAGAACATTTTTAAAAAGTTGAGTAACGGCTTTTGTTCATCAGCATACGCGAGCAGCATGTGGAGTTTGCTGCTGATGGTTTTATTCATGTTGACTGCAGCTTTTCTCATAATGATTTCCATTAAGATGTTAAAGAGATCGCACGACAGGGTGTCGTCCTGTCTGAGGCCTCGCTCAGTTTCGAAGGGTTCGCCAACTTTCACTGCGGATTTTGTGTTGCACAATGTCATCCTGCAAAGGCGTATAAGTTTGCGGGAATACCAAGCTCAGATACTGCTTCGTAGAGTTTCTCCCGTATCGGGCTATCGAAGGCGGCCTTATAATCGACAAATAGATGATCGATGACAATTTGTTTTTCGTGGGTCATCTCCACGATTTGGCGTAGCGTGAGAAGCTGCTTAGTTGTTGATTTTCCAGGCCTAAAGCCGAAAGACCAATCGGGTCAGCGATAATTGGTTTTAGTCTTTCGTACATTATACTTGATAGAACCCATGCTATGGATAAGAGGCTTTTCCACAGTAGTTGGCACAGATACTCGGGTCACCTTTTTTAAATATGGAATATAGTACACTGAGACTCCAATCGTCGGGCATGCATTACTTTAACTAAATATTGCTATTGAGATAATGCATGCACCTTATCAGCTCATCGCTGCCAGCTCTAAACACCTGCGCCGGTAGTCCATGGGATCATCCACGCTGTTCTGACCTCAAATT
Organism: Phaonia tiefii; assembly: GCA_963931995.1. Lineage (NCBI taxonomy): Eukaryota > Metazoa > Arthropoda > Insecta > Diptera > Muscidae > Phaonia > Phaonia tiefii. The sequence continues at coordinate 175,041,093 of OZ008371.1, read as the reverse complement.
TTGATCGATTATCTTGTCATTGGATATCTCAGGTACCAATAGCGCAGAGAAATGATCTCTCCATATTCCCAACATACTCTGCACATCTGCGATGAGATTTCCGTCCTTATCTTTACAGAAGGGGGGCCCTGAACCATCTCCATTAATTCCGTTTTTGACTTTGTGGTAGAATTATCGGGCTTCGTTCTTCCTTATGTATGACTCAATTTTGTCACTCTCGCGCTTTCTCTACTGCAGTTTTTGAAAATTTCAATAAAAAAAATCTTAAACGTGTTAATTTACAAAAACAAATAAATGTGTGCTGTTATTTCGCTTCCAAAAACAAAAACAAACATGTTTGCATTTCAGTAAAATGGTCATAACTTTGGAACGGTAAGACCTCTGGGCTTCCGTTAAGTAATTTTGGAAAGGTAAGAGGTATGGCTATCTTTCAACAGGAAAAAAACATAAGTTACCTGCCACCTGGCAGAGAAAATTGAGGTAATGTGATTTTTTTTCCATTTTTTCCGAAAGCTGTGTATCTCGCCGATTTGACTTTTTTCTACTTTTTTTATTGATTCTGAAAGGTCTCTTAAAGACGTTTCCAAAAATCCGACCACTGGCTCAGAAGTTAGCAACTTTACCCTACTACCCTCCGACCGCCAATCCGAAAATGTTGAACCCGCTGCCATTTCGCAGCCTTGCATTTTCGGACATGGTCCTAGGGACTTTTCTTCAGGAAATGAGCCAAGGAATACGCTGGAGAAATTTGTCTGGAACTTCCTGAATCACCCTGTCTAGGAATATAGCACAATAAAAACCAGTCAAAGTTAAAGAAATAGAAATTTGGAAGTATATAACATACACCGAACGGAAATACTTCATCACAAGTAGGAAAATGTTCGTCGCCCTAATAATTTTTGTCGTCGAAATTGAGCTAGTTTCATTCCCGGTACGAAAATGTCTTCATCAACCGGTGGTTGTTGCGGAAATGGGTATGTTACATTGCTGAAAAATTTGTTTAGTTTCTGCAATGAATTTGTTTCATTGTTGCAACAAGATTGATTCGTTGTTGCAATGGATAAATTAAGCTCAGTACATCGATTTGGTTCACTGTTGCAATGATCTTGTTTCATTGATGCAATGAATTTGTTTCATTGATGCAATGATTTTATTTCATTGCATCAACGAACATTTTGTAGTGTGGTTGAAATTATTTAATTATAGATATATAACGAATGACTAATGGGCTAATGTATTTTTACGAATAATTATTTATAATTTTAATGATAATTCTTTAATGATTTAGTAAACATATTTTTGTTTCTTAAAATATTTGCTTAAGTTGCTAAATATGTAATATGCAACCTATGTTGTAAGTCTCGTCGGGAGGAAGATTCTGGTGTTTGAGGGTTTGTGCGTTAATGTGGCCATGGTAATTAAGTCCTGCAAATAAATACAAACATATTGTGGTATTATTAATAATCTTCCTATTCATATACTATGTATAGAAGATAAGGAGATATATGTATATGTGCTTACAGAAATGATAATACGATTGCCGAGCATATGGTCCATCCTGTCGACAAGAAGAGAGGGATTACTGGAAGCCTCGGCAGGTTTGCTAATAGCGCCAGCAGCCATAATGATTAATTTAAGCTCAGTACTTTGAAATTAAGCGCCAGATATCCAACAATACAAGACAAGACATTTTCCACAGACTTCCCCTTCAGGTAGTCAGCAGCAACTAAATTGTAGCGGAGTTATACGATTTCTAATAAATAAAACAATCAATGTCACTAATTATTTCAACTGAAAGAATGAATGACTAATTGGTCTATACAGAAATCTGTATTTTGTTGTTGTTTGGATGCGACTATAAACTGTGTTTGGAGCCTGTCGCAAATATAATATACTTGTTTCCAAATACATTGTATTTGCTATTCAATATTACATACTTCAGACACGATGATTAATATGTTATAAGATATGTGTTTGCGACCCACATACATATATTTATGTTTGTGATACAAATAGAGCTGTGTTTGTTGCATTGCCTATGCTCTCGCGAGAGCAGGAGAATGAAAGATGGACAACGAGAGAGTTTATCTTGCAAGTGTGTATCTTTATTTTTGCATTATTCTCTCAGTCAGTGAGTCATAAATATTCCTGAATGTGGGTGTAAATTGCAGATGAAGTGTATCTTATTTTGCCTGATATATTGCGTTTTAGTTTCATGTATTCAGTCGTCAATGGGTCATCGGTCATACTTTGGTATTTGCGTATGTGTTATATATGTATATATGTATGTGTGGTACGTGAAGCCCTTTGTCTGTCCAAGTCTTTACTGAGTAAATGGGATCGGTGGATCATTTGTGAAATAAGTGTAATAAAAAAAGACAAGTAATTAATCCACGAGTGGCATGCATGAACTTGATTTGTATATAGGTATCTTGTTGGTGATAACCAATGCCTAACTGAAACCTTCTGAAAACAAAAATGAGAGAGACAACAAAGAAAGAAAAAGCAAAAACGCATTCATGAAAAAAAAACAAATAATGCATTCTATGCAAATACATGTAAAAAGTGCCGTTTTAAATCTATTAATTTTTTGTATTAATTATTTATAAATGTGGATTTATATTGTTAAAGTTAATTATAATAAATAATACATATATATTGAAATCGAAGAATAATTTGTTTCTAAATATTATTATATTTGAGAGGAAATGCGCATATGTTTCCACGTAAGCAAATGTAGGTTTGGAGGATCCTCGCGAATGTTCCACGTAAGTATACGGATGTGTGGGACGAAGAACGGATATGTTTGCACGTAAAGGCATACATGTTTGTCAGTAGACATGATACTGTTGGCATTTAAATAAAACTAAGTTTGGGACTTGCAAACATATGAATGTTTGAAGTGTGTTCCAATCATATACATGCTTCCTTGCCGAGTGTGCGTTAGAGAGGCCGTTATTTTTCAGCGTGTAGGAGATACATAACTTGTTATCCCTGATTAGCATATGAAAGCATTAAGTACTTCCTTCCATGTATTAAGAACAAAGGATGGTCTTGGTCAAGATCTATAAGTGTCAAAAGGATACGGTGTAATAATTGGCGGCAACATAAATACGTAACTAATTAATGCTCAAGGCGATATACGAGGTATATAAGTATACGTCTGTAATTTTGGCGCGTTGGGTCCATTGGTTCCCAAGACTGCAGCTGATTTATTTCGTGTGTCTAGGCATAAAATATACGTCCTAAGATGCATTAAAATATTAAACTTACGTACTCCTGTCATTTTTAAATACCACTCGGATGAAGTACCGTGACGTATATGAAACCGTGGGCATGAATGGGTTAAAGGCTTAATGTTTAGGTCACAGCATTTTATCCCATCGTCGTCGTGCCATTAATCACCTCCAAACTTATGATAACAGAACGAGGAGAAGCTGGCTTACATCAACTATCGGCTCTGATATTTCTACATTTCGGGAAGTGGGTCTCCACAATAACCTCAAGTACATCAGCTCCAGAGTGCGTTTTCGCACCCGTAACGACGCAAGCAAGACGTGCTAAAATTGTTATAAGAAAAATTTCATCAAAACTTTCGGTCTATGAAATATGCTACCGTTCATTTTATTTCACATAATAGTGCGGTAACCCTGCCAAATGTAAATTGAAGAAATGCAACTTCCTTCTAACCCCACTCAAAAACAAAAAGGTGAGAAAAACTGTTTGATTTTTTGTTTAACTTATTACCCTTGTATGCTTTTGCCTCGAAGCAAAGAGCACAAGCCAAATACAAATATCAAACATTTGAATAAAAATGAAGAGAAAAAAATACATTCCCATTTCCCTATTAGAAAATGGTCATATTGGGTAACATTTTTGGGAATTTGAATTTTTGCATATTAACGATTCGAAAACCAAATACACAATCAACACCACACACATCTATGAACTAAAGTCAAACACACTAACACATATCCCATGTATTTCTGTGAATGTGTAGGAATTAGTGCCGATTTGTATGCGCCAAAAAAACTATAGATATCGCTACTTGTGTGTGTGTATAAATTGTACGAACAAATCCTCTTACCAACTTAAATAAACTGTTTTCTTTTATTTTTGATGACTTCCCACAACAAATTCAGTGTTAGATTGGATTTATCTATGGGTTTGTGACATCTATGGGTTTGACACATCTTAAATCTAAGTGATTCTTCTATTGTTTGGATCCGTTTCGCCTTCAATATGGTATCGTACCTATGTAGTTTCTAGCTCAATGGGGTTCAGTGGAACTATTGTCTCCATTGCCGTCGTCGAAGTAGTTCTTATCGCTCGCTGTAACCAAACCAACATATCGAAAATGTCAGTGTTCCTCTTATTTGAGTTTACCCTGTCTATCTTTTTAGCTCGGAATACTTGTTAGTTCGAATTTTCGTTAGTATGCTCTGGTTTTGAGGATCAGGCCGCATGAAGGGGACAATAAGAAATGAACATAATTGTCCTATAGGTGTCAACTCCACAGGCAATGCGACAACCTACGTAGTGTTATCTTCAAGTCGCGTATCTGATTAGAGTTAATTACACTGTACATGTTTTTGAAAAAATTTTTGGAAAACATCTGAGGACTCAACGGATTTACACTAATTCGGGTCCTACGAATCGAACCACATGATTATTTTTTTGGTCCAAAATGATGGTTTCAACAGATATTTGTTTTTAATTTCTTACTCAGAGGCTGCGATTTAGAGCTCATTTTTTGAGACAAGTTTATACATATGTCACCATCACTCGAGAAGGCCTCATCCAATTTTGTTTAAATAAATTTAGAAAAATTAACAATTACAACATCTTAAAACTATACATATACTATTTCCTACGATATGCAACAGTTTCGCAGCTATAAATAAATTTATGAAGACAAAATAATAGTTTGCTGCTTAAAAAATTAAAATTGTTTATGAGAAAATTTTTATAAAACCATCATTATAGACAGCAACTAATGACGCAGTTCGATTCGTAGGACCCGAATTAGTCGGAAGCCGTTGTGACCACTTCTGGTTTTTTCGACTTGCACAGTGTTATCAGTAAAGCTGTATTATGATGAAGCCAAAGCGATGTTAGTAGTTCCACGGATATAAGGTGATACTAAATGGGGCAAGGCATCAAGGTAAGGAAATAATTTAGTTTTATTATTATTTGCGGCCCTAAAATTTCCAGTGTCCCCTTCTGAAGTTTTAACAAATTTAGCCAAATACACGCTGAAAAAAAATAAAAACAAAATCATCATATTAATCATAATGCTATAATCAAATAATCTAGTGGTCGTCGGTGGTGCAATGGTTAGTGTGTGCGGCTCTTGTACATGAGAACGTGGGCCCGATCCCTGCTCTGACCACCTTACATTTCTTTCGTCGTCCGGCACCTCGCTTAGTGATTGCGACACTAGTATTTAGCCATGAATAAGCTTTTCAAAAATTCCATTCGGAACCAGTGTAAAACTGTAGGTCCCAGCCAGTGAGTGTAAAACTGTAATAAAATCGCATAGCTCGCTGGGTCTGAGAGGCGGTAACGTTGATGTCAATTAAAAATACGTTGTAGATAAACATAATTACTTTGCGTCATAATTTCCCATCCTTGCTTACTTTTTAATTCTTGGTCAGTACCACACAAACACACAAACACCAACCTGAGGATTGTAGAGTAATACGTTCGGAAAGGCTTTTGTATAGTTTTATCAAATTGAAACGAAAGGCCTCTGTAACATATTCTTCCAAATGCATTCTGCAGAAACCACGAACATGTTTGGAACACATTCCAAATATTTATATATCTGCAAGTCACAAAGTAAGTTATATTTAAATGCAAACATTGGCTAGCATTCGTATATTAAGTTTCAAACATCCATATATTTACGTGGAAGCATGTGTTAATTTCCTCCCAAACACTCAGTTGCTTTCGTGGAAGCATATGAGTGTTTCCCCCCAAATATAATAATATTTGGAGGAAAATTGTGTTTTGATTTCAATAGATTAATTTTTTTTCTAATAAAAAAACAATAAAAACAAAATCATGTTAATTATAATGCTATAATCAAATGCTCTAGTGGCCATCCATGGTGCAATGGTTAGAGTGCGCAGCTCTTGTACATGAGAACGTCGCCCCGATCTCTGCTCTGAACACCTTTCATTTCTTTCGACGACCGTCACCTCGCTTGGTGATGGTGACACTGTGGAGTACTTAGCCATGAATAAGGTTTTCCAAAAATTCCATTCGGAACCGGTGTAAAACTGTAGGTCACAATCAGTGAGTGTAAAACTACAAATCGCACAGGTCTCTGTGCCTGAGAAGCTCTCCCACATTCCCTTCATGGGATGTAGGGGAAACCTTGTTTTTTGTTATTAAATTCTCGTCATCCTAAATATTAATCGACATATACAGGGTGCGGCTAAAGTAACTATATGATTTGTTTTTTAAATAACTATTGAATGGAATGAAAAAAACAAAAAAATTTATGATACAAAGAAAGTTTATTTTATGTTATTTTTTTACATTAATTATGAAAAATAATATCAGTTAAATGAGAACCGTTTTCTCTAACGCAAAAATGTGCTCTTTTTATGGCATTTTCCATAACTTTGTTGAGTGCAACAATATTTTCGGCCGATCTGCCAGTTCGAGGTCTGCCCGTACGTCTTGAATCTCCGACAGTCCCATATTCAGCAAAATTATTCACCAACGAACGAATGGTTGGACCCGTTGGAGCAGTTCTTACACCATAAAATCTTCTGTATGCACGTTGAGTATTAATTATCGAACGATGGTTTTCAATGAATAGAAAAACAATCTTAGTTCTTTGCGCAATTGTATAGCGTTCCATTTTTAAATATTCTCCCAAGTTTAATTTCTGAAATAGGAAAAAAGAAAAAGTTAAATACTCGCAAGCAAAGAAGTTACAATTGTTTTACATCATATAGTAACTTTAGCCGCACCCTGTATAACCAATTAATACAAAAATAAAAACATTTCACCAGGCCCACCAGGCCCATTTAACATTAACTAGCATTGAACACACTTTTGTTTTCTTCATGAAATGAGAATCTGCAGTTAGTTTGTTTCAACTTTCTTTGTTGTCTCTCTCGATCTGTTTTCAGCAGTCTTCAACGTCAACAAACGCTACAGGTCTTTACCGCACGATATATATGTATATATAAAAAGCTAGTTGACGTGAACAAAGGAGCGGTTTAAATACTGGTGCTTTGTTTTTCGAAAATTTCTTTAAATGTTCGCAAATGATCTGCCGCTCTGATTTACTCAATATCAGTTGCTCACTTTAGTAGAACACATATATACCAACGAAATACTCCAAAAGTAAAGCGACAATACAAAATACTTTAGTTAGTGTATAATCACAATCAAAATACGTTGTCGATAAATACAACCACTTGGCGTCAAAATTTTCAACCCTTGCTTACTTTTTAATTTTTGGTAACAACCACACAAACACACTAATCTCAGAAATAATATTTCGTAAATTACTATTTTCTACAGGCCCGAAAGAGAAAAAATGCATTCATTTTTTCATCAGATGTAACCAAGAAGAAGATTTCTTATAACTTAGAGAAATTTGTTTTCCTATTCTTTTTAACCGTAATTTAATTGGAAAATTTTATTTCATAGAAATTTTAAAGCTATATTTTTTTTAATATTTTTCAGGGTATTTTTTAAATTTTCAATTTGAAGTTGGGCGTGGTACAACTTTCTAAGATAGATACATACATACTTATAAATAAATATGTAGAAGTTGATAATATGTTTGTAATAAAATAAATTATTTTAAGTTTATTGTTGTTTAACAAAACTAAATTAAAGTACAAGCCTTCTAATGCCTTCCTCCTTGCATGCCTTCTAAGGCCTTCTGTAGGGAATGGACAAGGAAGGCCTAGCGGCCCAATCTCACGCAATGTTAAAAAGAAAGGAGGAGGTAATGTGTAGGGAAGGCCTTCCGTATTTTAAAGAAGGCCTGTATGGTCATGATTTCAGGCCTGCCAGATCATGACTGCCGCCGCTGGGATGTGAATTAACTATTTCTGTTCACATTTCACAATAATTTGTAATGACTGAATACATGAAACTAAAACAGAATATATCGGTTAAAATATGAAACACTTGCTTCATCTGGAATTTACACGATACTCAGGAATATTTATGAACCATTGACTAAAAGGGTAATGCAAAAATCCAGTTACACAATTACGACTTAGACCGTGACTGTTACCCCGTTGCTCTCGACATAGCATAGTAGCAGAACAATTTTTGAAGTAAACAGTGCAGGAAACACAGCTGTATTTGAATCACAAACACAGCTCTATTTGGGTTACAAACAAATATATTATTACATATTAATGATTGTGCCGATAATATGTCACTCTAACTAGCAAACACAATGTGTTTGGATAGAAGTATATTATATTTGTGACAAGCTCCAAACACACGTTATATTCGCATCCAAACAACAATAAAATACAGATTTTACGGCGTTTAAGATCGTTGCCTAAAATATTGGATACGCTCATGATTTTTTTTTGTTTTGGTAATCGGATTTTAATGTCGTCGTTGCTCTAAAAAAGCGTTAGATGGTACTTGTGTTTTTACGAAAATAATACAAGTATAATAAAGTGTGTGATATCATAAGAAGGTCGACTTGACTCCAACGGGCTTGTCACCAAAACCAATAACAACACGTTGAAAAATCTATCGTTTTTTGTTATTTGGATGCAAATATTACGTGTGCTTGGAACTTGTCGCAGGTATAATAAACTTGTGTCCAAACACATTATGGTTGCTATCCAATATTTCATGGTTCAGACACAATGATAAATGTGATATAATACACGTTTTTGCGACCCAAATATATCTGTGTTTGTGATACAAATAAAACTGTGTTTGTTGCACTGTGTAGGCTCTCTTGAGAGCAAGAGAATAGAAGAGGGACAGCGAGAGAGTCTATCTTGTAAGTGTGTATCTGTATTATTGCATTATTCTCTCACTCAGTGATTTATAAATATTCCGGAATGAGCGTGTAAATTACAGATGAAGTCAGTGTTTCTTATTTTGGCTGATTTAATTTCATGTATTCAGTCGTCAATGGTTCGTCGGACAGAGGATATAAAAAGCGCATGATCAGTGAAAACAGAATAAACAAAGGCTCGGACAGTTAAATGGATTGTGATGTTGCTTTATTTTTTGTGTATGTGTTTGGTATAAATGCATGTGTGCTACCAAAGTGAGAAACGATTTTGAGGACAAAAACTGGAAAGCGCAACAAAGTGAAGCCCTTTGTCTTTCCGAGCCTTTACTGAGAAAATCCGAACGGCGGACCATTTGTGAAATATGATAAAATAACACAAGTAATTAATACACGCTTGGAATGGATGACCTAGATGCGGTGTACCAACGCATAGTGATAACCAAAACGCGAAAACAAAAACGTGACAGACAACAAAGAAAGGAGAAGCAAAAGTGCAGCTGCTTCTCATTTCAAGAAAGAAAAAAAAACAGATAATGCATTCAATGCAAATAAGTGTAAAAAGGGCCGTGTTAAATCTATTAATTTTTTGTATTAATTGTTTATAAATGTGGATTTATAGTGTTAAAATTAATTATAATAAATAATATATATATATATTGAAATCAGAGAATAATTCGTTTCTAAATAATATTATGTTTGGGAGGAAAGACGCATATGTTTCCACGTAAGTATATGCAGGTTTGGGGGAAACACGCGGATGCTTCCACGTAAGGATATGGCTGTTTGGGATGAAGAACGCAAATGTGCCCACGTAAAAGCATACATGTTTGCCAGTTAACATGCTGTAAACATTCTACTGTTTGCATTTAAATACAACTGAGTTTTTGACTAGCAAACATATGAAAGTGGGAAGTGTGGTCCAAACATGGTTCCTGCAGAATAAGTTTGGGAGAATATGTTACAGACACCGTTTTTTTAGCATGTCCTTTTGAGACAATTTTATTGATTTACATGGTTTTCAGGCAGTTATGATTGGATATATAATTAGATTATAATTTTTTTTTAACTTTAATTTAATTAACAAATTAAGTTGCCACCTAAGAATTAAAAAGATTAATGACAAATTTGTAAATTATAATTTTTACATAAATCGCTCTTTCCAAACCCTAAGTTGAACAATAAAATTGCCATAATCTAAGCGTTATTATTTTGATCCAATAATGTTGTATCCCAACTCTGGGCAGGTATAAATAAACATGTTGTGTCTATTCGTACCTAATGTAGCCTTTTTTGTATCTTTTGCCCCATATTCTTCCAACGAATTCTTGAATGTAGAGTACATACTACTGTCTAATGTAGCATACATTTAATTCGAGTAAACTACACTCCGTAGCATTCCTAGTATATTTTGGTCCATTTGCAATTTTTCTTGTTCCGTTGTCAAAGTTTAGAGTTTGGGCCAAAAATTTGAATATGTTGGTAGAAAATTTGAATATTGTTTAGATAAAAGGGGGAGAATGTTGGTTGGATAAATGTGAAAGACAAAGCGTACTAGTGAGAAAGTGGGAACGATAAGCACAGGCGGTCATTTGATTTAAGTACCAACTATTCCACTGACTATTCAATATTCGTATGATGATTCTCTGTCCCCACGCCACTATCTTAGCACAATTCTAACTTAAAGTGGAACCACAACTTCGACTTTAAGTTTGTCTGTCGGACTGTTGTGCTAGCATAACGATTACTTTTGTAAAGAAATATGAAAGTGTGTTTGGGTGTATTCTCAAGTTGCAAAAGTTGTCCTGTTTTTTACGCCTTTATGACAACACGTGTACCTCTAATGTGGCCGTCGGTGGTGCAATGGTTAGTGTGCGCGGCTCTTGTACATGAGATCCTGGGTTCGAACCCGGCTCTGACCACCTAAAAATTTTCTTTCGACGACGGTCACCTCGCATAGTGACGGCGACACTATCGAGTATCTAGCCATGAAAAAGCTTCTCAAATTACCGTTCGGAATCGGTGTAAAACTGTAGGTCCCAATCGGTGAGTGAAAACTAGAAAGCGCACAGCTCAGTGATTGTGAGAAGTTCTCCCCAGTCCCTTCATGGGATGTAATGGGAAACCATTTATTTATTTTTATGTACCTCTATATATATACCCTCACCCATAGGGATAGGGGGTATATAACAGTAAATTCGGCAAAAAGTGTAAAGCACGGAAGGAGCTATATTAGACCGTTCTTTGGACGAAATAAATTTTTGACCTTTTAAGACGATTGCGCCATGTCCGTCAGTCTGTCTGTCTGGCTGGATGGCTAGCTGGCTGGTCAACACGATAACTGCCCTGCGAATACACCAAATACACGTCACAATGAATTGTTTTCAGGGACTATTATTTTCTCAAACTTAGTTTGGGATTGAAAATGAGCGTTTTGGGCCATGCCCTTGTAGTGCCTCCCATACAAATCGACCCATTTAGTACAAAACTATATTTCTTATAATACTCTTTTCTGTTATTATGTGTGATTAGCTACTATTCAGACACTGGTTAATAATTTGTAAATGTCTATTGAACTGGAGAGACTTGACGAGGTTGCCACGCTTATTCTGGTACCTCCCATACAAAACCTGGGGTTCCTCCGGTTTGCCGATACGATAAGTCCCGTAAAATATTTCCGATCTTAATGAACTTAAATACGGGGCTTCATTTTTCTAAAGGCCGGTCAACTACTGAAACAAGGGCCACACCGATTCTGGTAACTCCCATTAGTGATGCATAGAGTCGGGGAACAGGTTCGGAAGAACCGGGTCTTTATAGGAACCAACTGCACTGAGGCTCACAGGAACCGAAAGACGGATACAAATCAACCGAAAACGGTTCTTTAAGGACCAAAAAACGGGTTAAAAAGGACCGAAAACGGTTCTAAAAAGAACGAGAGACGATTCTACAGGAACTGGCAAACGGGTTGAAAAGACCCGTAAAACGGTTCCTGAATAAGGTGGCTGGTTTCGGCACCAAAAGCTACGAAATTGTGTATTTTCATCAAATTTTAAATTATAATAAGATTTGTCACTTAAACGTTAATGGGGCAGGAATTTGCTGAGAACCGGAACCGGTACAAATACCCAGTTCTTCTCGGAATAAGACTCGACAGAAATTGTGTATTTTATTAAATTTTATATTCTTATAATATGACATTTTACTTAACCATTTTTGGGGCAGCATTTTGTTGATAACCGGAACCAGTCCAAACACCTGGTTTTTCTCGGAACCGAACTCGACGGAAAATGTGTATTTTTTTAAAATTTTATATTCGTATAATAAGATATGTCACTTAAGCATCTTTAGAAAGGAAATGTTGTATTGCCATCATCAAATTTTGTGCAAAAAGTGTTAAAAATGTAAATTTGTTTAACAGATGCCAAGTAACTAAATTGGAATAGGGATGACAGCGCCTTAAAAATGTACGATATTAGTACAGATTTTGGAACGGATTTCGAACCGACATCGATAAGACTTCTGGATAAAAATGCCGGAATATCAAATGATTTTGGTACAGATTTCGATCAGATGTCTAAACAAAATGTCTTCATATCTGTGAAAATGTTCGACGAAGGTCGACAATACACAGCGGCGGAAGTCATGACCTGGAAGGCCTGAAATCACGACCAAACAGGCTTCTTTAAAATACGGAAGGCCTTCCCTACATGTTACTCCCTCCTTGCTTTTTAACATTGCGTGAGATTGGGAGGCAAGGCCTTCCTTGTCAAAGAGGAAGGCCTTAGGAGGCATTTACTTTAATTTATTTTTGTTAAACAAAAATAAAATTAACATAATTTATTTTATCACAAAATCATTACACACATCTACCTATTTATTTATAGGTTGTCTTAGAAAGTTGTACCACGCTAAACTTCAAATTGAAAATTTTAAAAACACCCTGAAAAATATTAAATAAAGAATATCATTTTAAAATTTGTATCAAATTTTCCAATTAAATTACGGTTAAAAAGAATCGGAAAAGAAATTTCTCAAAATTGTAAAAATCTTCTTGGTTATATCTGATGAAAAAATTCATGCATTCCGCAGGCCTTATTTTAGAAAGGCATTAGAAAAGAACCATATCGACTTGTTGCGACTTCCGCCGCTGGGTATATACATTTGATTAAAGAATTCAGTCGGATGTCTGAAAGATTTAGCTCCAAAAACATTTGAATTCCCCTCGACGAATCTTGCCGACATCGTGTCAAATGTTTTCCTTATCGAAATCTGGCAGAAATCGATCCCGATTTCGGGAGGCTGTGCAGGAAGTCCTACCGAATAGGGACATTTAGTATGTGTTTTGTGTTCGACGCGACACTTGATTATTATTAGTATTATTATTGTTTTTGGTGGAAACTTTGTGTTACGACGTTGTCTAATTTTTACATTTTTCATGGGCGATTCTTCATCTGCATGATATTTCCCCCAGTCTACTTGGGCACCTGCTGATGAACTTGTCATGCCAGTGAGTGTATTTTCCGTATTGTCTATTATTACAACAATAACCAAGAAACATATTTATGTTCTGTCAGCTAAAAGCGATTATATTAGAAACCAAAATTTATTTTTGCAAATTATTTTAATCAGATTTGGCAATTGCTTGTTCTAATCCAGCTGTGTAAAAATCTATTTTATTATCATTCCCGTACGACTGTAGCTGTCCACTTTGTTATGTTGGTATTACATTTTTTTTCCAGCTCAAACATCTCCAACAGCAGCGCAAAAAATTAGAGTCATCCAATTCATTCATATGCAAAAATGAAAGGACACACAAAAAAAAATAACTGAATAAGTAAACAACGAAATTTGGTCATTTATGTCTTGAGGCCATATTTGACAACTGACAAAATTTGGGTGGAATGGAGAGGAAAAGAGCAAAAAAAACCTACTAAAATCCCTGCTCAATTTATGAGTTTCTGTTAATTTGGTAAAGGGGGGTTATGAGGAGGTTAATGCAATTTTTCTCCCTCATCCACGTCCAAATACGATATACACATTTTGAATAATGGAAATGTTTTGAAATCATCGCAATTTCGGCTGCTGATAAATGAATATTCATTCATTCAGTGGAATGTGGTGGCGCAGGCTGTGGCATAGAGTCACACATGTGAATAAGTGCCAGCAGAATTTGAACTCGTATCGCTCGACTGACATGGTTTGTTTTTTCAATTTGCATTCCGAAATTGAATTTGAAAGGAAATTAAAAGTTTTGTGAACAGAAATGAAATGATTTAAAAAAAAAATGGAAGGTGAAAATGGGTATTAACTGCACTCATATTTGTATGTATGCTAAATATATGAATATACAAACATGTATATGGGTCATTCTTTGTTGATAGGGATCGCCTGTACGAAAATTCACTAGTCCTGCAAATAAAGCAACATGACTTAAAACTTTCTTAATAATTTGTATTTTTAAATAATACTGTCAAGTCAAAATTTTGTTTTTGCCAACTTCATTATTGTCTGGGTGTAGAAGATAATGACTCTATTTACTCGCCTAGTGGTTGGGAGGATATTATGGTTAGTTTTTTGCTGTTTGGCTATTGAAAATTTAAGAAAACACAGAAAATTTGTACCGGTGAATGAAATATTTGTATGGATCGATAAATCAGTGTCTGCCTTTTACTTGGGAAAGACTATTTCATGCAAAACTTGCCCACGCTATTCTTCATGCGATCCATTCTGAAAATTAAATTTTGGCACCCTTTTTCAACATTGCGGCCGATATCTCACCAATGACACGTGTAATGTTGTCTTCCAATCCATCAATTGAGATTGGTTTGTCACCATAGACCACCCCCAGTTTTGATGGTAGCTATTTCTATTAAATCACCAGTTACGTAGTCTGTAATTTAGTCAACTACTTACGTTTATGTTCCAATATCATCGACAATGTAACTAGATACTGGACACTAGTTTCATAACTAACCCAAAGTATTGCAGATGCACTTTTCTGTACCATGGTATTACAAGAGGTAGTCAGCTGCAAAAAAAATAATAATCTCAAGTGTGGAAAAAAATAGACAGTTATTCTATGAAATAGGAAACAACAGGTTAAAGGGTTGATATGTCGTAAACCATGAATATTGATTTAATCGTTGTGTTAAACTTGTTGAGTCAACAAGTTGGGGTTAAGCATAACCTGGCCAACCATCCTGCCTTTGGCTGGATTGTCCCGCTCTTTTTTATTGTATTATCCTTCTTTTTAGTGTCTCAGCCCGACTTGAATCTAAAACAAGAAAATTATTATATTCAAAATATATAGCTTTAATTCATATATTTAGTTTTATTTTAACTAAATATATAAATTTTGATTTAATGTTTTATGTAAACCCAAAAAATATATGAAAATTACTAGGTACGTAGTTCAAGCGTTGCAACTACACAAGTAGTTGACAGCACAAAACCCGCTACGTAACTGTAGAATGGTAGTGTAGAAAGGGGTTAATTCACCCCATCGTACGACATCGCCGTACCATGTTAAATTTGACAGTTGGAATCATGGCGAGTTCATTCGGAAGTAGTTAGTAGCGGTTGCTTTGTAGTTGGATACGTAACTGGTTTTGAACCAGATATATTTTCTGGCGGGTCCCTGCAGTGGACGTAGCTAACGAATTTTTAGTTATTTCCCTAACTACCAATTATTACCATTAACTATCCGCCAGACTAGCAGCAATGCTTTACATTGACGAATTTAACATGGGGATGTCATTGACGGTAGTCAGTGGCTACCCTCTGCACTACCATGTACCATGCTGATCGCTAGTTACATGGAATTGACGAAATATCTAACAACATTGTACTAACTACTTGACTAGTACAATCTACTTGAAGAACTCGCCGGACCATAATGATCAGTATCACGATGATAATTCTACGAAAGTTTAATAGCAACTGGCGCCAACACAAAAAAAAAACAAAGAAACCAACAAATCATAACGGGATAACGGTTCAGTGCATTGTTTTTTTCCTTGTTTTCATACTTATAACAATCAAAAGGCGAACTCTAGCATTACCTGTAGCCTAGACAGGCTTTTTGCTAACGAAATAACTGACTACATAGAGCGCTACTTTTGAAACTGCAGGGGCAGTGATGGCCACACACATATTGCGCTAGTGTGTGAAGTAGAATAAAACGAAGTTCAATTTGATGTATTTTTGAATAATTAAGCAGCCTGCCTCTTCTCTGACAAATGATGACCAGCAACTGATTTGATTTGCATTGAAAAAATATAGAAAAAGCAAGAGCCGACCACCCATGATCGAAATCAGACGAAGAAGCTTATACTATGCTTATGAAGTAGAATAAAACGAAGTTCAATTTGATGTATTTTTGAATAATTAAGCAGCCTGCCTCTTCTCTGACAAATGATGACCAGCAACTGATTTGATTTGCATTGAAAAAATATAGAAAAAGCAAGAGCCGACCACCCATGATCGAAATCAGACGAAGAAGCTTATACCATGCGTGTGTCGGCAGCGTTTGCTGTCCACCACGCGTGTTATGGAAAATTAAAATTTTGGCATCACTGATGTAGACCAGTGTCTACACGTGCCTCACGAAACATAGTCTAGTGGGGTCAAATCATACGAAGGAGGCGGCCAATTGACAGCGCCATATCGAGAGTTTAATTGCTCACCAAACTCACATCTCAATTGGTTCACGGTATCACGTGCATTGTAGCATGTGTCATCATCCTGTTGAAACCACATTTCAACCAAGTTCAATTCTTTAATTTTGTTTAAAAAATTTATCAGGGTTTTTGGCAGCTCTTGAACAGCCGCTGGCTAGTCTTCGGACCAAATTCGGCAAATCTATTTTTCGAAGTGCCCATTGAGCCAATAGTGAGCCTGTCGCTGACGACCATAAAATGGGAGCAACATGACATTTTCTACAGTGCACGAATTTGGTTAATACAACTCAATGATTTGCAAGCGTTTTTCGTTTTTGTAAGTCTATTCATGATGAACTGGCAAGGGAAACTGAACATTTTTGACTTTGACACGTGTTACGAATCACGCGAGAACTGGCAAAAACCTAACACTGAACATCCAAATAGCGAGAAATTAAAATTTACAAGACTTTCAAGATGTCAACATTTTTAGTGTAGGGTTCACCATATTGGACGCCAATTGTAAGTTATTAGACAGTTCAAAATAGTAGACACAGGAAGGAAAATGTTAAGACATGTTGGTCACGTGTAGGATATCTACAAAAAATAATGCCCCATATGCCGAATAATATATTGATTTTTGAGCACAAAATTATTATAAAAAAAAATATATGAATGGAAAATACAATTTGTCTTCATAGTTTTAATGTGACCTTTTTGTGTTTGTGCGACTGACTGTGTCAATTAAACTATGGAAATAGCCGTCGGTTAAATGAACACACAAATGGTTTCCCATTACATCCCATGAAGGAATTGGGAAGAGCTTCTCACAACCAGTGAGCTGAGCGCTTTATAAGTAGTTGTATACTGACTGATTGGGACCTACAGTTTTTACACCGATTCCGAACGGTATGTTGAGAAGCTTTTTCATAGAACGCAAGAACGTTGATCGAAAGAAATAAATCAATAAATAAATAATAAGAAATAAATAAATAAATAATAAGAAATAAATAAATAAATAATAATAAATAAATAATAATAAATAAATAATAATAAATAAATAATAAGAAATAAATAATAGTAATAAATAAATAACCATTTAAAGTTTCACCTGACATTCGCATATAATTTGTATAATTTTTGCCTGTCTTTCAATGTTTTTAAAAGTTTTGTTTTTTCTTTAGTATTTTATTTTTCTGTAATTATTTCTTCTTCTTCCTCTAAAATTACATCAATTCTTTGTAGCGCAAGGACATCCGAATTAATGTTGACGCTTCAAAAATAATTTTTAAATGAAGTTGAATGAAAAGTTGATTCAAAAGTTGAAACGTGTTAGGAGAATGACCAACTTTCTTATTCAACTCAAACGTCAAAAGTTGAATCAACTGTTGGTACGTCTGAGGGCAGCATTAGAACAGCTGATTTTGCTTTCTTATGACCCCAACTGTGAAATTCAGTGTATTCTGCTATTGTGCTTTGTTGTATACTTTGTTTTTGTTCGTGTTGAATCGTGTTGTTTGTCTCTGAATTTGTTTCCCTTCTAATTTTATAGGAACATATTTCGATTTCACAACCCAGCAGAAATAAATGTGGGCATCTAAAACATAGCTGTTTCATTTCAATTACGATTAGTAATCAATTAGATTATTTTTGAAAGGAATTGTATTGATTATATAATCCTCTATTAAACAATTTCTGATTACTAGTTGATTACAATTACAAATAATCTAAAATTAATCAAGACTACGTCAAATTTCTATAAAATAATCAAAAAGAATCAAAAGTATTCAAAAACTAATCCGACTACTTTCAAAGACTACTTTTGATTCTTTTTGATTATTTTGAAAAATTTTGCATTTATGTTATTCTATTTTCAAACATTTGGATTTACAACAAAAAAATTTCGAAACGAATAAATCTAATTTATGTTTTTATAACAAAACTAGCTGACCCGGCAGACGTTGTCCTGCATAATATTTCAAGCGTTTTGTATGGAAGGTACCACGCCCCTTTGTCCAATTGGACCGAACAGTAAATCTAAACCACCCAGGGCGCCACCCAAACGCATTCAAAAAAATGTATTCAAATCGGTCCAGAAGTTTAGGAGGAGTTCAGTCACAAACACACGAGCAGTAGAATTATATATATAAAGATATACCCCTATGCACTTAATTTAATTATAATAACAGAATTTTAGTGGTTCGTAACTGAAAAAGGGTCAAAATACACAAATAAAATAAATAAAGAAAAATAAAAACATTCAAAGCAGATTAGTTGGATTGGGAATTAAGTTGGATTAAATTTACAATTAGCCCTCATTAAAACTAATTTTTCAAACGAAAAATCAGACAATGATTGGCCCTTCGGACAATTGACGATCCCGGCAAATGAAAACAGTCCTTTAATTGAGCTATTATTTTTAGCTACAAAATTAAATGAAAAGCAATTTTTTCCGTAAAAACTGCAAATTGAATCGAAAACTCTGCTGGTTATATTTTCGACTGTTAATTCCGGCAGTTCTGGATTTACTCTCTGCAAACACCTTGAGATATTTCATTTCGATTCTTGGGGTTAGTACTGTTGCCGCAATTGCGATGTTTGCCTCAGGCTGCAACATGAAATATGGCTGAAAGCTTTTTGTTAACCCCTGTTCCATTTTTAAACGAACAGAGGGTATTTTTTGCAGTTCCTAGACTTTGCTTAGTTTATGCAGCATATTACAAGAGTTGGTGTTCAAAATCCTGCGTTTAATGAAATTCCTATGTTTTGTATTCTGTTGTTCGACCTTTTCGTTAGCAATAAATAATCTATATTCTGCGAGCTTTAGTCAGAAACCAACGACTTCAGGAAGAATAATCAACTTCCACTCGAAACATCAAAAACGTGTGATTACAAATAGGGCGAAAAATTTAATAGAACTCGTTTTGACTGTAAGTGATGTAGAATTCCGCAAGATTAATAAGGAAAGGATAAGAAGTATTCTCAAGTAGAACAACTTTCCGAACCTTCTTACCAACAGACTGATAAGGCAATTTGAGGATAAAACACAACCTAACAGGGTTATTACGGATGAGCCGAAAATTTACAAATCAATAACCTACATACCTGGAATAGCTGATAGGTTGGCGAAGTCAAAAATATTTGATGACAAGAATTATAGGGTAGCACAAAAAACATGTAATATTTACTAAAACAAAGGATAGTTTGGACAAATTTGATATGTGTAATACGGTATATAAAATACCTTGTAAAGGAAATGACAACGAGATTTCTAACAAAGTATATGTAGGGACTACAAAAAATAAACTAAAGACACGAATTGCAGGACACAAATCAGATCAGAAATACAGGAAAATTCCTAAACAGTAAACAGCATTAACATCCCATTGTGCTAGTTTAAATCATTACCCAAACTTTCAGGATACATCGGTTTTGAATAAAGAAAAGAATTATAAATGTCGTGATATGTTAGAACTGCTACAAATAATTAAATCACCAACATTGAAAAGAATTAACTATACAACAGATACAGATAATGTAGCCCAAATGTACACACATTTAATTAGTAAAAAGCAGAACTTGTTAGCCACAAATTGTTTATCGATCTAATATTTTTCTTTGGTTTAATTTATATGAAATTTTTACGTACATTATTTTTGTTTGTATAACTTCAGAATATTTTGAAAAGGCGGGAAAACTTTTTCAAACGTTTCTATATTGACATAGTGATTCATTATTGTTATTTGGTTTTAATTGTTTATATCCCGGATGATGCTACACAACGGAGTAGCGAAAGAAAATGCAAATCTGACCTCAAGCTAGGAGAATATAGATTATTTATTGAAATTACTATAATTACACGAAACACAATACATACATATATAAATAATAAAAAATATATCGAGGGCTTATAGATGCTTTTTAAATTATATTGTGAAAGGCCGATTGGCTCAATATTTACCAATGGATAAATACAACAGTATTTTTTTTTTGATATAATAAGAATTCGATTGCAGTAGTAGTACTATAATTTATGTTGTTTTCTCCTTGAAGAAAGTCCAGCGCCTTATCAATTAGTTCCATTACCAACTTGTACTTCTCCAGATACTGTAAGTATCCTGGGGAAAAATGTGGCAAAGTTAGCTTATCGCACAGACTGTTTAACTTTTCTTTGTAGCAAAGTAGCTGCTGAACCGCGTCACACCATGAGTTCCAACGGTAACAACTGGCTAAAGCAACGATCATGCCAAGTTTTTTGCAATTATTTCCGAAGAATTCCGCCATTTTCACTTCTTCCAAAAGTTGTTGCAATTATCGAATGTTTAAAAAAATATACATTATATACATTTTCACATGTTGTGGTTGAGAAGTCGAAATAGAAAACGCAATCATTTACATAAAAGCAACAGCAACAATAGTTTTACATATGAGTAATTCCATATTAATCGCTTTATATTATTACCATCCCATACCAGATACACAGTAGCTGCTCAGTTTTTAAAATCGAAGCAAGCAAATTTAGAGCATGGCTGCAGCATTTCCGATAAGTAGGTAACCACCTTTCATTATCAAGGATTGGCAGATCGTCTTAATATCATCTTCGACAAAGTTAATTCCTACACTGCAATCTTGGAACCATTGTCTGTAACGGTCAAAACAATGTTTGAGCTAGTCAAATTAAACAATGTATTTGATTTCAGCATTCATCTGCGCAATATCCTCAGCATTGTGTACTCCAAATTTTCCGTTAGCCAATGACACGTTTATCCAAGGAAGCTTCTGTGGTACCCAGACCAGATATCTGCTGTGGTACAAAACTATTTGGAAGACAAAATGGTTTTTTTATATTTTGTACCATGGTGGTATATTTTCGCTCCAATTTTGTAGCAGCTGTTTGCCTGATCATCACCTTCATACCTGTATTGTCAAAAATGTCTATAAAGAATATCTTTTCCAGAATGGAAAGGGGCAATGAATAGTCAATAAAAGCGGGTAAAATTGTACTATCAAACTCATTTTGCACTTTACCGTCCTAAGGGCTACTTGCTTTATAACTTTTATATTTTTTGAAAACTTCAGTATGCTTGACTCGCCAAAGGTTTAATGAAATTGGAAGTCACTTCACCACACCCTTTTATTACTCGGTGACATATAGCTTCAATTTAGTAACTTGCAAAGTCAATTTTTCTACTTCTGTGTAAAAATTCGCAAACCAGCCGATGATACTTCAAATTATAACAATTTATTTGTCTAAACTTTTTACAAAATGTTCCTCTATTTCCCAAATGACTTAGACTTAAATGCAATAGACGTCAAAATAATCAGAAAGAATCAAAAGTAATCTCTGAAAGTAGTCGGATTATTTTCTGATTACTTTTGATTCTTTTTGATTATTTTATAGTAATCGTAAGTAATTCTGATTAATTTTTGATTATTTGTAATAGTAATCAATTATATGTCTTGAGAAACTGAATATAATCGAAATTTAATCATTACTAAACCTTTAAAAAAAATATAATTTAATTAGTAATTATTACGATTACTAATCATTACATAACAGCTATGATCTAAAATATGTGTACGTTAACAAAAGAATGAAGTTCGTAAATTATTTTTAAAATCTTTCCGCATGAAATGTATAAAAAATTCTAACAAATTTCTAAAACTATTGTTATAAAATATTTAATGGAAAATTGTCATAACGGTAATGAAATGTTTTCATACAATTAATAAAAAATTTTGAATGCAACTTTTCTATGAACACGTTTAGTAAATTTCGTAACATTCATAACATTTTATTCATAGGATGTATGAAATCTATGAAAAACTTCATAGGATTAATGAAGAGTGTTTCATTAATATTATGAAGAAAATTCTTTCAGTGTACACATTGTTTTCCCCATACCCTGTGGTCAATGTGGGTATCTTCCTGCTACCGACAGTGATAATGGGTTACCCTATTCACAATAACTTCAAACCACCATGCAGGGTATTTTGACGAAAGACCTTCACCCTTAAAAGATTCAGCTCACTTTGGAGATCAAACCAGCAGACCATGCTGGTTATACCTTCAAAGGGCGACGTAGAAAAGTGATGTGAATGGCGATTTTTGTAAAGAAATCATCTCCAGCGATGTCACACATCCGAATGGATTGTTCAACAAACAAAACAATGTCCCAATGTGATCCATGAGAAAAAAATGCATCCACAACGAATAACTGTTTGACGCTGATTTTGCCCAGACCACATGACTTCTTTGTAAATTAGGTCGCAAATGCAGTGACTGAATGACATTCGTCACAGGAACATGCTAACGTGTAAACGAATTTTTTTATGACAGCCGATGTAGATTATAGGGTTTTTCCTCCATGTACATCCATGCAGCTAACCCAAATTGTAGTTGGAATATGATAGAGAAGGGAGAGAGTGGATAAATTATATTATTTGCTGCTTGTGGCAGCCAACGAATGTACGTATTCTCCTTTATTCCTGTTCATTTTATGTCCAACCATAGAGTAACAATGAACAGCAACTCGAACTCTACGAAATGCCCAAGTACTTCAGTGACCGCAAGAGATTTCGAAAAGGGATATTATTGATATTTGGGTATTCCCCTTTGTTCAACAAATGTAAGTATGTATACATACATACATACACCCGCATTACAAGCTATGACACACAATAGGGTTTTTTAAGGTATTACGAATTTCGCGCCAATCAGTCAGTCAAGCCGACTTCAAACACTTTATCTCATTTAAAGACCCAAATATTCAAATCGTAGACAACGTAACGTAAGTTAACTTATCATTCATCAAATGTTGGCGTTTTTCTACTTCTAGTTCTTACTGTTTAAAGGTGTGAATTGAAAATGTTTACATATGGTCTCAAAACTTCGAGTTCTCTATATTTTCTTGGCGTTCAGGAACCATATAATTGTCAGCTGTATATATAAAATCACATGAGGTTTCAGGGGACGGACACCCGGTTGGAAGGACGTTCCTTTCGCTATATATTATGTACTAGTTCGTTCCAGTATGCCTAAGGTGCCCGTTGAAATATACGATAATTTAAATGGATCTTTAAGAAAAGACACAATATACATTCCTAAACGTTTTCTTTGAATATTTTTTTATAGAGTGTATTTTTTAAAAAGAAAACTATATTTGTAGGTCCTATTTGTAAGAATATGTATTATATTTTCCCTAAGAGATCCTTTTGTCAAGAGAGGTACTCTTTTATTAAAAGCTAATGTTTTTTCAACCAATCAAAGCCAAGGCTTGATAAATACTACGAGGACTCTGCACTATCAATTCTAATAGTTAAAAATCACTTTACTGAAATCCGGTCAGACCAGCACAAGTGTCGCTGAACATTCGGGTCGCCTAGCAGAGGTCGTAACGCCAGAAATCTTCCATAATATTCATGGAAAGATATTGTACGATCGGAGACAAAAATTGCGTGAGGTCACATTTGTATATAAAACCATATCCGCGCGATGCCGCGATTACTCACACTCGACCATAACCGCAAACGTGTGATCATTTTAAGTGAGCGTTTGGCGATGTTTAATCGACATCCGATGGAGTGTATACCCTCATTTCTAACCGTGGACGAGAATTGGATCCATCATAACACACCAGAGGCTAAAGAATGCTCAGACACACTGAGAAATTACGGCCCCAGTAACATATTGCAGGAGACATATACATGATTGCAAGCATTGTTTTCGTGAATAGAAGAACTGCAAATACATATATTATAACTTATTAACACATGTTATATTGGGTAGCAAACATAATTTGGTTGGACACAAGTATGCTATATTTGCGACAATCTAGAAACACAACAACAACAAAAAGAGGAAAAGTTCTCAGCGTGTACAGAATTTTTAT
The DNA here is from genome assembly GCA_963931995.1 of Phaonia tiefii. Taxonomy (NCBI): domain Eukaryota; kingdom Metazoa; phylum Arthropoda; class Insecta; order Diptera; family Muscidae; genus Phaonia; species Phaonia tiefii. The sequence continues at coordinate 175,016,518 of OZ008371.1, read as the reverse complement.
TACGGAATTTGTTGATTGTTCAAGTTCACAAAAAAATCACATGAGGTGTCAGGGAACACCCGGTATACTAGTTAGTTCCAACACGCCTAAGACGCCCGTTGTAAAATACGACAATTTAAAGAAATCTTTAAAAGAAGATCCTTTTTGTAAAATGAAACATTAAGAACAATTTTTTTATAGAATGTAATTTTTTAAAAAAAGTATGTTGTTAGATCCTTTTTGTAAAAATGTGTATTCTACTTCCCCGAAAAGGTAATTTTTTAAAGAGATGTACTTGTTTCATAAAAGCTAATGTTTTTTTCAAGAAAAGGTACTATTTTTAAGAAGAAGTACTTTCGGTAAGAAAAAGCCAAATGAGTATGACTTTTTTTTACAAACAAGTACTTTTTTAAAAACAGGTACTTTTTAAAAAAGTGGTACTCTTTTTAGGAAAAAGTTTTTTTTAAAGTTTTTTAAAAGGAAAAAGTGTATTATTTTATTTTTAAGAAAATTTAGTTTTAAGAAACCGAATTTTTGTAAAAAAAAAGGAATTTTTTTAAGAGAAGGTATTTTTTTTTTGAAGAATTGGTTTTTTTGTTTAAGAAATGGATTTGTCTTTTTTTACAAGAATAGGTTAATTTTTCAGAGTAGGTACTTATCTCAAGAAAAGTTATTTTGTTTCACAAAAAAAAATACTCTTTAAAGAAAAGGTTGTTTTTTAAGAAAAGGAAATGTTTTACTGTTTTTAATTTCGTTGTTCGACCTTTTTGTTATCGATAAGTAATCTATATTCTCCGAGGTTGACGTCAGATTTGCTTTTTTGTATTTTGTTAAAAGTAAAGCAAAGGTTCTTCTTAAAGATAAGGTATTTTTTTTTAAGAAAAGGTACTTTGTTTAAAAATATGAATAGACAGTTTTTTGAGAAAACCTTCCTTTTTTAAGAAATTTCACTTTTTTAAGAAATTTTTCTTTTTTTAAACTTCTTTCTCTTTAGCTTTTCTAAATTTACTTTTTATTCGGTTCAAAACTGCAATAATACTAAATATGGGTTACAGGCTCCACCTAGAAAACTTCCCATTAAACAAGATATTTCCCAACATATGTGAGACAACTAGTTAGTCTAGTGACAAGCCAAAGCAAAAGTAAACAATATAGTTGATAATAGTGGGTTGTAGCATAATAGTGATAAAACAAAAGTTGTTTAATTTTTTTCAGTTAAAATTAAAATTCGCAACCGCCAATAAAATCAAATTTAATGCCAGGTTTTTTCAATTCGGCTAATAAGCAAAATATCCGTATGTGGGCTTTTATTTCGGAATAGCATAACAGAGAAACCCAGGGGGTTTGGATGACACAGCTGGTCGACCTACTAGCTGTAAATTTGTTCGCGGGCAGAATGTAACACAGAGTGAGCGACAGGCGAATTATATAAACTGACTTTTAATTTGATTTTATGACATTTAAAATAACTTTATATCCAATAAATTAGTTTTGATTCGAACAGCACCACAATTCTCATTCACAACAATCAGAAAAGTTTCCGTATTTGGGCTGACGAGAAACCTGACGTGATTCAAGACACACCAGTGGTTAGGTATGGATTATGGTTGGCCCATATTTCTTTGAAAATGGTTTTGAATGGCGCTCAATACCGCGCCACGATAACAGCCTCTTTGCTGCCTGACATTGAGGCCCATGTCCACTACGACATTTTGTCTCAAAACGACGGCGGTACTAGATATATAGCCTATGAAACTACAGTATTATTGCGACAGCAATTCGGTGAACATTTAAATTCACACTCCGGACCAAACAGTAGGGGTTTTCTCCAAAAAATGGGAAATATTTCAGTCGTTTCTAAACGGCTTGACCTTTTGATGTGTAATACCACACAGACGTAACTGAGGTGTAGCGCTATTGAAATTCCTGGATTGGTGTTCGGCAAACCCCACTGCAGCCGCACAGTGAGATACAATACTTGACAACCATCATTGCGACCCATTACCAAATTTTGAATTTAGCTTCCACTGGCAAAATTCTTATTTATCTGTCTCGCTAGAAACATCTCCAACAATATGCCGATATGCAGATTTGGAGAGACTTTTTCGGGAATAGTTTTGATTTTATTTTTGGTGGTTATTTGAGAATTATTATTGCAGAAATCCCGTACTGTGGAGCGATGAATTATTCTCTTAAATCACCTGATATCACAACTCCGGACTTTTTCGATTGGGGTTCTGAAAAGTCAAAAATCTATATGGGTAAGCCGGCATTAGCCAGTTACTACTAATATTGAGAAAATAAACTACACTATTCCAATTTCCTCTATGGCTTTTATCAATATCTGTCAGACCCTTGAAAAAGTAGAATTGTTTGTTTTTGTTTGCAAATTTTGACCGAAATTTCTGATGAGATTAGTTGGGCTGAGGCCAGACACTACCCAAAATACATCTCGCGGGATTCGAGTCGTATACACGGTAAAAAAATGGCATCTGTAACATATTTTCCCAAATATATTCTGTAGGAACCATGTATATGTTTGGAACTCAGTTCAAACATATATATTTTTTTGCAAGTCCCAAGCAACCTTATATTTAAATGCAAACTTATATTTAAATGCTTACGTGGAAGTATTCGCGTGTTTCCCCCAAACATCCATATACTTACGTGGAAACATATGCGTATTTCCTCGTAAATATAATAATATTTAGAAACGAATTATTCTTTGATTTTAATACATGTATATGTCGTAGTTATTATAAATAATTTTATTAATATTAATCCACATTTATAAATAATTAATAGGAAAATTAAAAGATATAAAACGGCCGTATTTACATATACATATTTGCATTGAATGCATTATTTGTTTATTTTTCATGAAATATTATTTTTTCACTGATCGAGAGCATTAGATATCCTCTTGTCGATGAACCATTGACAACTGAATTCATGCAACTAAAACGCTATACGTCAGCCAAAGTAAAACAAAACTCTGACTTCATCTATAATTTACAAGCACATTCAGGAATATTTATGAATCACTGACTGAGAGATAGATATACTCTCTCGTCGTCCCTCATTTATTCTCTTACTCTCGAGAGAGCGCAAATGTGTTTGCGAGCATATATGTGTTTGCGATCCAAACATGATACAAATACAGCTGCATTTGGGATAGAAACACAGCTGTATATATCAGAAACACAGTTACATTTGGGTCGCAAACACATATATTATAACATAGTATTCATTGTGTCTCAAACATGTAATATTGAATAAAAAACACAGTGTGGTTGGACACAAGTATATTATATTTGCGACAAGCTCCTAACACACGTTAGCTCCATACAACAAAAAACGACCGATTTTTAAGCGTGTATTGGTATCTCTGAAATTTCACTTGATGTTTTTTAAATTTCAATTAATGTATTACAAATTTCAAACAGAAATTTAAATTCCAATTGATGTATTTTAAATTTCAAATATACCTTTCAAATTTCAATTGATATGTTTCGAAATAAAATAGATATTTTTTAAATTTTAGACACGATAATTAATGTGTTAAAATATAATTGTTTGCCACCCAAATATATCTGAGATTGTGACACAAATACAGCTGTGTTTGGTGCACTGTTCATGTTCTCTCGAGATCAAGAGAATATAAGAGGCATAATGAGAGAGTCTATCTTGTAAGTGTGTGTCTGTATTTTGTGTGTCTTTGCATTATTGACTGAGCCAGTGATTCATAAATATTCCTGAATGTGCGTGCAAATTGGATATGAAGTCAGTGTTTCTTATTTTGGCTGATGTATTGCGTTTTAGTTTTATGAATTCAGTCGTCAATATTCATCGCATAGAGGAAAAAGCGCTTGACCTGTGAAAAAAGAATAAATAAAGGCTCGGACGGTTAAACGATTTTGAGGAAAGAAACTTACTTAAAGAAACGTACTTAGAAAATCGGAACGGTGGACTGTTTGTTAAATGTAATAAAAGTAATTAATTAATACACGCTTGGCTTGCATGAAATATATTTGTATATACGTATAGTCTGTGTGTACCAACACATAGCTGAAACCTTCTGTAAAAAAAACGTGAAAGACAACAAAGCCAGGAGAAGCAAAAGAGCATTATATCATCTTTTCATGAAAAAACAAATAATGCATTCAAGGCAAGTAAATGTAAAAACCACCGTTTTAAATATTTTAATTTGTTGTGTTAATTATTTATAAATGTGGGTTTACTTAGATAAAATTAATTATAATGAATAATACATTTATATTGAAATCAAAAAATAATTCGTTTCTAAATATTATTATTTTTGGGAGGACATACGCATATGATTCGACGTAATGATGCTCAGTAAGGGGTCTTGTGTCAAAATTTCCAACTTTATGACCAATTAAATTGGCTTTTAAAATGTAACAGCAGAATAAAAAAACATTATTATTTGTAGATTCTTACATTGGCTTAAGTAATTTCACTTGTAAGTCGACGATATATTCTTCGGTAATAGGATACAGCATTCACTCCAAAATATTTCGTATTCACAACACTACGTTATCTACAGTACAGCTTGAGTAATTGCGGCTTAATACTAAACCAAAACAAAGACTTATTTTTTTATTTTCGTCAGAAACAAATGTTTTGAAAATAAAACGAACAAAAGAATCACGATGCAAACAACAACCACCACAAGATAAGAAATGCGACACCAAGACCCAAACTCATACTTACACATGTGTAAATCCAAGCTCAATTGACAAACGGGAACAGACACCACAATTAGTACTAAACGAATATTTAAAGTGGACGCAGTGTTTTTGAGCAAAACGTGATTGACTTTTTTTGAACTAAATATGAAAATTCAGTTTAAATTGTTAGTAACTACGATAATGGTTGTTGTTGGTGCACTATCAGCTAGCCCACATTCCGTGGCTGCTATTAGTGAGGCAGAGTATGGAGAAAGTATTTCCCCCGAAATTGTAAATGAACTCAAAGATTTCGAAGACTTAATACCCGCAGCAACAATAGACGCAATTGTTGCGGAACATTTTTTGGTAGATGGAAATTTTCGCACGGCTTTCAAGTATGTGCGTAGTAATGAATTCACGCATTTGCAACGGCAGCTACTCGATATGCCCGAAATTATCCAAGTACTGGAATTTCTGCATATGACCACTAATGCAACAATGGGCCATAGTAATGCAGTGGCAGCAACAGCAACGGATGCTGCTGTCCTGGCATCATCACTAGCGGTTAATGATAATGGAATGAACAAAAAAACCACTAATGCTGTGACCACTGGTACTGATACTGGGACTGCCAACCCCACATCCTCCATTCATTCGAGCGCCATGAAAATGGAGACCAGAGCTGCTCTCGCATACAGAAGTTCACAATTAGATGAGCTGGAACATAATATAGATATCAATGGTGTATTTTTAGCTGAGCTGCCTATTGTGGATATCGTGCAGTTAGAAAGCAATGAAGTTACTGCCTATGATGATGACAGAATTGCAGATCACCATCTGCACCAGCACCAGCATCGAGTGGGTACGTTTACATCGTTTGTTGAAGAAATAATTGGACAGTTACCACATACGGCATATCAGAATATGATTATCCAGAAATGCAAGAAGAGTGCACAGTTTGCGGATTTCTATATGGCGTTGAGAAGTCCCGAATTCAAGCCATTGGTTGACGAGGTTATGGTAAGGAATTGCGTAGCAACATTGTTGCCTGACAAAGAGGTTATACTTATAATTTACATGCATTTTTATCGCACCTACAGAAATCGCCAAGTATTGTGAAAATCATAGACACCTTGAGGGGACATGATATTGATGTTAAATCGTTGGAGCCTATAGCTTTTAAGGTCATCTCATGGGGCCCAAATTTGGGAAAGCAATAGAATGATGGTGCCACCGACCACACCTTAATCTATAATAAGTATTTTTTAGTATAAGTATAAAAGTTCGGGTGTCCCGTCCCAATAAAAGTGCATGATTTGCTTTAAGGGCTTCGGTTTGTTTCAATTTTATTCGCATTTTAATGAAACCGGTGTTCGATTAAAGTGAAGAGTAGAAACCGGTTAATAACCGGTTTCGGTTTTTATGCCGGTACGGAAAACTATACGATTTATAAAAATTTGATATTTTTTGTTCAGTCTTTTTGAATTTTGAGATCGTATTGTAAAATACTCAAAAAAAAAATTTTTATTTCATTGTTAAAGTCCCTACTGAAGTTATTATTCTCTTTTAAACTCACGTTTCAAGCATAAAATACAATTTAGGTGCTTTGCTTTTAAACGATTTCGTTGTATATTTTTAATGTAACCTTAAATTGAAAATATACTTTCGCTGCAAGTAGATTTATGGCTCTTGTACAGATAGTTTTATACAGTTTATTCAACCTATCAAAATATCCCAAATCACCGTTGAATACATTTTGCTTTGAACGTATTGCACTCCTTTTTTGATTGCGAATACTGATTATTGTTTTATGGATTTGTGCTAATATACACAGGAAAAATTATTGCCAACAAATAGCAATTAGAGCCTTGTTTTATCACAAAAGCACGATTCGATTAATTTTTAATTGATTCAATTAATAAAGCACTTGACTGGAGAAGTCTTACCAAAAATTATCATTTCTGGCATAGGCCATTTCAGCGATGCCGGGTGTAATCTGGAAACGCCATTGGAAAGTGTTACAGTTTTTAGAAACAGTACTAGTGAAATGCGAGCATTATTTCTGGTTTTTTCAGTGACTCGAAAATTTCATATCAGTCAAAAAATGGAATTAACTCTTGAATATTTTCGTTGATGAATTTAAATCTTTATATATCGGTGATGTAACATCTTACAGTCCTGTGCAAAACTCATATAATTAGTTCGTTTCAGGACGCATTTCGTGCAGGTCGTCCAAAATCGGTTGTTTTGCCGAAAATTCGATATCCTCCTGAACTGGTATTGCATGGTCTTCATGTGACATGCCGTGAGTTAGAAACGACCTTGGACATTATATTCACTTCCATACATTCAATACGTAATGAACAGTTGTCCGTAAAAAAAATCCAATGAGTTTTCGAACTCACGGGCGATGTGTTAACACCTTTTTGTTTCACGGTACCTGTTCGATTTCTATGAACACATTAGTAAATGTTACATTGAAGAATAAAAAACAGGGTTCAACCATATGATGACGTTACATTTAAATAATATGAATACGTAAAATTATTTAAAGACCAGTGCAAGCACATGTGTCATTATTAATACTTTTTATTTTATACCCACAAAAAACAAAGAGAATGCAAAGCAACAGACACATATGCATACATACATTGTTATGTTCGTACATACGCTACTCAAGTTCACACAATTTTCGTTGCTCTCTTGCCATCTCATTTTTATATACCTATAATCACGTCATTATTCTCTTTGCTCTGGGAGTGCTCCGCACCCACACAAGACAACTATTCACTGCCGCTACAGCAGTGTGTGTTTGTTCGCAATTTGACAAACTGTGTTGGGATGTATTCACTTTGTGAGTTTAGTTCTTATCCGCGCCTATGGATTTGAACACATCAAAAAATTCACGCGCAGGTGCAAGGAAATTTTGAAAATTGCAATGGCGGTGCTTTTGAGCTACCTCATTCGGAGTGGAAAAAATGCTTCGAAAATTGGTTAAATTTCATGCAAAAGTGTATTGATCTTCATGGAGAATATTTTGAAAATCAATTTCGACCATCAATATTTAATTTTTCATTATTAGGCAAGAAATATATTATTTGTGTACTTGAAATACAGAGTGAGCCAATTATTTGTGTACTTGAAATACAGAGAGCGACTTGTAGATTCAAGGGACTTTAAATCAAATTGAGTAGGAAAGTATAACTTTGACTGCGTTGGTAGTATTAGGTGCTGAAAAATGTGTTGAAAAGGTGACTTTTGTTTATCGCTAAAGATGTGATGATATCTATAATACTTATGCAGAAGGGAGCTGATGAAATGTACCACTTCAAGCATTCAGTATAATAACCAATTTACGAAGTTATTTTTATAAATTATAATTAATATAGTAATCGTGTTGGTTCTGTATGTAATTGAAGATTTTCAGTATATGTGCAATTACATACGTAATCAATATGATTAATTTCGTTGATTAATTTTTTACTGATGTTGATTACACTTGTAATTGAAATAAAATATTAAATGTTGCCTAATTACGTACTCCATTTAGAAATGTACACGTTGAAAAATAACGGCCACTCTAACAGAATATGTTTGGGACACACTTTAAACATTCATATGTTTGCAAGTCCCAAAGTTAGTTGTATTTAAATGCAAATAGTATAATGTTTACTGACAAATATGTATGCTTTTACGTGGAAATATATGCGTTCTTCATCCCAAACATCCATATACTTACGTGGAAGCATTCGTGTGTTTCCCCAAACCTAGATATACTTCCGTGTAAACATATGTGAATTTCCTCCCAAATATAATAACATTTAGAAACGAATTATTCTTCGATTTCAATATAGATCCATTATTTATTATAAATAATTTTATCAATATAAATCCACATTTATAAATAATTAATACAAAAAAATAATAGATTTAAAACGGTCCTTTTTATATTTATTTGCAGTGAATGCATTATTTGTTTTCGTTTCATGAAATGAAAATGGTTTCGTCTAGGCGGTGGTTATCACTATGCGTTGGTACTTTGCTCTCGAGAGAGCATGGACAATGCAACAAACACAGCTGTATTTGTATCAGAAACATAAATATATGTGGGTCGCAAACACATATATTATAACATATTAATCATTGTGTGTGAAACACGTAATATTGAATAGCAAACACAATTTGTTTGGACACAAGTATATTATATTTGCGACATACTCTAAACACACTTTATAATTGCATCCAAACAACAATAAAATACAGATTTTTCAGCGTGTATATGATTGAAGAATTAATTAACTATTGAATAACTTTGAACTCAACACTACAGATTTAATTGAAAGATTGGTTAAAGGTTTATTTAAGCTTATTAGAAGTTCAATTGAAATATAGTCATCGACCTACAATTTGTGTACTAAAGTTAAACATTTTCAGCATTAACTGAAATTCAAACTCTGTGGTTCGCTTTAAGTTTAGTTAGTTATTGAATAAGAACTATGGATTGGGATAGTAAGCGTGTGTTCTAGTTGCACCACTTTCATAGATTATTACTTATTTTGTATGAAGATCTAAGCGATGTTAAGCGGCACTTACAATTACTGCTTGCATTTCCTTCTGAAGCGTGCACAGAGTTGCCAGTAGAGAAAAATTCAGCAAAACGATGTTAATACAAAAGTAATTGAGTTCCCAAAATTTTGTGATTGATTTGAGTATTAATTTGTTTCTAATAAATCTAAATGGGAGTTTGCCGATATGTCTCATATTTCCATTGGAAAATTCGTCTTTGAAAATTCGTTGAGTGTTTTGTGCCTGTGTGATTGGGTTAGTGACCATAGAGAGATATATTGAAAAGTCGATAGATTTGTAATTTCAACGAAATTCCAATACAAAACTAATTGAGTTCACCAAATTTCGAGATTGATTTGAGTATTAATTTGTTTCTGTGAACTACCTGTGTTTTCATCAGTTCCAGAACTTAAATCTAAATCGGAGTTGGCCGATATGTCTCATTGGAAATAGAAACAGACGGCTTGAAAAGTTGTCGGCAGTCTTTTGTGCCTGTCTGATGGGTTTAGTGAGCAGAGAGAGATATTAAAAAGTTATTAGATTTGTAACTATATATTGCTAATTAGTGGGGTTAAAATTCTTTAAAAAACGTAAAAATCGATTAATCCACCTGTAAGACCGGTTCCTCGAAAATTTAAATTTTTGAAAAACCCACGTACGGTTAAGCGGCCGGTATTCGGCTAACCGGTTAACTAGTTTCGGTTTTGAATACACTAATCAAAAGTGTTCAGTGGCTATAATATTCGGTTGGAAAAATTAATGTGTTTCCTAGTTTCTTAGGATAACTGTAGCAAATTGCACATCAATAATGTGGTGCTAATTTAATGAATAAAGTCAGCTTTGTAGTTCCTAAATCGACAATTTTCTCCGCAGACGAGCCAATTCCGATGAAACTGAGCTTCAGGGGGAAAGGAATTAGTTTCGAATAATCGGCCAAACGAATTGGGGGCTCTGCGCATGGCCTGCTGGTAAACTGAATCCTTTATGAATGAAGGTGGAGATTTTTCGTTAATATTTCATTTCATCAAATTTGATGTTTTCGAGATTTTAAATCGATGTAGTTTTGAGTTTGACAAAAGAGAGAGAGAGAGTTTTGTTAATTTGACAAAAGAGAGAGAGAGAATCGAATCACCAAATTTTAGTTTTTAAACACACGCAAAGAAAAACTCGTTCCTCCCAAATGAAATGTCTGATAACAGAAGTTCGTCTGGGGACTGTAGTTGGGAGAAACGAACTTCTGATAATCCATACATGTCATGTCGTTTTGGATAACCGAAAAATGTTTGCAGTAAACGAGTTATGCAAAATATAAAAAAAATATATGGTTTCCCATTACATTCCCTGAAGGGACCGTGGAGAACTTCTCACAATCACTGAGCTCTGCGCTTTTAAAGTTTTTCACTCACTGATTTAAATATAAGCTCACAAAAATGCTTGCGAGAAACGTAAAACGGTTCTTACACCTCTGTGTCGCCTCGCATTCAAATAACAACCAAAGCGCAGCAAACTAAAACGCGTCAATTGTCCATCCAAGATATATTGACAAGGTAGAAGCGTTAAAGTCTAAACATAATCAAACAAGCTACAGACGACGACGTTTTTTCTACAACGGTTTCTTATGGCAGGGAAAAATCATCACGAAATTGGCTAGAATAGAATCTTTTCTAATTTCTTGGCGGCGCTCTCACGAAATCTCTTAATTGTGAGAATGAAGTTGCCACATGTTCATGAAAATCTTAAGATAAACCAACACATATACGATGGTACATGTGAATGCAAAAGAAAATTAAAGAAAAGGGTTAGAAACAGTGTTGCCAGATAAAGTCGGTCACAAATCGTCAAATTGGAGGTGCAGAAATCGTCAAATCGTCAAAAAAAATTTTCGAAATTGTCAAAAAATCGTCAACATTAAAAACTGCAATTGCTGTACCAAATATCAAAATTTTTGTGGGGGGGAAACAGTAAAACAAAGCAATTAAATCAATATGTTATAGTAATATTTTTAAAATTCATATATCTTTATTTAAACTCTATTCCGAAATCTCTTCAACTATTGGTCAAACAACCAACGAACAGAGTTGACAAATATGTGTACGAACACAATCGGAGCGATAACGTAGGCGGTACAAATTTGTACACGTATTCTTATGGAAGAAAAACAAAAGCTCGCATTTGACGTCGCTTCTGGCGTAAACGACAAAAATTAGAATTCTTTTTATTTCCCTGGCGTCAAGACGCAGAATGTTGGCGGCTTAATACAAAAATAAAACAACACTGGAGATTTCTGAAAGAAATGTGAACAGGAATTGTAAATTTATATTTTATAGGGTAAAAAAGAAGAGTCGATGCAGCTTTTGTCCTTCATGAATAATTTTCAGTAACCCCTAATTGGCTGACCCCCGATTCAATTGTGTGAATTTGATTAAACGTCACACAGATAATATTTAGGGTATTTACATACATATGTATGTATATTATTGACACGGTATGTTTTATACATTAATATCGTAAGTTTTTAATAGTTCTATACTTCCCCAGCCCGTCTACAAAAATGTAATCTCGATAATTCTATTATTTCATAAATGGTTCCATTTGTGGGGAGTTTTTCTACCCAATATTCCTTCATGGGTTAATTTATGTTTAAATATAGTATATAGCTGTTTATGTTTTAGTGACTAAAAATCGTCAAAATGACGATAAATCGTCACTTCTGGCAACACTGGTTAGAAATAATTTATTCTTAAACACAATACAATGAAAGTGAATACATTTTTAAAAGCAGTAAAACAATTTAATTCCTATACTACTATAATATTATTTTTCCAAACAAATTCCAGAAAAGAGCCGAAAATATATACGACGCAGAGAGAAAAAAAATCAACCGAAGTCGCCAGACGCTCTCTCTTATTTCGTTTAGACGCTAGAGATTTTTTTCCGTCGACGACTGAAGCGTGTCTGGTTCTGTTTGGACTCTTAGAGTGGGAGATCACTTTTATGTGTATGCGTGAGTGTGTATACCAAACGAGTGGAAAAGCCTGTGGATACAGTCGACAGAATGAGGGAAGTTTACGTTCTTCATAATCTGTGCTCTTATTAGAAAAATGGCTAATTTCAGTTATCGCAAACTTTTTTTTTAAATTTGCGGAACTCGTTTGCAACAACATGATGCACATTTGCGATATATGAGTTTATTTGGGAGAACTACATGTACGATTGCGATTAATAAATTAATAAAAATCAATCAAAGTATTGTTGCGACAACCGAGCAATTAATGTTTTTTTCTTTGCGTGCAAAAATTTACAGTGTACACAGCAGTAAAATGTACCTTCAGTCTTTTGATCTACAGGATATAAAAGCAACAATGTACACAATTTTGCTACAAATAAAAACAAACGATTCTCAACACAAAATTTAATAATTTAATAAATCGATTTTCCATATTGCAACTTAATTGATATTTTTAAATTTTGAAGCAATTTAAATTATTGCCACATAGTTTTAAGAATTGTCCTGTATTTGTATTTATTTAATTTTTCTTCTCATGATTAAGCCTTAAAGAAGACGTCTGCAAAGTTTATTTTTAAGGCGTTTCCATTCAGACCACCTGGTCGCCCACTCCCCAAGCTGTTGTGTTGTTTTGTCCAAGTTATGAACGTACACAGTGGAAGTCAGGTGAAGACCAACATTTAGTTAACTTGAGCAGCAAAACTTGTATGCCTTTGTTAATGAACAATGTATTTAGTACCTACGAACATATCGATGCAAAAGTTTTGACCTTTAGAAGTGCAAAAATACTTAAGTTAGCAACCGCAGCAACAACGGAAAGTTTTGTATTAAAAACAAAAGCATCCCTGGATATCAGACGCCAAACTGTGAGAAAAGAGGATAACTAAGATAAAGATACTATATCAGGTATGCACAAACTTAAGTGTATTTCGGTTGCTGTGAACTGGTATGTTGTGAGCAAACCCCTGAGCTAAATGTTGTGAACGCTTAATGCAGTTTAATTACAAACGTTAAGCGAACCACAGACTTGTCACTCGTGAGCATGAGGTTGGTCGATAACGTTTTATCTGACTGATGAATTTAAAAAATCATTACCGGGAAAATCTGTGAACATGATAGTGATGTGAACAACTTCGATTACTTTCCTATTCGCTATCAAGAAGGACAACTCTGTGTCGCTTTAAATTTAGTTATTTATTGATTGATATTAAACGTGTTCTGTTACGCCACACCCATAGATTATCACGTATATTGTGTATGGAGATCTTAGCGATATTAAGCGGCACTTACAATTATCGCTTGCAGTTGTGTGTTAAGCAGGCACAGTGTTGCTGGTAGAGAAAAATTCAGGAAAACGATGTTAGGCTACAATCATAGTGCACTCGGTACCGCAGCCGGTATCACCCAAAAAGAGCGAATTAATAAGAGCGACAAAATAACAACGAAAGAAAAAAGGAGATAATAAAAGGAGCGAACGATAAAAATGAGCGAAAGTTCCATAAATTTGATAATATATTAAATACACAAAAAATTATACAAATTATCGAAATTATAAGTTTCTGTGGCCGTCGGTGGTGCAATGGGTAGTGTGCGCACCTCTTGTACAAGAGATCCCGGGTTCGATCCCCGCTCTGACCACCTTAAAAAAAAATCTTTCGGCGGCGGTCACTTCGCATAGTGACGGCGACACTATCGGGTATTTAGCCATGAAAAAGCTTCTCAAAATACCGTTCGGAATCGGTGTAAAAACTGTAGGTCCCAATCAGTGAGTGAAAAATTAGAAAGCGCGCAGCTCACTGGTTTTGAGAAGCTCTCCCCAATCCCTTCATGGCATGTAATGGGAAACGTTTTTTTGTTTTTGTTGTAATAATTTTCTAACTAACAAACGATAAATTTAAATTTTATATTCAAGCGACATTTTTTAAAAATTTATTACAAATATTTATTATAAATATCTTGCACGAAATCATATTTATGAAAAAAATATTTTTAATATTACCAAATTTGCATATGATTCATGGCAAACTTGTTAAATTTATAAAAACAACAAGTATTAACATTATAATTGTTGTACAGTGCTTTTAAATATTCGAAATAAAATTAGCGAAATCCGACTTATGAAATTAAAAAAATCGCGCGATTCGGATTTCGCTAATTTTATTCACTCATTTTACCTCTCGCTGATTTTACCTTGCGCTCATTTTGTATTCGCTCTTATTTTTTCGCTGTTTTGGATTCGCTGTTTGTGTTTTCGCACCGCAGCCGATGACGAAGACAAACCTGAAGACGAACAACTGTGCATAAGTAAACATATGAATTTACACGTAAGTGATTATAATGTTTGCGAAGACGCAGATGATGACGAAGACGAAACGTAAGCTGTCAGCTTCAAACTGTCCACGAAGAACTTCCTGCAAACAAATAATTGTGTATCATTTCACTGGCCGACGGTGTTCTAATCAGTTCAGATCGGTTATGCCGCAAAAACAGGCACCATTTTCTTGGAAGTTCTTCGTGCGCGACCAATTTATATTATATTTGGTTCGTCTCAGCTGACTGGTGTTTATTCTCAGGTTCGAATGCATAAATTCATGATTTTACAGACGCTATTGAAGCTTTGTCTCTAAATCTTGTCAACATGTAATTTCACCAATCGGCTCGAGCCTTTTTGATGTGTTAACATCTGTAGGCGCGGGTAGGGACTAAATTCACAAAGTGAACACATCCAAACACAGATTGTCCGACTGCGATTACACAGATTGTCCAACTGCGATGACACAGATTGTTTGGCGTTAAACTCCTCCGAAACTGCTGGAACGATTTGTATGAAATTTTGTGTGCATATCGGGTGGGTCTCAGAATCGGCCAAAATCTTTTTTTCATACCCCTAACTGATAAGGGTGACCCACCCCTATATAGAACACAGATTTGTCCGACTGCGAAACACAGATTGTCAAACTGCGAAAAAACCACACACTGATGTAGCGGCAGCGAATAGTTGCCCTGTGTGGGTGCGGAGCACTCTCAGAGCAAAGAGAATAATGAGGTATTATATGTATATAAAAATGAGATAGCAAAAGAGCAACGAAAATTGTGTGAACTTGTGTAGCGTATGTGCGAACATAACAGTGTATGCACGAGTATGTATATGTGTCTGTTGCTTTGCATTCTCTTTTTTTTTTGTGGTTATAAAATAAAAAGTATTAAGCAAGAAAATAATGGCACTTGTCTTTAAATATTTTTAAGTGTTATTCAGTATTAATTTTATTTAAATGAAACGTCATCATATGATTGAATGCCTCTTTTTTTTATTAGAATGGTAAGTCAAATAAAATGTTGGTGCGGAGCAGTCTCTGAGCAAAGAGAGTAATGGCGTAATGTACTTGTGTAAAAATGAGATAGCAAGAGAGCAACGAAAATTCATTCAAATAAATTCAAATAAAAGAAAAAGTATTAAGCAAGAAAATAATGACGCATGTGCTTGCACTGGTCTTTAAATAATTGTAAGTATTAATATTATTTAAATGTAACGTCATCATATGATTGAACGCTGTTTTTTATTTTCCAATGTAACATTTACTAATGTGTTCATAGAAATCGAACAGGTACCGTGTAACAAAAAGGTGTTAACACATCGCCGTGAGTTTGAACACTAATTCGATTTTTTTAACGATTGACAAAGTATGCGGTATCCACCGCGAGCAAATATTTTTTCCGAAGAAATATTTTCATGCAGTATTAAATGTGTTGGGGTGATAGGAATGCACAAGGTTACCTCTGTCTCACGGTATGCCACATGGTAAACTTGCAATACCAGCTCACACATAGCATTGATGTTTTCCGGAGCACCAGCCGATCTTGGACGACCTGCAGAAAATGTTTCTGAAGCAAACGTCGGCCCCCAAATTAAATTCATTATACTAGTTATGCTTAGTACTGTAGGATAGTGCATCATCGGCATAGAAAGATTTAAGAACATCGGTGCACTCTTCTCTTTATAATTCACGCCGAAGGATGTGAAGAATAATCGCCCGAAAATCTTCACGAGTTAATTCCATTTTTTGACTAAAATTCATTTTCGAGTCACTGACAAAAAAACAAAAATACTGCTCGCTCCTCAAAAGAAACCAACACTGCGAGAGGTAGAAAATGGAGTGACACCATTCTCGGAGACTCGACGCCAAAGTTTTTCACATAGATATCGTGCAATACTTTGTGCTCGAACACTCCAGCGCAGAGAGGTTTTTGTACCTATTGAGAACCTTTTGGAGTTTGATTGATTTAAACTTTTGTGACATATCCCTACCATCTTGACCGCGAGGTAATAAGACCCACGATATTTGGAGGTGAATTGAATAAATAGCTGTTTGTCTGCGATTGGATGTACTCAAGAGGAATGGAGTTAGAAATGGTATGGAGGTATAAATTGCAGTTTATATTTCAAATTTATTTTATGTTTATTGTTTTACATAATTCTCTTGTTATTAAATAAAGTGAATTGTAATAAACGGAATTCCAATGTGACATAGATTCTATAACAAAGTCCACCTTCCTAAATTTTTCAGGAGAATCAGGTTTCCGAATTCTGCTTGGAGCTTCATTTGTAGTAAGAAACCTGTGGTTTTGTATAATAAAATTAATAACATTTATGTAGTTTTGCCGCAATTTCCAACAATAACGGAAGGTGCAAAAAGTTGCTAACTTGAGCATTAAAAAAATATATTTTTTTTTAAATATTTTGAAGTTCAGCCTTTTGTAGTAAGCAGGGCTGAGAGGTTACAAATCATTAACAAATGGTTTGCCACGAAATTCCAGTGACGAACTGGCAAGAGCTTTTCACAACTCACTGATTGGGACATGAAGTTTTACACCAATTCCGACGGGTTTTTTGTGACGGGTTTATTATTGGCTAACCGTGCAGGGCTCGAACTCATGTCACCATGTACAAGAGACGTCATCAGACAAAATTTCACCACCGACAAAAGCTTCTGGACTGAGTTTAAAAACTTTTCTTGCCCTCGCGATCGGTCCAACTTCTTGAGATACAGGTCTTTAAATTTTCAGTACATATATAATCACGCATATCTCAGATATTTATAATTCGATCTAGTTGAAATTGGTATCATTACAAAGGTCTTTCTAAATTCTAGAAACCTGTGTATAAACATAGTTCTTGTTATTAACCCATTGGGGATCTAAATAAAAAAAGCCATTTTTTAACCTCACTTTTTTGATAAATATTTATTTTTTTCAAAAAAATTCCCAATTATAGTTATTTTTTGGTAGGCTCCCATAATAGACAACACCCTAACCATTTTTTTAAGATATAACTCTCACCAATATTCCTTCAAAAAACTAAAGATATTTACGTTAGCATTTTTTAAATACATTTGGCTCTTTTTCAATCTTTCAAACACGAAAACAAGTCATTTCGCAAATATAGTATACTTGTTTCGAAACACATTGTGTTTGCTATTCCATATAACATGTTTGGGTCTCAATGATTAATAGACTATAATATATGTATTTGTGGCCCAAGTGTGGTTTTGTTTATTGAAAACTGCTGAAAACACTGCTGTCTGTCACAATAAAAAAACAAAAAGCAGCAGATCTTCAATTCACGAATGCAATGCTGGCAAACGTGTACACGGTTCTGGCAATATGTTGGTGGGGCCGTTATTATTCAGCGTGCGTTGTTACCTCATCTTTGGCAGGTAACAGTTTTTTTTATAATTTTGTCACTTTTGTCAAATGTGTCAGAATACCAAATTGTGACAATTGTCACATTGCTGTCAAATAGTAATTGTGGTGACTTTTTTAACACTGCCAGCTGATTGTAGCATGTGCTGTCCGCTATACAACTCCTGGTTCAGATGACATCGATACTCGTCCTTATCGATTTCAAGGCGACATTTTTATAATCTGCGTTAAAATTTGTTCATGTGTATTTTCTAGTTTGAAAAGAAACTTGAAACTATTTCACAAATTTATGGATTTGGAACGAACAGAGATACCGTTTAGCAGATACGTGCAAATGGGAAATTTCTACAGTCCGTAGTTAAGAAGCATATGTGACGTGTTTATGAACTATACATAAGAGGTATGCAAGTTGAGAAAGAGAGAGAGAGAGTACTTGCAAATAACACGCCTTTCCTTCTTTAGGTCTGTTGAAGCATCTTCGCGGGTGGCAATTAACATGTGTGGAAATGAACGAGGATTAATATCATCTGCTGCGCATCTGTGACCGTATAAGGGATGATAAAAAAATCCACCCCCGTATGTGTCGTCAAGAAGTTATTCACTTTAAATTATAATTCCATTATCTTTTAGAGGTACATTTTCCAGTAGGGATATTAAAACAGATCACACTGTTATGGTATTTTGGTTCAAAATTGTTTGAAGTTTGATTATGGCTCGGTATAGTGTACTCGTATTCGAATTACTCAGCTGTATTGCGAGTGTCAGCATAATCGTTCCACCGAGTGCACAGTTTGCAATACCATCGACAAATTTGAAACCCACTTTAATCACTGGATAATACGCGAGCACTTACACCACATCCAGCACACAGTGTATAAATTATTGCTGCGACAGCTGAGGGTACATGCGGCGACCGTTATAAATCGACTTCGTGCCTTTCTCAACCGCTGGGCTTATCGTATCCAACTACTCGTCGTATTCAATGTAGGATGTTGATTTAAAGCATACAAAAGTCAACTTCTGCAAGAAATGTAGCCAGCCGACCTTCGGAATCGTCACCGTTTCAGTCTTTGGACTCTTGAAAGGCTTGAAGAGGATGCCCAGCCTTTGACAAGGAATTTTCCTAAAATATTTGATTCGACTGCAACTTCGCAATGTTAAAATTCTGAACACTAACCATTTCCAAGAATATTAAAAAAAAAAAAATTAAATAATTTTGAAAACCCAAGTGGTCTAACCGCGTGGAGTCCCTGCTCGTGGATACCATTAATTTTGTCTTGTCCTCATTTACTGTCAGACCCAATTTTCCAAACTCTTTCTCAATTCTCGAAAACACAGCAGTAACTCCTCTAATTGTGCGCTCAATGATTTCTATATCATCAGCATACGCAAGCAGCAAGTGACTTTTGCTGCTGATTGTTTTATTCATGTTATTCGGCAGAGTTTCTCATAATGACCTCCATTAAGATGTTAAAGAGATCTTCCGAGAGGGTGTCGCCTTGCCTGCGGCCTCGCTTAGTTTAGAAAGGTTCGGTAAGATGTTTATCAACTTTCACAGAGGATTTGGTGTTCGTAAAAGTCATCCTGCAAAGGCGTATGAGTTCTGCAGGCAGACCAAGCTCAAACATTGCTTCGTAGAGTTTCTACAGTATCGGGCTGTCGAATGCCGCCATATAATCGACAAATAGGTCAAAGGTGTAGATTTTTTTTTTGAGGGTGTTCTCCTGGATTTGGTGTCGGGTGAAAATCTGGGTAGTTGTCGATTTTCCAGGCCTAAAGCCATATTGTTATGATCCAATCAGGTCAGAGATTATTGGCACATTGTACTTGATAGAACCCCAACGGCGGCAGTCATGACCTGGAAGGCCTGAAATCATAACCAAACGGGCCTTCTTTAAAATACGGAAGGCCTTCCCTGCACATTACCTCCTCAATTCTTTTTAACATTGCGTGAGATTGGGAGGGAAGGCCTTCCTTGCCCATTGCCTAAAGAAGGCTTTAGAATGCATGCAAGATGAGGGCCTTAGAAGGCATTTACTTTAATTTATTTTTATTAAACAAATATAAAATTAAAATAATTTATTTTATCACCAAATCATTATCCCCTACTACACATTCTTTTATAAGGATATATGAATCAAATTGAAAATTTTAAAAATACCCTGAAAATATTAAATAAAAAATATAATTTTAAAATTTGTATGAAATTTTCCAATTAAATTACGGTTAAAAGATTTAAGCTCATCAATGCACTCTTATCTTTATGATATATGTCGAAAGTTGTGAAAAATAATCGCTTGAAAATGTTCACGAGTTCATTCCATTTTTTGACTAAACTGCATTTTCGAGTCACTGAAAAAAACAGAAATACTGCTCGCACCTCAAAAGAAACAAACAGTGTGAGAGTTAGAAAATGGAGCGACACCATTCTCGGAGACTCGACGCCAAAGTTTGTCACCTAGAGTTCGTGCAAAACTTTGTTCTCGAACACTCCAGCGAACAGAGCGGTTTTTATACCTATTGAGATTAGAATAGGAAAAGAAATTTCTTAAAATTGTAAAAATGTTCTTCTTGGTTATATCTGATGAAAATATTCATGCATTTCGCAGGCCTTATTTTAGGAAGGCATTACAAAAGGACCATTCCGCATGCCTTATTTGTGGAAGGCCTTGCGACTTAAAAAAACGTTATGGGTATCGTTTCATAGGTTTTTGAATGGCCCGATTTCATTTTTGGTAAACATTTTTCGATCAGGATTTCGATAACTAACCTAACGAAGGGAAGAGCATGTGTAATTTTACCTTTTCACATAAAATTTCTAACAAGGTATAACGTTTTAAACTTTTCTACCAAATTTATTAGGAATTATAAAATAAATAAATAGTTTGAGAAGTTTGTTTCGTAACCATACAATATTTATTTGGGACCACAAAAAAAAAAACTTCGATTAAAACAAATTTATATCATTACGATCGACATTTTCATCATCGTCGTCCTCGGAACTTTCAAAATTTTAGTTTGAAATTTCGAAATTTTAGATCGACATTTTATGGTTTTGCCAGACCTAAATTCCAACAGAGTAATGTATTTAACTTTACACTGAAAAAAATTAATTTTTACACAATTATTTTATATTTAATTATGAAATCAAAAACTGGACCAAAGTTTAAAAAAAAAATTTTCTTCAGCAAATGGTAGTAAAGGTAACGAAATAAAATCACTGACTTCGGTTAGGGTCTAAAGTGTTCAGAAGTGAAAATCGAGCGCAGATCCCAGTTGATCATAATTATTGTCGGTGGGTGTAGGGGGGGTGTTCCTAAAATAAAAACTGTTAAGGGAATGCACAGAGTGGAGAGTGTGAGTGTAAATTGTCATGGTGGAGGGTATATAAGCTTCGGCCCGGCCGAACTTAACACCGTTTCTACTTGTTTTTGTGTACACCGGGCAATGCTAAACATCAAATGACTCGCTTTGTGTGGCCATAGAAACAACAACGAAACAGAACATCAAATGACTCGCTTTGTTTGGCCATAGCAGCAACAAAGAAACAACCAAACACACAACATCACACATACTTTGTCCGAAGTAGCTGACGTATACGTGTGTCACATAACCACATGTTTGCCATGTCAACAGCAACGAAACAGCCAAACACACAACATCACACATACTTTGTACGAAGTAGCTGAAGTATTAGTATGTCACCATAACGTCGACTGCGCAAGCCCATGGGCTTGCAAATGAAATTTTGCGTGGCTATGCTTTATATCTCCGTTCAACAACAGCAACAGATACATGTACATACATACGTTATTATGTTAATACATACGCTCTAGACACAATTTCGTTTGCCTCACCCTTGCCACACCACTCTTTAATTGCTCTCTTGCTCTCTCATTTTTGTTTAACACGTCATTATTCTCTTTCGCAGTCGCAGAAAATCTGGGTTTAGCAGCAGCATAAAATCTGGTTTTAGCACCAGCATAAAATCTGGTTTTAGCAGATTTTGACTTTGATAGATTTAGTCCCTATACGCCGCTATAGATGTTAACACATCAATAACCCAAAATTAGCCTGCCTGCATGTATTGAAACAATACTCAACTTTGGGCCCCTTGGGTGATCAGCAACGTGCATGGAACCTTCAAAACAGTTAACTCTCGACCTCAGTGGTTAATTGGCAACTGCTTAAGTCACTTATTTTATTTGGATTACTGCTTCGATTTTTGGAATTTTGTCCGGTCATTTTTTAAATCTGTCCCAGTGTGCCACGTAAATGATGAAATATTATGATCGGCTTCTTAGAGATTATCATTCAGTCATTCATATCATTCGGATTGATAACAACTCAGTATTAAATTTCAGAATTTTTAGTTCATTTGCTTTTACCGGATCTAATATGAATTTCTTCTTATTTCTATACTTAATTGCCTGATTGCTATAAGTGCTGGATGCTCTTGATGAACCAACCTTTGGGGCCAAAGCCAACCTGGATGTTCATTCCATTCTAGCCATTATTTTTTCTGTTAGTCAATTTTATTCCGTTTATTGTTATACTATGATACCAACACTTTGTTCAGTTATCTTTGGGCCCACTTCTCCACTGCCATGCATCACAGGTGTCTGCAAATGGTAAACATTATTCACTCTTAACCTTTTCGGTTGCTTGCCATTTTCCATCAAAACCTCACACGATTTCTGAAAAGAAAACCAACCACAACTGATGTTATTTTAACTTTTTCCTTACAGTTCCTCATTACTTTTCTTCGCTCGACAAAAAGTGTGCTTGCGGGTGAGTGTGTTGTTATGTGCATGTGGTCTGGGTCAGGTAACTAAGTGTGGCAGACATCTTGGCCAAAAAAGGAAAAGGATACGTAGTGTAGCGTGGTGGTGGAAATAATAAGAAAATAGGCAAACACGAAACGTGTGTCTACCCTTTTACGTCTTGTTTCTATTCAAAATTTATAAGACTGTGGCGTTCATACGCAAAGACCATAAATTACTTGAGTTTTTAGACAAATGCGAGCCATTAAGTAGTTTTTGTTTCATTTTATGGAAATGAAGGTGATAGAGGTCCAGTATTTTCTTCCTTCTCCTTAAAGGAGATGATTTAATAACATTAAAGTGCTCTCTTTTTGGCTTCACATTAGTTAGTTGAAAAAAAAGCTAAAACCTGCAACATAATTGTTGTTTCTAGTACTTTAGAGATGTGGGACAATTTCTCTAGACAAAGTTATTCGAATTGCGAAAGAGATGTAGTCATATTTTATATGAACAAATTATGCAATTAATTTATTAGATAAAATGATTTTACTTATGCTGATGGTGCACCGTTTTTGTTAAAATATCAAAGCCATTTTTATTCGGGCTGAATTAATACAAGATGCTTCTACTAGATTCGCCGAGTTAGTTTGAAAATTGTATTGGTACGAAGCAAGGCGATGATCCCCTGTATCTAGTAATTAGAGTTACGTAGTTCATGAACTATATAGTTCATGAATCGTGACCTGACCTCACCCTCACCAATATAGTATCCGAGGGGGCTAACAAAAGATCGCTTAATAGAGTAGAAAAAACTACACAAAAAATGTTTTAATTTTATACCTTTATTCTTCATCTCTTTGTATTTTTTCAATGTAATCGCCATTTATTTCGGTACATTTTTGAAGTCGATAAATCCACCTTGAAAAACAGTCTTCAAAATCTTCAAATTTGCAACTTCTGGGCTCCATACCACGCTTTGTTGTTTGGTTTCAGGATCGAACTTGTAAAACCATGCGTCATCACCTGTTACAATTTTCTGAAAAGTTGAAGACTTTCCGTTTTTGAATTTGTCAAGAAAATATTGAGAAAAAGGCACACGTGCCTCTTTTTGAGCTTCAGTTAAAATTCTAGGAACCCATCGTGCAGATTTTTTCGTGTATCCAATACAGCCGCGATACAGCCATGACATTCAAGCCCAGTTCTTCAGCAATCATTTTCTGGCTCAATCTTGGATCTTCGTCAATTTTAGACTCCACCAGCGCTACACTTACATAGTCAGTCGCAGGTTTTGGACGGCCTACTCGAGGTTCGTCCTCCACAGAAAAATTACCGGTGTGGAATCTCCGGAACCACTTTGAAATAGTCACAAAGGATGGCGCATACACTCCAAACGCTGTTTGGCATTCACTAAATATTTCTACAGGCTTGAGCTTACGCCGAAATACAAAAAGAATAGCAAACCGAATTTCTTGCTGCGTTGACACAGTGATATCCACTGACACTGTTTCACCAATTTTACGTTTTCTTGTCTCCATTTTGACCGAACTTTCTGAAAATTAGAGTGATATATCGTAAGATTATAACAAACAGTATGTAATTTTTGATTTATTAAAAACTTATAATATGACAGCAACTAAGCGAACTTTTGTTAGCAACCCATTATGAGTTGTCACAACCCATTAGAGGTCGTCACAATCTATTGAAGGTTGCTTCAATGGAATTTCAGTTGTGAAGATAAAATTTAGTCGTAACAACTTCAACTCGGTTGTGACAACTCTAATTTGGTGGCAACAGCCGAATTTGTGGTTGATACAACCTCTGTTCAAACACTTAGTTCTTTGTGCAAGTATACTAGACTTGTGTCGAACTCGTTCAATAGTTCTCGAACTCGTTCATGTAAGGTGCCCAGACATAACAATCACGAACATACTCGCCACATCGAACATGTGCATTATGTGCGTGAGGCTGATGTGTGTTCGTCCTAAATGAACTATATAGTTCATGAACTACCCAACTCTAAAGTGTACAAACTGCAAGAAGAGAGGACGTACTCTGATCGAATTCCTAAACTCTTAATACACTCTGGTTCATTTAATTAAAGGCACTAGAAATTCCATATTCAGCAGCCTGTATCTTTTGCAATTTGTAAGCGATTGCAGAATTTTAAAATGGAAATGTAAGCTAGATATCTTGAGATAAATGTCCTATTTGCTTTGGTTCACTTGAATAAAGGCACTTTGTTATATTTTTATTATTTGTAAAGAAAGCGATGATTTTTTAGAGGGAGCGTTTGTTTATTACAATTTTTTACATCTTAATCATTTTACGAGTCAAAATGGCAAACCAAAAAATGTTAAATCTATCGGAAAAAACTAAAATCGATGTCTACCGTTCTGAAGGATATTCTAACCGCGCAATAGCTAAAAAAATTGGACGGAGCCCAATAGTTGTCGACAATTACATCAAGGACCCCAAGGGGTATGGAAAAAATTTTAAAGGAAGGGTTTCATTGTCTTTATCTATGTATGAGAAAATAAAAATCATCAGAATTGCTTCTAATTCTGCCTTATCCTTGTCAAAAATAAGAGCTCAAGCTGGAGTTGAAGGGAGCAAGTCATCATTACGCAGAGTAATTAAGAGCTGTGATTATCTTAAATATCTGAAATTACAAAAAAGCCGCCACTTAATGCTCCTGGTAAGGAAAAGCGGCATCAATTCGCAAGAGACTACATGGTATGGGATGTGCAGCCAAGAGGTCATATAAATCACTGGAGAACCGTTGTATTTACGGTTGAAAAGAAGTTTAATTTGGATGGGCCTGATGGCTACAACTATTATTTCCATGATCTGCGCAAAGAAAAGCGTTTTTTGTACCGACATCATAGCCGAGAGGGCGGCGTAATGGTGTGCGGTGTTACGACGTACTATGGCACCATCGATCTTGAATTTCAAAGTTGCAAAAATGACTGGTGCAATAAAACGTTATTGGAATCGGCTTTTCCGAAGTTCAGTTAACTATTTGGTCCCATATCTTGGATATTGCCCCTATACACAACGGCAGAGTAGTAAAGGAGTTCATTGCAAGCCAAAATGTTAATATTCTTGACTGGCCACCCTATTCGCCAGATCTAAACATTATCGAAAATATCTGGGGTTGGTTATTTCGGAAGGTCTATGAAGAAGGTAGCCAATTTGATGACAACCAGTCACTAATTCAGCCCATTAAGGATGGTTGGACTCAAATTTCCTTGGATTACATAAATTCTCTTTATCTCTCAATGAAATCCCGTGTATTTGAAGTTATTAAAAACAAAGGGGGTTGTACCCATTGCTAATAGTTCTTAGATAAAGTAAAATAAATTAAAAAAACAAGAAAAACTGTTTTTCACTAAAATTAGTTAAAGCGCCTTTATTCAAGTGAACGAAAAAAATAGCACATTTTTGGATTTTTTTTTATAAATTGCTCAAAAAAGTTCGTTAGTTAAGAAACCACTATTGTCATGTTTTTTTTTATATTTCAAGATGTCATGGAAGCCAGACCATTTAAAAATTCTGCAATCGGTTACAAATTGCAAAAGATAGAGGCTGCGGAAAATAGAATTTTTAGTGTCTTTAAATAAGTGAACCGGAGTGTACCTTTCAAAACTAAATATTGGCCATACATTTATTATACGGAAATTATATTTTGTATTTTAATTTGAATTACCTCTACAAATGCAAATTCAAAAATATTTATGTAAATACTATTGGCAATTGTACTTCTTTCCCCAGCATTCCCTTCACATCTAACTTTTTTAATTTCATTCACTACTTTACAACCTCATGAGGTGAGATCCCAGTTGGAAAATTTGCCTTGAAGACATTGTCTGTAGACTTTCATTAGGATGATGTCAGTAGGTGCTGACGCTTTCTATGATACATCTTCGTGACATTTCAAAAGTTTTTCCTTAGGTGATATAAATTGTGAACAGTCTCGCAATGTATGCAAGCCCGTTCTGTTGACTTGTCAGCATTAGGTCATGACTGACTTCTTCTAATGCCAATGCTGAACATGGCGGCCGGAAGACGGGCCCCAGGAATTAACACCCAAACCTCAAAATGAAAATGAGCCCCAAATTTAGGGTTTGTTTTCATTATGAAGGTGGGCCCCAACTTTCAAAATGAAATAGCGTCCCAAGCAATGCACGACCCCAATTATTTTAGTGGGTTTTTCGTTTTAAACCGTTTAAAAATTAGGCCCCAATAAGCGCAAGAGATCCCCAAAATAATTATTTGTTGTATACTGGTAAAATTTGGGGAAAGATTTCATTGACGCTTTGGAGTGTATTTTCTTGAAATGTAATTTTAAGGAATAGAAATTGCACCCCCGGAAAATCGGACCCAATAGAAAAAATTGAGTTTTTTTATCCGTCGATTTGATTAAATTCAGAATGAATATACAATACACACCTAAACATATTCCACGAAACATTAAACAAAATGAGATAGAATAAATAGAATATTTATTTCTAATATTTGTGTCCCCTTTTTTTGTTAAAATTTTGTTCATTTCTTTCTAAAACCGTATTTCTTTCTTTTCGTTAGGGAGCGGATCGGCAAGTCAACAGGGACTCTGACATGTCACTCCTTAGTCACTGATGATTTCTTTAGGAAGTGTCCAACTGGGATGTCGTACACATATTAATTGAACAAACAAATTAAAAAAAATTCAACATTTTCCTCCAACTGGTTCTATTCTTCGCCTTTTCCGCCTGGTGGTAACACCAGTGATACGGTGGAATTCTTCTGCCTGATATTTCCAGCGGAGTCTTGGTCGTCCTCTTTTCCTGCTCTACACTGTCTTCCATAATCATTATCTCCAGATATTCAGTGTAAGAATCTGAGTGGAGTTGTGCTGAAAAGTGGTCTGATACGAAGCAACATTCCACATTTTAAGCACACACTGCTTATCAGTCACCAGATTCCCATTCTAGTCCTTGCGGGAGGGCAGCCCATTATTCGGCCCGTTATTTGATGTTCTTACCTTCTGGAAATATTTTCGGGATTCATTATTGATCCTGCACAAGTCGGTTTTTTCACACTCTCTCTGCTCCCACTGCCATTTTTTCCACTTAAATAGTTGGTTTTACACCCTTAGCAGCCTCTTGTACCGCTCACTAGCAGCACGCCTTGTAACTGACTGCTTCGTTGCCATACGTGCAGCGTTTTCTTCACCAGTTGCAATGCGACATTCTTCGTCGTACCTTGGCTTATCCTTCTGCGGTTTTTGATAGCCAAGTTCAATCCTTGCGGCGGTTTCCAAAGAATGAGAGATGTGCTTCCACTGCGCATCTGGTTCCTTAGGAGGGGTTATTCTACCCTAGCAGAAGAGTGAGCCTTTGTTGATAGGACATTGATATCTCCGGTATTTGCTGCTTGTAATTGACAACACAGCCAATGTAGGCAATTCAATTTTTTCTGTGAAAACTAAAAGTTTGCGCACCCCTTTTAGAAAGAGCCAACTGGTGGCATCTTTAAAACCATATATGTAAACTGAGTTGTTACACACACTTCTTTAATTTTTGCTGCATATTGAAAATCGAAATCGGAAGTCCACACTCTACTGATTTTCTTTTAAAACGTCTTTATGCGACTACGTTCATCTCAAATACACTCTGGTTCAATATGTTGCACCAACTATGGATGTTTCCTTGGTTTAACAACTTTCCTACATGCTTATACATAATGTAGGAGTATACCAATTCAGAAATGTATGATTTTTTTGTTGTAACATTTTATATATGAACGCCGGATACAAACGTAGTTACATATGCAAAATGTAGATGGAAGTTGCAAGTTGCCGCTAACCAAAGTTTCTTTACCCTTTACTCTTCTTCTTTCGTCGATCACTCTTGTTTGTTTCTCAGCAAATGTTGCACACTTCAAGTTGTTCGTTTAGTCGTAACGTTTCCTAACGAAATTTCAATTGCAAATTTTTCCATTTTTGGAAGATGTAAGAATTTTGCGTATCTCATCCTTTGTGATGGTGCAGTTTAGTTGCAAAGTCAGAAATGACTTTTTGCAATGACGGCAAGTCCTGAGCATTGTTGTATGTGTCTGTCTATCTTGTTGTACAAATAGATTTAGCCGCTAAAACTTTACAAAAAAAAAACAAGTTAAAATCTATGCATTTGCCTTGGCTGAGATTAACCGCAATTGTCAGCGGACACGCGGTGGGATGCATGAAGTCTTGGTCGGAGTGGAGGTATGAAGTGGTTTTCTACTCAGTGTAAATTTAGCATCCTTGTGGTGAGTACAGCACAGTGGGCAAATACAAGGGAAAAAGGTAATTTGCCGGAGAAAAATAATCTGTTCACTGTTACTTAAGAGAGCTCTTCAATGAATAGCTGCTCGTATGTGGAGTAGAACTGAAGGTCCTGATCAGTAAATCTACAAAATAGCAATTCCGATTCTGAGAGAACTTGGTGGGATAGCATGAGTGGGAACTTCTGAAAGAAAGTAGCCCTGGGATCTACTGTGCAGATAGTTACAAAAGCCAACAGTCTCATTCGCCTTCCAACATCGAAAAGAACCCATTATTGTGGGAATTAATGTCTTACGCTGTGGCAAGTTTCATTGATATTTAAAAATTTCCTTAAGAATATCGAACCCATTGGCATAGACAATGGCATCCACCTTCCAGCACAACAAATTAGTTTTCAACGCAACAAATTCACGTCACGGTCCTGGCAATACTAGTGTTGCCAGATGCAAACTGGAACTCCCATTGGAAAGTTTGACATTTTCTACCATCAACATACTAGAACGTTTTCACTTACGACCACTATTAGTTACAGTGTGTTGATAAATACATCGCGGTAAAAAAATGTAATTAACCCGTGAAAATTTTCGTGCGATTATTATTTACGACTTTCGGCGTGGATTATCGAGACAGACTCAATATGATGAGTTGATGGGTCATCCAGTGTACAGCCCTGATTTGGCACCCAATGATTTCTATTTGCTGTGTGGTCAACGTTTTTCAAGGCGAAATGAAGACGGGTCCCAGCAAATAACACCCCAATTGCAAAATGAAAATTGGCCCCAAACCAATACACAGGTTATAACAACACGAAATTTTGGGGTGTTATTTCGTACATTTGGGTCCATTTTCGCTTACACTAGGGGTGTTGTTTCATTATGAATGTGGGCCCCAATGAAAGTGGACCCCAATTATTTTTTGGGGGACATTTTAATTCTTCTTGGGGTCCGTCTTCATGTTTTGGGGTGTTATTTCATAACTAATTTGGGGTGTAATTTCTCGGGGTGCTATTTCCTAAGGCTACTATAAAACTTAATGAAAAAACACCCCATAATACCACATGAAATTAGGCCCCAAATGTTACTAAAAAGTAAATAAAAGTAAATTTTAATAAACTATATATTACTGTTTTAGAAAGAAATTAAAAAAAATTTTTCAAAAAAAAAATCGCGCGAATTTTTGGGAAAATTTTTTTTCCTGTTTTAGAAAGAAATTAAAAAATTATGGTCCAAAAATATAGGACGATTTTTTTGGGTAAAATTTTTAGCCTGCAGAGCTTCAGAATGCTATCAACAACATATTTTACTGTTTTAGAAAAAAATTAAAAAAAATGTTCCAAAAAAAATGGCGCTTCAACACACGATCAACAAAAATTTGAATAAACGTTATTTTACTGTTTTATAAAGAGATTAACAAAATTTTTTCAAAAAAAAAAAAATGGCTGAATTTTGTGTTACTAAAATTTTTTGCCTGTGGTACTGCAACACAAGATTAACAGAAATTTTAATAAATTTTATTTTACTGTTTTAGAAAGAAATGAAAAAAATTTTTCCAAAAAAAAAAAAAACGCGCGAGCAACAACAATTTTAATAAACTATATTTTACTGTTTTAGAAAGAAATGAAAAAAAATTTCCCAAAAAAATAGCGCGATTTTTTTTTTTGGAAAAATTAAACAAAATATCTTACAATATGTGTGTATTGTATATTCATTCTGAAATTAATCAAATCGACGTCTAAAACAAAACTATTTTTTTTCTATTGGGGCCGATTTTCCTGGGATGCAATTTCTATTCGTTAAAATTACATTTCAAGAAATTATACCCCAAAGGGTCAATGCAATTTGGCCCCAAATTTTATCAGTATACAAGAAATAATTATTTTGGAGTCCGCATGCGCTTATTGGGGCCTTATTTTTAAACGGTTTAAAACAGAAAAATGAAAATGGGTCGTGCTTGGGAGGCTATTTCATTTTGAAATTTGGGGCCCACCTTCAAAATGAAAACAAACCCTAAATTTGGGGCCCATTTTCATTTTGCAATTGGGGTGTTATTTTCTGGGGCCCATCTTCCGGCCGCGGTTTTTCAACGCCCGAAGCAGCTGTTGAATAATGAACACGAACATTTTTGGCGGTATACCAACCTTCTTGATACAAAAAAATAATGTAAACTAAACTAAGTTTTCGACGAATTTGTATGGGGAGCCGCTTAAAATCGTTTAATATTACTTAGCTCCTACACAAAGTGACCGAAAAATTAGTTTAGATGGCTATAAAAAATAGACCTACTATCGTGTACACAAAATTAAAAAATCACATGAGGTGTCATGAAATGAGCCCAGGAATACGCTGGAGAAATTTGTCCGGAACTTCATGAACCACCCTATATATTATGTACTAGTTAGCTCCAACACGCCTAAGGCGCCTGTTGAAAAATACGAAAATTTAAATGGATATTTAAGAAAAGATACTTGTTGTAAATTTGTGATTGATAAAATGGGCTGGCCTTAGGGCCTATTTAACTTATATAGAACAAAACTAGTAAGTCTAGAAAAGTCCTTGGACGCTACATGGAAAAAATATATATTATATGTATATTTAATTAAATACTTAAAGATTTTGTAAAATTAATATGGATCAATAAATACAAATACAAATTACGACATGTTTTTTTTAAAGAATGTAGTTCTTTTCCAAAAAAAAATTTGTAGGTCCTTTTTGTAAGAATGTGTATTCCAGTTTCACGAAATGGTCCTTTTTTAAAGAGAGGTACTTCTTTTATTAAAAGCTAATGTTTTTTTTTAAGAAACGGTACTATTTTTAAGAAAAAGTACTTTCTGTAAGAAAAAGCCATAAGAGTATGAATTTTTTTTTTGCAAAGAAGTACATTTTTTAAGAACAGGTACTTTTTAAAGAAGTTGTACATTTCTTTAGGAAAAGGTTATGTTTTAAGTAATGTACTTAATTTCAGAAAGGCTACTTATCTCAAGAAAAGATGAGGTATTATATTATTTTTAAGAAAATGTACTTTTATGAAAGGGAATTTTTGTAAGAAAATTTACTTTTTTTAAGAAAAGGTATTTTTTTGTAGAAAAAGTTTTCTTAAGAAATGGGAATTTTTTTTAGAACTGGTCTTTTTTCCAGGAACAGGTACATTGCTAAGAGTAGGTACTTATCTCCAGAAAAGTTATTTTGTTTCACGAAAAGGTAATCTTTAAAGAAAATATAGCTTTTAAGAAAAGGCAATTTGTTGTAAGAAAATGTACTCTTTTAAGAAGAGGCACTTATTTAAAAAAAATACTTTTTTTAAATAAAATTACTTTTTGTAAGAAAATGTACCTTTTTTTAAGCAAATGTACTTCTTAAAGATAATTTTTTTTAAGAAAACGTACTTTGTTTAATTTGTATTTTTTTTTTGAGAAAATTTACTTTTTTAAATACAGACACTTGTTTAAGAAAATTTTCTTTTTGTAAACTTCTTTCACTTTGGCTTTTCTAAATTTACTTTTTTATTCGGTTCAAAACTACAATATATATCAAATATTGGTTACAGCCTCCGCCTCGAAAACTTCCCATTAAACAAGAAAGTTTTTAACATATGTGAGACAACTAGTTAGTCTAGACATAAACCAAAGCAAAAGTTCCCAATATGGTTGATACTACTGGGTTGTAGCATAATAGTGTTAATAAAAAGTTGTTTAATTTTTTTTTCATTTTGCCCCCACCCCGCAACGTGTGATAAGTAACGTGTGATAAGTAAGTTATCGACCAAGCTCATGCTCATGAATGAAAAGTCTGTGGTTCGCTTAAAGTTTCTGATGAGCAAACTCGATTCCATCATCAATTATACTGAAACTTCTTATTTTTTCATCAAATTTCAAATTTCATTTCTGTTCCACTGTATCACATGCAGCGAAGTTTCTTCTTTTATCGTTACCAATGTGTTGTCACTCTGTCTTTGTGGAAGATACTTATTTCCATTACACTTTTGGGATACTTTTGAAGAATACTTGTGGTTTTTTCGGTCAAACGAATCGCTTCCACACATGGGGTTGCCAGATTTTTTACGCTGTTAAGACCCAGTTTACATATTTGCATACCGTTTGAATCGAACGTTTTTTTATTTAAAGTGAAGTATTTGGCATTTTCAGGCGAATATTAGCGCAGGAAAAGTGGGCATCCAATAAAGTAAAAGAAGAAAAAATTCCTGATATGGATGTGTGAAAAGTTTGGAGCATCCCTAATGAATTGAATAGTGTCATTTGTACTAAAGGAAATCTTATCTACGACGTCTGTTCAGGAAATAACTATCAATGCTTTTGTAGTGTGGATACATTTCTGCACCGAAATTAATTACTAGTAACGTTTGGAAGGAATGGCTGTTCACTATTGGTACTTTTAGCACAATGAGCACCGTTGTGATACCACAGTTCGTCGTGTTCCATCTAGAAGATTACGCCGATTGTTTCAGCTACGGCGGCGGCGTAGCTACTTGAGATAACCAGCGGTAGCTGGTTACGGCTGCTGCTGTGCAGAGTTCAATTCTTACGAAATTTGAGCTGCTGATGTTATAGTTGTACTGAGTGCCGTAGCCTGTTAGGGAATGGGACTGACTGTTGGTGTTGTAGCGTGAGGAATTTCTCCAGACTTTTGTTATGCGAAATTGAACTTGTCGTTTAACTCCATAGGTTAATTCTTGGGAAATTAAGTGGATTGTTATTAGCGAATGTTGTGATTTTGGTTGTGTGTAGTTTATAGTTCGTAGTTTGTTGCTTGTTGTGGTTGTGACGTGTGTTGTAAATTGGTGTAATGCCATTAATTGATCGATTATACGAAAGACTAAGGAAAAAGTTATACGTAATCAGGCGGCGGCGCGGGAGAAATCTCAAAAAACCGCGGCGGCGGCGCAAAGATCTAGTTCCATCCCTGTTGTTAAACCTCTAATATAACCTGGTGCGGTTAAGGAAAAAAGGAGAAACAGGGTAAAGAAAAAAAAAAGTGAGCAATGTTGCAACCCTCGTAAAAGAGAACCAAAAAGTCGCGGCGATTCACTCAAACACATTTTTATCTCGCGTCATAACTTGAATATTTCATACTTTTTACATACATTATGTAATTTTATTTAAACATGGTTGGAATTTCTATAGTTGTGTACAATAACATCATAAAAAACTGCTCGTGTATTGAAATATTCAACGAAGAGAGCAAGACAGAGAGAGAGAGAGAGCAGAGAAACGAGACGCTTCCTCGATTTCTTTGTTGGCATTCCATTCCGTGAGTACATTTTCTTCTCTACTCTTTATTTTTTTTTAGTTAAGGGGCGTTTAACGAATTAATATCAACAACTAATCTATCTTTCCTCGTAAGTAGATTGCAGACATGAAAAGAGAGTGAACAACGTAAGTTCTTCGGTGAATATTTCCATTAATGGACAGAATTGTGATAATATTATTGCACATAATATATAAAATAGAGGGCGGATCAATAACTCCTTAACTTTTTGTATGAAACACAATTTTGTTTGCCAAAAAAAAAATATTTTTCCACAATACTCTTAGTCCAAGGTTTCTCCAATTTTTGTATCCCTTTCAAAAAATAGGATTTTTCGAGGTCCATAAAATTTGGCTGATCAATAATTTCATCGCTGGACCTAAATCTCTTTCCACCGAGCCATTTCTTTAGGTGTGGATATAGGAAATAGTCACTGGGGGTAAATCCGGAGAATATGGCGGATGAGGTACCAATTCGTAGCCCAATTCATGGCATTTAGCCCTTGAGACTACACACGTCGGCACCCATGAGTTTATGGTCAATTGAGAGCAAACGCGACACCTATCTTGGAGACAGCTTTCTTAAACCCAACAGATTATTTAAAATCGAAATAACACTGCCATATGAATTGCCTATGGCATCAACCATCTCACGACCTTTTAGTCTTCGATCGGCCGCCACCATATCGTGGATTTTTTCCTCATTTTTGGGTGTATTAACCTCCAATTGGCCGTCCAGAACGTTCAGCGTCATTTGTGCTTGTGCGACCACAACAAATGTCAGTAATCCACTTTTTACTATTGAAATCGATGGTGCCAGAGTCCCCATAGTATTGATCAAGCTTTTCCTTGGTTTGATTTACGGTTTTTTTCGCAAAAAATATTGAAAATCGAAATTCACTTTTCTCCATTTTTAAAAAAATTCACGAAGTTGTATGTTTTGAACAGTAAATGACGGAACTTGCTCAAAATTTGACAGTAGACTATTAACAGGTGGTACTGGATGGAAGCTGTGTTGCATTGCAGGGAAGTTCGAAAAGTCACGGACTTATTGATCCGCCTTACCAACTGTGTTTAAGGAGAGTCCTAAGGGCTGTGCAAAAACCTGAAAAGGCTAAGTTATGGCGTGAGAAAGAACACCATATTTTTGGGTTGGGTTCCATATATTTTGGAATTTTGGTTCTCTTTTACTCAGGAATATTTGCGTAGTCGAACGGTAAGTTATAAACTAAATACACCATTGTCTTCAAGTAGGCAACCTGCAACACAGCAGCAGTGGCAACAATATCTCCAAATCTTGGATACTTTTATTAAATGTGGCAACGCTGATGCTACCACCTACTGGCGTTGTTTTGAGTGGATGTTGAGTGAATCATCTTAAAGTTGCCAAACAGCAAAGGAATATGTAAAACAATTGTGTTTATGTATGTCTCCATTTGTTTTCACTTCAGTTAGAAATTTGAAAATGATGCGGTGTCTCCTTGCTTTCCTTCTTTTCCTTGTACCACCCTTCCTATTTCTTCTTCGTTGGGTGATGGTAGTAGCGGAGTATGGCCATTTTCTCGAAGCGTTTTTGTTTCTGTATGGTTTCCTTTTCCAACCGGCATGTGCCAAATGATATATTCCGAAGTTCTTGGAAGCTTTAGTTCTTTATTTTTTTTATGTTTTTTCCTCTACCAGGCCTTGTGGTCCACATTTGCATAATTCTTTAAATGTGTAATAAGCACAGAATGTGCATTTTTAGTATGCAAATGAAAGCAAATTGAATGTGGCTTAACTTGAGCACAGGACGGCGGGCCAACGGACAGACGAACGGGGCTCGGCTGGGCTATTGTGTATTGTTGTGAAGTTTCTTGTTAGATATTTGTAAGTATTTCGGGGAGAGAATATTTCAAGTGCTTTGTTGTTTCACTTTTGCCCACAATCACTTGTAACTACACTCTCAATTACCCTATTGCTAGAATGTCTTGTAATGGGGACCACACGACCATAAGGTAGGTAGTCTTGAATGTCAGAATGTGCGTAATGTTTAAGTAATGGGACAATGCAAATTTTGTGGCATGCCACAAGTGTCATACAATGTGTAGTACTTAACTACACAATTGCAGCAAATGTGTTGTAATGGTTCAGCACTTTACCTTAATCTCATATTAATAACGCGCAATTTAATGAAATGTGTGTCGTTCAAGTCATTGTAATTGCTGGAAAATATTTTCACAACATCTGTGTAGGTCCAGGGGAAATTTAAATAAGTGATTGATATCAAAGTAATCTAACAGGAAAATTTTTTTCCAAGAGCCTTTTTATATTTCGTAAATGTGCAGTTTTTTATAGAATCCAAAATGTTTCTTACCTTCATGTCAGGCGTTTATCTCCCAATCTTCAGGAAATCACGAAACTACTGGGGGGCATTCAGCTATGATTCGGTTGTGGAAATTGCAGCACTTTAGAATACAGTCCAAGTTGATGTGGCGCAGTGTTTTCAACTTGGTTTTTCATATCTAATACATGTCCTTTTCAAGTGTTAGTCATAGATCTTTGGCACCTTTCTTGACAACATTTTCGAAGTTTTTTCAAGAGAACAATATTGTAGGTCACAATGAGTTTTCTTAGGCATTTCAATTTATTAAGTATGTGTTCTGGTAACTTCGTTTTACTGTTTTTTCCTATACACTGAAAAATAACGGCATCTCTCGCATATTTTCCCAAAACATATTCTGCAGGAACCATGTATATATTTGGATCACACTCCAAACATTCATATGTTGAAAGTCCCAATCTTACTTGTATTTAAATGCAAACAGTATCATGTTTACTGACAAACATGTATCATTTTACGTGGAAACATATGTATGCGTTCTTCACCCCAAACACCTATATAATTACGTGGAAGCATTCGCGTGTTTCCTCAAACCCACAAACATATGCGAATTTCCTCCCAAATATAATAATATTTAGAAACAAATTTTTCTTCGATTTCAATCTATGTATATGTATTATTTATTATAACTAATTTTAACAATATAATTTCACATTTATAAATAATTAATACAAAAAATTAATAGATTTAAAACGGCCCCTTTTACAGTTATTTGCATTGAATGCAATATTAGTTTTTTTTTTCATGAAATGAGAATGTGCTGCTCTTTTCCTCGTTGTCTCTCACGTTTTTGTTTTCAGAAGGTTCCAGCTATGCGTTGTTACACAAACATGATATTTATATACAAATCACTTGTGTCGTTTTCATTATATTTCACAAATGGTCCGCCGTTCTAATTTTCTCAGTAAAGGCTCGGACTGAAAACGGGCTTCACGTTGTTGCTTTTTCCAGTTTGTTTCCTCAAAATCGTTTCTCATATTAGTAGCACACATAAATATATACGAAACATATACACGAAAATCAAAGTAACATCTCAAACCATATAACCGTCCGAGCCTTTGTTTATTCTTTTTTCACTGATCAAGCGCTTTTAATATCCTCTGTCCGATGAACAATTGACGACTGAAAACATTAAACTAAAACTCAATACATCAGGCAAAATAAAAAACATTTCAACTGAACTTTTCACGCACATTCAGGAGTATTTATCACTCAATGACTGAGAGAATAATGCAAAAATACAGAAATACACTTACAAGATAGACTTTCTCGTTGTCCCTCTTTTATTCTCTTGCTCTCGAGAGATCATAGACAGTGCAACAAACACAGCTGTATTTGCATCACAAACATAAATATATGTGGGTCGCAAACACATATATTATAACATATTAATCATTGTGTCTTAAACATGTAATATTGAGTAGCAAACACAATGTGTTTGGACACAAGTATATTGTATTTGCTACAAGCTTCAAATACACTTTACATTTGTATCCAAACAACAACAAACATACAGATTTCTCAGCGTGTAGGTGTTTACTTCTTGCATTGTTATTGGAGTATTTATGTTCATCATCAATTCGTTACAATAAGAGATTTCAGTCATATTTTATTGAAAAATGGGCCCGCGAATAGAATGGAGGAAAAGTGTGTTCCTCGTGATTCGAGGCATCGTATTTTGATGTGGAGGGACCACTTTTCAGCACTACTCTACTCAGATTCTACCACTGAATAGCAGGAGGTAATGATTGTGGAAGTTAGAGCAGATTGTATCCCCTCCCCACGAACAAAGGCGAGATTAGGACGGCCATCTCCCGGCTTACGAATAATAAAGCCACAGGCGTGGATGGGCTACCCACTAAGCTTTTTAAGGCAGGTGGCGAAGGACTACTAGCCCACATGCATCAACTCATATGCAGTATAAGTTTGGGGGAATCTATGTCTGATGATTGGAATCACTGTGTATTAATCACAGTGTATTCAAAAAGGGTGATCCATGGAGATACGTACATAGGTTTTCACCTCAGTTCAAACAAAAGAGAATATTCACAGACACAGGAAATAATTGGAAAAATTAAAAAAATATCTCAAAATTTTAAAATTAAACAAAATTATAAATTTTTATTTTTATTTTTATACATTTAGGATTCAGTATAAAAAAAATTCAAATATTTCGGAAGCGCTGAGTCCAACTACGAAAATTACTTAATATTAGAGCGTTTCTTACGGATGCGGGTAAAGTCGTGTCCTTCTAAGGTAGCAAATTTTCAAAAAATATCCCTAAAATACAATATGACCTGACTCGGAAGCAGATCATCCAATCGTCAAAATAACGAACGTTCGCCATCGATCCAATGCTATCCCTGATTTAATACATCTATTAAAACAGATACAGTTTTCAAAAAGGGGATTTTTAAACAGAATTCCCATGACTTCTGGCATACCGTGAAGCTTTTTTAGTTTAAAAAATACCCTGGTAGTAAACAAAACTTGATTTTGGAGCAGCATTACTTTTTTGCATCAAAAGCCTTCTGTAAATATGTGTAATACACACTACCATGATACCATGAACCAATTTAGAGGTCAGTTTGGTGAGCAATTAATCTCACGTTATGGCCGCCTCGTTTGTGCAATTTGGCCCCTCTATACTATTTGTTCTGGGGGCACTTGAAGTCTCTCATCTATAGGAACAAACCAACCGCCATTTTGCAAGGTAGCATTCCACGTGTCATTGGCGAGATATCGGCCGCAATGTTGGAAAAAGTGATTCAAAATCGGACTTTCAGAATGGACCACGTGAAGCAAAGCCGTGAGCAACATTTGTGTTAAATATTCTTTAAAAGTGATTTATCGCCCCAAATAAATATTTCAGTCATTTGTAAAAATTTTCTCTTTTCAAAAACAAAAATTCAAAAACCAAATTTTAAAAAAATCACCCATTACAAACCTTCTTGCTTTATGGCGCAGAACGCTGGGTCATATATATTGTATTCAAAAAACCAGCGTTGCAAAAATACCGGTTTTCCGTTTGTTCGAATACTCCGATTTTGGCGACACAAGCTTTCGGTTAAACCGAAATCTAGAAACCTCTTAACAACCGGTTTCGGTTTTTATTACAAAATGAACATCTATGCTTTTATTTTTAAGTCGACTCTTAGAATTTTGAGATCGACTATCGAGTACATTGTCATGAAAATGCTTGTTAAAATACCATTCGGAACCGGTGTAAAACTGCAGGTCCCATGCAGAGTGTGTGAGCCTATGTCTTCATGGGATGTAATGGCAAACTGAAGGGTAGACCATGTAAAATTTGGAATTTAATTTCGCCCTAAAAAAATACACTAATAGGCATTTTTTCAAAATTATTAGTTTATTAGTAAGGCCCTTTATTGATATTTATTCGAATGGCTTCCATGACAGTAGCCCTTTCAATCTACTACATTTTGCAGCACATTTTCGAATGTTTGGACCTCTATTTCATGTGTTAAGGACTCGGGATTGTTTGCGTAACCCTTATGTTTTACGGCGCTGCAGAAATAATACTCTAATGGGTTCAAATCGCAGCTGCGAGGCGGCCAATGGACTTCCGAGTTTCGGCTGTTTATGCGGTTTTCGAACACCGTGCATTTTGAACGATTATGACGTTGGCTGTCTGTGTCCTACCTACAACTTTTGGGAACAAAAAATCGCTGAGCATAGCACGATAACTCTTGAGATTGACGGTTTCGGCGCCTCCTTGCTCATTTTCGAAGAAAAATAGGCCTATAATGCCGCCATGCCAAAATAACCACCCAACAGCCACTAGTTCAGGATGCATTGGCTTCTTCACAACAGCCACTCGTTGTGGTTGCATTGGCTTCTGCTCGACGATATGTGGATTTTCCGAGCTCCAAAATGCGACAATTGTAGTTGTTAAAGTAATCTCCGAGGTGAAAATATGATATACTTGTGCCCAAACGCATTGTTTTAGCTATTCAATATTGCATGTTTGAGACACAATGATTAATGTGTTATAAAATAGGTGTTTGCGACCCAAATATATCTGTGTTTGTGATACAAATACAGCCGTTTTTGTTTCACTCTTTGTGCTCTATCGGGAGCAAGAGAATAAATGTGTATCTGTATTTTTGCATTATTCTCTCAGTCAGTGATTGGCAAATATTCCTGAATGTGCGTGCAGATTGCAGATGAGGTCAGTGTTTCTTATTTTGGCTGATGTATTGCGTTTTAGTTTCATGTATTCAGTCGTCTATGGTTCAGCGGACAGAGGATATCCAAAGCGCTTAATCAGTGAAAAAAGTATAAACAAAAGGTCGGACGGTTAAATTGTTTCTGATGTTGCTTTGGTTTTTGTGAATGTGTTTCGCATATAGTTATGTGGAGGGCAGCAAATGTGAATCCCTTTTTCTGCTCGAGCCTCTACTGAAAAAATCGGAATGGCGGACCATTTCTGAAATATAATATAAAAAACACAAGTAATTAATACACACTTGTCTTGCATGAACTAGATTTGTATACACGTATTTTGTTCGTGTACCAACGCATAGTGCTAACCAACTCATGGTTGAACCCTTCTGACGACAGAAACGTGAGAGACAACAAAGAACAGAGAAACAATAGAGCAGCAGATTCAAAACGAAACAAATAATGCATTCAATGCAAGTAAATGTAAAAATCATTTAAATCTGTTAATGTTTTGTATTAATTATTTATATATGTACATACATGTACATGACCGTCGGTGGTGCAATGAGTAGTGTGTGCGCCTCTTGTACAGGAGATCCTGGGTTCGATCCGTGCTCCAACCACCTTAAAATTTCTTTCGACGACGGTCACCTCGCATAGTGACGGCGACACTATCGAGTATATAGCCATGATAAAGCTTCTCAAAATACCGTTCGGAATCGGTGTAAAACTGTAGGTCCCAATCAGTGAGTGAAAACTGGAAAGCGCACAGCTCAGTGATTGTGAGAAGTTCTCCCCGGTCCCTTCATGGGATGTAATGGGAAAACATTTATTTTTTTTTTACATGTATAATATAAGTAAATATATATTAATAAAATTAATTATAATAACTAAAGAAAGAAATAATAGTTCGTTTCTAAATATCGGTATGTTTGGGAGAAAATACGCATATGTTTCCACGTAAGAATATTGAGGTTTGGTAAGTATATGGATGTTTGGGATGAGCATAAAAGCATACATATTCAGTAAACATGCTAATGTTTGCATTTAAATACACCTGAGTCTGTGACTTGCAAACATATAAATGTTTGAAGTGTGTTCCAATCACATACATGGTTCCTGCAGAATATGTTTGGGAGTATATGTTACAGATTCGGGTTTTTTCAGCGTATAGTCATATCGCACGCAGCAGATACAGGACTGCGAGTCTACAAGATAAAATGCTTCCTGCCATAATAGACAAATGATACAATTGTTGATACGATTGAGCTCGATCTAAGTTCACGATCAACATTTGACTTCACTTCAATGAAGATCATACTTCAAATACGGATGTAATTGAGGAAAAATGTTCCTGCCATATTTCTCCATCATCCGATCTCCATCGTGTGTCGACGCCAAAAAATATGTTTTCATATTAAGATTGTGATTTTCAATCATCTTTTCAGTTTGACAATATATACTTGTTGATGTGTTAGCTGTCATTATCTATTCGATAACGTGTATATTCAGAGGAGGCAGGTTCAAGTTCATACGATCTTAAAGCGAATCACAGACTTGTCATTGATGAGCATGAACATCAGCTATCGTTGATGTTTATTGTTGGTTTACCGGCTTTCTTGATACCACATAAGATTGTAATCGAAGTTGTTGGCATCACTATCCTCTTCACAAAATTTTTTTGTAATTTTTGTTCAAATTCATCAGTCAGATTAAAAAGTTATCGACCAAGCTTAGGCTCATTAATGACAAGTCTGTGGTTCACTTAAACAAACATTCACAAATTTCTTCTTGGAATTATAGAACCACTTGTTTAGACTTCTGGAAATCTACCCATAGCTCCCATTGATTTATGACAATAATGCAACCACGCCTTGATGGTACATTTATATGAAGAGTTGTATCAAAACTTAGACTGGTTTCTGCCTATTTTAATAGCCTTCACTCTTGGTACAAATCGCCACAAATTGTAAACGTATGTCGGAATCGGTGGGTATTTTCAACCTCTCTTTGTACAGCTCTTTCTTACACCGCCTAGACAATGAGTCTGTTAAGGAATGAATTAGCGTTAAAATTGTTGTAAAATCTCTCCAGCCGCAATGCGTTCAACGACATGAATTTTGTATCTTTTTATGTAAATAATTATCAACCCGATAGTGAAAATTGAGTAGCGTTTCCAAACATGCCCTTATTTGAAATTCAATGATTTCAAATTATCATTGAACACAAAGGCAAATTAGGCCAGAGGGCGTTGTTTAGTATCATTTGAAAATGGCAAAGTGTAGTTAGGAAATATTTGTACAATTGTATATGTCTCCATTATATTGTATTAGGGTGATTAGCTTGATATAGCTTTGATGCATTTTATGTTCTTTTAATGATTTTTCCGATTCATGGTAAATTTCTATGAACAGCACTCACAAGCAAATACAGGTTCCTACTACCGAATTTTAGTTGTATTAACCAATTTGAGCATTTCAATAACCTCATTGATCTGAAATGGAAGATACAACTAATAAAAAGTACAATATTAGAATTCGTGTTCAAATAGTAGTCACTATAATCATAATTTAGTTTCTGTCACAAAAACACTTGTTACAGTGTTATGTATGTATTTGATTTTTCATAAGAGGCTTTGCTTTTCAAGAGAAACTACATACAATTGAATGTTACACGAAGACTTTACAGAGAAACTATTATTTTAAACAGAAACTGATAAACAAAGTTGTGAAAAAAACAAAGTGTATAGATATCATCCACCGAAGAATACATATGATCATAAATTGAGTTGAAGTGAGACTTTTAAACGCAATCGTTGAATCTGTCGCCAATATTGACGCCTTCACAAACACATACAAACAATTGTGGGCACTTGCCTGGAGGAACCATAGACTAATACTTATTGTAGACCCAATATTTCTCCCACCAAATTTACGACATTTGGCCTGGTGTGATACTTACGTTTGATGTTGAAAAGAATTGCTTTACTAATA
Source organism: Phaonia tiefii (assembly GCA_963931995.1). Lineage (NCBI taxonomy): Eukaryota > Metazoa > Arthropoda > Insecta > Diptera > Muscidae > Phaonia > Phaonia tiefii. The sequence goes on along the minus strand of OZ008371.1, from coordinate 174,972,687 downwards.
CCAGATAGAGGCAATGGTTCAAAACAATGAACAAAATAACAACAACGGCATTTCGTTTTGTGTGTTAAAATTATTCTGTTAAATACAACACAAATATATGCTAACAATAACAGTCTATACAAAATTTTAAAACACATTTAAATTTCACAGTTTTTGTAATTCCACCTGGTGTATGTCACTTTTCGTCAAACATCTCTCTATCACACCGACCGCATCACGAAGAGTGTGAAAGAAAACATCAGATGAGCCAAATATTTTGTCTACTAAGATTTACTCTATGGGAGGAACTAGTATTGTGGATGACACAAATTAACTTAAACATACATACGATACCCAGGGTAACCCATCCCCATTTTTGATCGAAAATATGAAAAAATTAGAAAGACTGTCTATAATTATCCCCGTTCTCGAGATATAGAAATTTTTTCATATTTTCGATAAAAAAAAAATGGGCACAAAATACGAACCCTGCTTATAAATAATAATAATTTTATTTTGAATCCCACCCGCGGCATTTACATACACTAACCGGAGAAAACTGATCTCTTATGACCTTAAAGGACATTACAACTTTAAACATAACGAGGATCTAAGACAACTAAATTTGAAACATATGGTAGGGCCAAACCAAAACAGAACGAGACAACTACAATTAGAATAGTTCGTTCTATAAATAGAACTTTCAAAACTTCTGTATCAGTGCGTGTAAGTAGGAAAGCAATGTGTAAGTAGCGACAACCAATCACTCTGCACACAATCAATAAATATCTTCAGTTAGTGACTTGTGTAGTGACAGGCTAGACGCTGCTGAAGATGATGCTTCACAAACATCGAAACGATCGTCCAGCGAATGTGAGTTCGAATCCCACCCGCGGCATTTACAGTTTTTCACTAACCGGAGAAAATATGATCTCTTATAGCCTTAAAGGAAATTACAACTTTAAACATAACGAGGATCTAAGACAACAAAATTTTGTTTATATTTAAATATAAAATACAACATTTTAATAAAAAATATTTTTTTTTACTTTTTTTCTATAAAATTCATAAGGGGTTAAAGCATCATCAAATGGTTGTGGCAGCCATCAAATTTAAGTGCATAATTAGTTGATATATTATTTGGTACAACCGAATTAGTATTTACATTTTTCGTTCATCCAACTAATAGAATATTTGATTGCTAGAACTAAAACCCGATTGACATATTACATTTATTTCTTGTTGCTGTGGCTTCAACTAAATATTTTAGTTCTTGCAACCAAAACTGAATTACAAATCAATAGATATGCACAACATTTGGTGATACTGAACAAAATTATTGGTAATCACAACAGAATAATGCGATAGTCCAAGGAACCGCCAAATTTTAGTTGGCTGTAAATGTAGTTGTGACAACGAATCTCTTCTCTGTGTGTAGGTATTTAAAGGCCTACCAAGGCATAGCATCAGCTCCCTCCTCCACAAGTATTTAGGGTTATCATCAAGCATTTTTCAATTCCAAAATAAAGTCTGCAGTTATAATACAATTTAAATACAATGTTTCAGTTTTGAAAAAATCAGACCGAATAAACTACACTTAAACACACGTGCTTAGTTATGATTAAAACAAATGTCTCACACGTGCTTAGTTATTAATAATAAAAGGTCCCGACTTTTATTTGTACTATAAATAATATACATTTTTACGGCAAATTTAACATAGTACTCGACGGCATCAAATCGCTGTTCACTGGAAGTCGGTTAATATTACCCAATGACCAAGATGACAAGACTGTCAATAAAAGTGTGTAAAAATACGATTGTCTGAAGAACTACGTGGCATTTGTATCCATTCTGCTGAAACACAAAATTGTTCGAGTCCATTACTCACAGGATAATGGGGTTCCTTGAAAATTAATTGATCACGCTGAACCCCGAAATCATGTTCTCAGTATTATATTCGACGTAAATTGGTCAAGTATGCTACAACTATCTTTCGTGCTCACTAGACGAGCACGGGGCCGAACCCACAAGCTTTTCCGTCTTGCAATTGTCTGCTCAGATTTGAGTACAGCTGTTAGTGTGCGCACCTCTTGTACATGAGTTGCTGGGTTCGATCCCTGCTCTGGCCACCTTAAGTTTCTTTCGACGGCGGTCACCTAGCATAGTGACGGCGACACTATCGAGTATTTAGTCATGACAGCTTCTCAAACTACCGTTCGGATCCGGTGTAAAACTGTAGGTCCCAATCAGTGTGTATAAAACTAGACACTAGAAGCGCACAAAGACGGGCCAACCTACTCTTTATTACATATTTCGCTGAATTAACGTATTAGCAACAAAACTTTTGATTATATTGAATTTCGGTTCCTGCTAGATCATTGGAATACAATTTTTGATTATATCAAATCAAGGTTTATATTAATCCATCACCCTAATGTATGTAGGTGCATTAATTGCAAAGGTATGTATATTTGTATACTCACATACATATCCAGAAGCGGAACTGTTAAGGCCTTCATAATAAAGGGTGTATTAAAGTATTTTATTAGGGAATGAATGAATGAATTCAATGAATTCCCTCTCTCCGTATTGCATGATATAGGATTTACAGAGATACATTACAATTGATTACAACAATGAGAAACAAATTATATTTTTGGCGGCAAACATACTGTATTTGGTTGATGTGGTAATGTATGAGAAGTTCATATTACAAGTTTACAAGGTCAGGAACGTTTTTCTAAGTGCAACGTTGTTGGTTTTTTTAGAATAACATACCATTCAGTGACAAGTTAGTCCTCGGTTTCTTAACTACTGTGCCTGAATTTATCTATTGGCAGATCATCAATCGTACACATATATGAGTACAAATTGGTATGAGAAATTTTACATATGCGAAATAGTATCGGTCGAATATCCGTAATTGTCAGTTCACACTCAAAACGTCAATTATTCCAGCACAAGAACAGAAAGCTTTTTTCCACCGTGTTCTTCTATACTCGCTGAAAAATAACGGACTTTGTAATATATTCTCCCAAAAATATTCTGCAGGAACCATGTATATGTTTGGAACACTCTTCAAACATTCATATGTGTGCAAGTCCCAAACTCACATGTATTTAAATGTAAACAGTATCATGTTTACTGGCAAACACGTATGCGTTTACATGGAAACTTATGCCCGCTTCATCCGAAACATCCCTATACTTACGTGGAACAATTCGCCTGTTTCCACCAAACCTACATATACTTACGTGGAAACATAAGCGTATTTCCTCCCAAACATAATATTTAGAAACGAATTATGCTTTGATTTTAATATACTTGTATTATTTATTGTAATTACTTTTATCAATATAAATCCACATTTATAAATAATTAATACAAACAATTAAAAGATTTAGAAGGTCCCATTTTACGTTTACTTGTACTGAATGCATATTTGATTTTTTTTCATGAAATGAGAATCTGCTGTTCTTTTGCTTCTCCTTTCTTTGTTGTCTCTCACATTTTTATTTTCAGAAGGTTTCTGTTATGCGTTGGTTATCACAATGCGTTGGTACACAAACAATATAACAGTCTTGTTCATGCAAGCCAAGCGTAGATTTATTACTTGTGTTTTATATCAAAAAATTTGGTATCACAAATGGTCCGCCGAAAGTTTCTAAGTAAAGGCAGAAACTTGGGCATAACATGATGAACTTGTCACGGAGTTTGAAACAAGTTATGCCAGTGAGTGTGCTTAACCGACATGTCTATTATTCCAACAAAACCCAATCATTTTTCTATTATAAAAATGTTGCTGACCTTGTTAGCGTGTAGTTTTTCTCATACATTAACTAAAAGAAGAAAAAGATTATGCCAGTTATGTTTGAATTTAGATTTTATGACAGATAATTTTTTTGGTGTGGCTGTCGGTTGTGCAATGGTTAGTGTAGGCCTGTAGGCCCTGTAGGCCCCAATCACTGAGTATAGTACTAGAAAGTGCACAGCTCACTGGTTGTGAGAACCTGTCCCAAATTTCTTCATGAGATGTAATGGGAAACCATTTATTTGTTTTGTATTGGTTTAACATATCACAGATGTCCGTTAACATATAAATGTTGGTTTAACACATATCACACTTTCAACTAACATTCACATGTTGTTTCTGCCAAAATGTAAAGCATTGTTTGTAGCACCATAATATACATATGGGAAGTTCACTGTACTCACATATAGCGCTACTTTCAAAATTGTCGAAAATTTAAGGTTTTCTGAAAACGAAATATTTAAAAGCCTTTTATAGGTTATCGGGTTCATCTACAGTTTCTTATACACAGTTAAATAAAAAATTTTTATGTGCCCTTCCATTTTTTTTTTACAAAAAAAAAACACCTCAATCATGACAGGGCCTTTCACAGGCCTTTCATCGCAATTGTCTCCGCTGCTGGCCAGCTATAACATTACAAATACGAACATAGCTAATGTAAAGTTTTTGTAACAGAGTTATATGAGCGAACTTAAAAACGCTTGTAGCAAAATGTATTATTTCGTGATAATTACAATTACACGGAATACAAGAAGATTCGCACAAAAGTTCTTCATTCATTTGGTTGCGTTCATATTTCCTTACAAAGGAAGTACATAAATAAGCATCATTTCACAATTGAGGCAATCAACAGCGCTGATGGGAAAGGCATATTGATGGTTGTCAGATGCCACGTTATACTTTTGTCTACAAGTACTCTTAGTTATGCCCAACCCTCTTATATAATAAATATGCTAAAATGCTAGTTTGTATATTTTATAATATGATATAAAAGCGGGTTTAGTGAGCAACTAATGCCAACTGAAAGCCTCGAATGTGCGTCTTTTTTGTGGGGGTACGTGTAGTCTTTCATTTTATAGGTCATGACTGCTGTGTCGGAGGACAACATTAACCGTATCATTGCTGAGACACCTGCAGAAATGATGGAAACAGTTTGCCAAAACTGGACTCTCAGAATGGACCGTGTGAAGCGTAGCCGTGGGCAACATTTGCATGGAATAATTTTTAAAACGTAAATACGGGTTGAATTTTATGTTTCGGGATTTGGCAACCCCAGTGTTGCAATCATTCAACTGAACAGCTCTATCGTAAAGTTGGGCATTTTAGAGGTTATGCGTACTCAGAACGTTTTGACATACGAGCGCTATTTGTGTTGTTTACAGTAACTTAAAAGATTCATCTCGGCCCAGAAATGGAATTAAATCGTGAACATTTTCGTGCGATTATTTTTTACAACTTTCGACGTGGATTAACTCAGCAACAGTGCATGGATGTACTTAATTTAATTTTTGGCGATGAAGCTCCATCAAGGGCCAGTGTTTATCGTGGTCACTCCAAGACGAATTTCGTGAATGTCGTCCAAAATCAGCTGTTGTTCCGAAAACCATTGATGCTGTGCGCGAACTGATTTTGCAAGATCGTCATGTGATCTATCGTGAGGTTGAGACAACCTTAGGCATTAGTGGTACCAGCGTACATCCAATATTGCATAAACATTTGACTATCAAAAACATTGGTTCGCGTTGGATGCCACACAATTTGTCAATCGCTCACAAAAAGGCTCGTGTCGATTGTTCGAAAGAAATGCTCCAAAAATACGATCGCGGTGCTTCGAAACACGTCTATGACATCGTGACAGGTGATGAATCCTGGATTTACGCGTATGAGTCCGAAAGTGAGCAGCAGTCAACTGTATGGGTGTTTCAAGCTGAGCCAAATCCAACAAAAGTTGTTGGCGCCCGAAGCACTACCAAGCAAATGGTCGCCTGTTTTTTCGGAAAACCGGACATGTCGCAACCTACCACTAGAACAATGCAGAACAGTGAATTCTGAGTGGTACACAACCATTTGTTTGCCAGTTGTCTTCCAAGAAATCAGGAAAACCAAACGCCGAAGACGGATCACTCTTCACCACGACAATGCGATTTCTCACACATAGGCTGAAACAACTGAATTTTTAAGCACCCAAAACATCGATTTGATGGGTCATCCGCCGTATAATCCTGACTTGGCACCGAATGACTACTTTTTATTCCCGTACGGAAAAAACAAACTGAGAGGTCAACGTTTTTCGACACCTGAAGAAGCGGTTGCTGCATTCAGAATGCATGTTTTGGAGATACCTCAATCAGAGTGGCAAAAGTGTTTCGGCAATTGCTTCAAACGCATGCAAAAGTGTATAAATCTTCATGGGGAATATATTGAAAAACAATAAAGTGATTTTCGATGATTAATATTTTTTTTTGTTCTCTAATCCCGAAACATAAAATTCAACCGTAACAGTTATTGATTTATCTACCCAAGTAAGGATTTCATTCACTTCGCATCGTACCATGGTCTACCTTTCTGCTGTATTTCATAACCAAGTACGGTCTCTGCAGCAGTTTTCATATAGTGGCGAAATGTATATTAGACCTGTCCATATTTAAATTTTTTTTTAACTTCGCTTACCACTTTTATATATCTTTGGAACTAAAAAATAAGAACTGTGAAAACAATTTCCGAACTGTGTATTTGCAGTGTTGTGCTATATGAAAATAGGTACAGATACAACATTACAGATTTTTTTGAACGTATTATTGTTTTGCCAAGGTTTAAAGGCAATTATTTAAAGTTTCTATTATGTAAACTATTTCTGAAGACAAATTGGGAAAAACAGATTTTTTCAGCATCCGAAACATGGAATTTCATAATTTTCATTCTGAAGTTCCGTTTTTAAAAGCCTCCTATTTTGAAAAAATCACTCCATTGCGTACTGTCTTATTATTTTCGCGTAAAGCCACATAACCTGTAGACAAAATGAGACATAAATCATGAAAATCAATAAACGCGTTTCGCTTCTATTCACAATTACGTAAAGGTATTTTGACAAGAATATTGATTTTCTTGTTTCAATGAATTAGGATACTCGTACTGAATAAATTTCAACAATTTTCTAGAGGATACGTACAAAATTCTTTAGAAAGAACGTTGAGCATTTTTTTATGTTTCTCAGAATTGAAAAAAATAAAGAAATACATATAGGAAAAAAACATTTTTAATTTTTATGACTGCATTCTTTCGAATTCGCAAGATTAGATTAGATTCGAGGTAATATTGTTACATTAGATGTAATATTGTTGAAATAAATAAAGCAACATTTAGATCACTGAAATAATTGTTCTTGTTTTGTCATAAACAGAGCGACGACGAACTGCTTGTTTGAATTCTGGCATACAACTGAACAAAAAACAATATTTAGATCACTGAAGTAACTATTTTTGTTTTGTCATAAACAGAGCTACGACAAAAAGTATCGAATAGTATAGAGAACTTATTGCACTCTTTGTCCGCTCTCATGTAGAGAGTCTGAGTAAAAGAGCATAAACGAGTCTTATTCTCTTTATAGAATATTTCAATAGATTTCGACAATCTCATCACATAAAACAAGACAAAAATCATTAATCGTCGGTTGATTATTGTTTTGTCGTATACACCATTTATGTATTTTCGAGTTGATATTGTGACTACAGGTTTTTGTGCGTTTTCTTTTCGAATCTGTCGTCAGATTTTTGATATATCTTACCATTACGGTGATGTTAATTCTAACTTGTTTGTATATCTCTAAAAATTTCTAGTTGATAATAGTGGTATGGTTGTGAATGTTGGTATCTCTGTTTCAAACAATTGGCGTATACGACAAAACAATAATAAATCGACGAAATGTTGCAAAAGGTATGAATGTTTCACATCAAAATTATGAATGGACCAAGTTATGACAAAAATATAGTAATAGGTTTTGAATCATTCACCGGACGTCGTCAGTGCTTTTCAGTCATACAATTCGTTCCATGAGTTCTCTATACTATTCAATACTCTTTGGCGACGACGACCTGCTTGTTTTGTTCGCTGCCGCTACATCGATACCATCATATTAATTTTCAGCAGAGACTATTGTTGTACAACAACCATGTATGTGATGCTAACGCTGTGTGTTGTTTGCATCACTTCACTTTGATAGATTGCCCTACCCGTGCCTATAGATGTTAACACATCAAAAACCAGCAGCCCTTCAATTCATGAAAACAATGCTAGCAAACATGTACATGATTCCTGCAATATGTTGCTGGGCCATCAGCGTGTATCACTTTTCAGTTTATACCGTTTCGCTGCAGCATCTGTTGCAACTAATGTAAACACCACCAGCTTTATTTTTGTCTGTTATTAGACTATTTTCTCTAGTATACTGTACTGTTTCCCCAGCAAAAAGTAGAAAGAATCAAGTGGGTAAATTATGAAAAATTAGTTTTTTCAGCGGTAGTAATTCCATCAGACTCGTCGTGAGTTTGGGGTACCAGGGTCTCTAACAGTGTTGAAGCTGATTTTGAATGGTGTATCAAAATTTAGGCTTAACTCTTTTTTGAGAAGTGCAGAATCTACTCGCCTGACAATAAGGCGTTTCGGATTTATAGAGTCTTTTGTAAGTTCCTACAGAAGCTAGTGCCAAACAATTCATATCCATTACCCTCATGAATTCGACATCAGTCAAAAAGTTTGCTGGGTGAACAAAAGAGTGAAAGTGAAGCGACGAGTATTTTTCATTTGTTCAAAATGTTGCAACTCATCGTTCAACACCAACTCTTATTAACAGTAATTAAGCATGAAAAACAAAACAAAGCCTTAAACACATGCACACACCCGCAAAAACAAAAGGATTCCGTAACATATACATACACATGCATGTTTATATAATACATGTGCAAATTCATTTACACTCGTGCCAACTAAGACACACACACACACACATAGTGACACAAGCCATGTTAAAGAGTTACATGATTCGTTAACACAATATTTTTAAGCTTTTGTGATCTAGAAATTAAAGGAATGAGGGATGTCATTAACAAAGTTTTTTGAGAGCGAATGAATGAGTAAGTACTACAACAACGAAATAGCTGCAGGAGTACGATAACATGCGATGATGGAAATTATATTATGATGGAGAGAGAGATGGAGGTTATTGGTGGAGGTGCTTTGCTTGTAGTGTCTCTGATCAGCTGCTGATGGAGGTGATGATGGTTCTGCCGTTCAAGGCGATGGTGTTGATGACAATGACGATGTTGCTCCAACTTTGTTGTCATTGTGCGAAAGTGTTATGATGCTTTGCAGTTGGTGACAACGATGAGGATGATGATACTGATGATTTGAAAATATTTGTTGGAATTCAAATCCAAGCACTTTTAATGGATGAGTACTCTGCTGCTACGTCTTCTTTGCCTTGTGCTCGATTGTGAATATATAGCCCTAAGTTATGCCAAAAGACTGTGAAACAAAACTTTTCTATTATACTATTTTTGAGTACTTATTTAAATATGTATGTCTATGTAGACATGTATTTGTAATTTATACACATTGACAATTTCAATAGCGTATGTATGTGTTTGTGAGAGTGTTTTATGTTGTTGTTTGTCTCGTTGTTGTATTTAATTACTTTGATAAAATCTTAAAATTTATAATTGGATTGATTTTAATTAAGCATGATTCTCATGTTTTGTAGTTGTTTTTGTTTGTCTTATACTGCTGGTTGGCATAAAAGTTTTCTTTTTGCCATAATTGTGGGAAAGTACAGATTTGCGACTGCCTGTTAATGTTAAGTTGTGTCGAATAACTTTTAACTAAAGTGACTAAATGTACTGGGACTTAAAGTATTTATAAGACAGTTAAACGTAGAAAATGTGTCATGTCATAGTACACAGTGAAAAGTTTAACTAAGTGATCTAAAGTTGCGACTTTCTGTGGGAACATAAGAACATGTGAAAAATACATTATATTACAGCAGATTAAAAGGAAAAGGTGGGATACTCGTACCATAAAAGCCATAACGTGAATATTCAGAAAGGATGTTTTTGGCGAAATTACATTCCAACTATTTTGTAAAAAGCCTACAATCTTTGTAGTAATGTAACGACGAAGAAATGTTTATATTAACAAATTAAACAAAATAAAACCCCATATCATGAGGGGAATTATATGAGAGATACGAAGTTTGCTATTTATATTTCTAGCCTAATAACAGCGTGTAAACATCTGTTTGGGGGTGAATGAATCCTTTGCAGAATGAAAGCCTGATGAAATTATTATTTTGAGCTGAAATAGTATTTGAAAAATTCCCAAAAACTATGTTGGTCAATAGGGTAGCGCATTTCCGGGTTATGTTGGCTTCAGCGATAGTGTGTGAGTATATTTTTCTTAAAACATTTCAATCCTCTATCTCGATTCCTTTCGTGTTCTTATCGCCCTTATTTCGAGAAATGTTAAAAAACTATCTTAAAACGGTACTCATGGATATTGAAATGTTCCACAATAATGTTGCGCAGAAAATTTCAATAAGGGTTGTGAAAGACAAGAAATCGATATCTTCAATTTTTACCGGTTCTCTTGGTTGGTCCTTTTCAAAGCAGTGTTCAGTTAGTGACCTAGAATATTCTAGAAGATGGTTACATCTTGATTTTGGAATGGACAGTGGAAAACAAAACTTAGATATTTATAAAAATTACGCGTCTTTTTCGTCCATTTTATAAAACAGTTTCGCATTTTAAATTTAAATGCTATATGGATTTGTGTAACACTTATGTGCGTATTAGCGATTTTTCATTTGAAAAATATTAGTTTATCGGATTTTTTTTATGGAAGACATCCATTGGGTAAACTCTAATTGGGGTAACAAATTTTTTATTTTTGGATGCACCGGACGTTTGGACGCATCGTTTCCGAGTTGTAGCTATTTTTTTTTATTTTGGCGACAACAAAAAAATGTTGATAAAAAGACGTCCAAACGAATTGGACCACATTATGAAACACACTTAGAAATCCGAAAAATTTTAGAATTTCTCCATTGAGCGCTCCGTTTCACCGATTTTTTGTTCGAAAAGTTTTAGTTTTAGCGATTTGTTTAAAAAAAAGTGATGCCGTATTGAAGACATCGATAGGTTACAGCCCCCTATGGAGATGCAAAATTTAATAGTTTGCGATTGGACGCACCGTTTCCCAGTTATAGTCACTTTTATATTTTAGGGATTTTCTTATTTTGGCGAATAAACAAAATATTTCCTTAAAAAATAATAATTCCCCCAAAAATTTGTTATTATATTTTCGGTTCGATGCTCCGTATCCTATACATAGAAATTTTTTCTAAAATCGGTCAAAAATGGGCATGTGTTGTTACTACAGTGTCCAAGCCGAAACCGAAAAACCGGAGAAACCGAAAAACCGGTAAAACCGATCAACCGGTTTTTCTGCTCTTAACCGTGTGCCGGTTTTTTACAAAACGTAATTTTCGAACAAACCGAAACCCGGTTATTTGACGTCGGCTAACCGGGTTTTACATAATTTGTTTTCATATTATTTCATATTTCTATTCTCAAATTTGATTTTTTGCTCCAAAAAGTTCTAACTGACATTTCCAAACAATCTTTTTAATCAAATTTTAAAACGATTTTATGACTTGAATAATAAATAACTACAAATTATTTGAGAATTAATGAACTTTCCAAACATTTTTTTTTTCAAATTTTAAAATTAAAATTATTTTATAAATAAATGTTTTAAAGTTAAGAAGATTTGCATACATGAAAATCTCTTTCAATAAAATCTCTTCAATATGATTTTCGAATTTAAATCAGTTTAATATAAATTTGCACAAAACTTTTTAATTTTATATTAAACACGTATTGGACAATGTGATAATTGCTTTATTTAAAATTAAAACGCAATTGTCGTATGTAAATAAATAAAATAAATGGTTTCCCATTACATCCCATGAAGGGACTGGGGAGAACTTCTCACAATCACTGAGCTGTGCGCTTTCCAGTTTTGACTCAGTGATTGGGACCTACAGTTTTACACCGATTCCGAACGGTAATTTGAGAAGCTTTTCCATGGCTAGATACTCGATAGTGTCGCCGTCACTATGCGAGGTGACCGCCGCCGAAAGAAATTTTAAGGTGGTCAGAGCCGGGTTCGAACCCAGGATCTCATGTACAAGAGCCGCGCACACTCCGACGGCCAATAAATAGAGTTGTGAAATGTTGAGTTTAAAACACCAATAAGTATAGGAAATAATCGCTAAACAAATGTATTATAAGTGCTACATGTGTAATTTACTTTAAGGCAAAAAAAAACCGAAAAAACCCGGTTCACCGGTTTTTGCCAAAACTTGATTTTTCCAACAAACCGAAACCCGGTTTCTTGGAAAGTTAATTTTTCGAACAAACCGAAAACTGGTTTCCAAAAAAAGGCGATTTTTTGGACTCTTTATTTGTTACCCAGGCTAACCCATTACCCACGAAGTACGAACCCAGGTTACAGATGATAATAATTTTGTTTATATTTAAATATAAAATACACAATTTTAATATTAATTTATTTTTTTTACTTTTGTTTTCTCTATAAAATTCAAAATGGAATATGACAGCAACAAATAGTTGTGACAACCATTAAATAATTAGTTGAACATACCAATATATTACTTGGTACAACCGAATTAGTTTTTACATTTTTCACTGATCCTACAAATACAATAATCACCACCACAGGATAATTTGATTGCTAGAACTAAAACTCAATTGACAGATCACATTTATTTTCTGTTGCTGTGGCTTCAACTAAATATATTTCAGTTCTTGCAACCAAACTCCAATAAAAATCAATTGATTTGCACAAAATTTAGTGATACGAAATACAATTATTGGTAATCACAATTGAATTATGTGGTAGTTCAAGGAACCGCCAAATTTTAGTTGGCTGTAAATATAATTGTGACAACGAATCTCTTCTCAGTGTGTGGTACGGAGGAAAGCAATGTGTAAGTACACTCTGAAGAACGACGACCCCAGTAACATATTGCAGGAACCATGTATAAATTTACAAGCATTGGTTTCATGAATTGAAGAACTGCTACATGTTTTACTCTTTGCTGTCTGACACGTTGTTATTTTCAGCAGTTTTAACAAACAACGCCACATTATATCACAAACACAAATATTATAACCCGTGCTGGAATTTTATAATTTGCATTAGATTTTAATTTATATTACTTTGTCTAATGCAAATGCAAAAGAACTAAGGGCGTATTAATAAGTCCGTGACTTTTTGAACTTCCGTCGTAGTTATATGAAATGCAACACTCCTCCCATTAAGTACCACATGTTAGTAGACTACTGCCAAATTTTGAACAAGTTCCGTCATTTACTTCGCGTTTAACAGCTGTTCAAAACATAAAACCTCGTTAATTTTTTTAAAAATGGAAAAAAAGTGAATTTCGAATGCGCATTAAACATTATATTTTGAAAAAAAAAAACCGTCAATCAAACCAAGGACAAGCTTGCTAAATACTATGGGGACTCTGCACCGTCGATTTCACTGGTAAAAAAGTGGTTTACTGACTTTCGTTGTGGTCGCACAAGTATAAATGACACTGAACGTTCTGGACGGCCAATTGAGGTCAATACACCCGGAAATGTCGAAAAAATCGATTTTAAACACAGCCACATTTTTTGAGCTTTAGAGCTCATAGTACGAAAGATAAGCATTAGCAAAGAAAGTCCAAACCAGAACTGGCTGCTTGCAGCAACAGCAATTCTGTGAGCAGCCAGTGCTTCGCATGACGGATGACCGCGGAAGCAGTTAGGTGAAGCAAGTGATTTCATATCTCTAGAAGATTTTAGTTTTCCTACGAGCTAACAAATTAGGGTTTTCTGTAATTTGTGAGAAAATTAGACACTCGGAACTGGGATTTGACTTCACATTGGCGGATGATCGTTTCGAAGATTGCGACTCTCCTCATCAACTCCTCTCTATTTTCTCTCTTTGACATATGGTCCTTGCTTTGGCTTGGTTGCTGACAACATGTTAAGTAGATATTTGTAACCTCTGTGTATATTTTGCTGAAAAAAATATAAGAAAGCTAAACTTTCTTTTGATTTTTTATCTTAAAACCAGCAATTCAAACACTAGTTTCCTGATTTCAACACAGTCACAACTTCTATTCAGTGCTGCATTCGACTACGAAAACTTGTCAATAAATGGAAATAAGCAAACGAATTGTAAGTATAAACAACAACTGACTGCTTGCAGCAACAGCAATTCTGTGAAAACATATTGCTTCCCTTGACTGCGTAAGCAAAACTCAACTGCACAATTAGACGAGGCAACTAATGTCCTTTCTCTTGTTTGCATTTGTTGCTGGCTGCTGCTGTTTTATTATTTTTAGGCGTAGCTAAGCAAATACAAATGAATTTCAAACCGAATTTTGTTCAGCAGATAAACGATTTTAAGTGCTTGGACTTAAATTTACTTTGCTGACCATACAAAGGGTCGAAATATAAGCATGGGAGCGGGCAACGAAAACACATTAGTTGTCTTCAAACATCGAGTACAATTCGTCATACCTCGAGTACGTTCGTACCAACCTCGTAAAGATATTTTTCTATTTAGTAAATTAGCATACCATTTATAAATATCCAGACTATAATTGGTTCTGAGGCGTGTGTGTATGGCCAATAAGTACTCTTGTCCGTAGACCTGTCCAAATCAAGTCAAGTGGATAGGGACATATTTGGATAGATGCATGTTTTGAATTACATTGGGTTCGCATCGATCATTGGATCTCCTAAACGCTGAAAGAAAATTTAACTTTCTTTAGAAATATGATCTTAATATTTTTGTGTCTTTACTATTCCAATAAAAGCATGGCGTTGAAATATGACATTATATAAAATTTTGAAAAATAATACAAAAAAATTACATGAGGTGTCAGGGGACACCCGGTCGGAACGAAGTTCTTTCGCTATATATTATGTACTAGTTAGCTCCAACATGCCTAAGGCGTCTGTTGAAAAATACTGTAATTTAAATGGATCTTTAAGAAAAGATACTTTCTGTAAAATGAATGTATTTTTATTGAATATATTGAATGTATTTTTTTTAAAAACAAGTAAATTTTTAGGTCCCTTTTGTAAGAATATGTATTATATTTTCCCAAAAAGGTACTTTCTTTAATGAGAGGTACTTCTTTTATTAAAAGCTAATGTTTCTTGTAAGAAAAAGCCTAGAAGTATGCATTTTTTTTGGGTTGGGTACAAAATTCTGTTCGACGAAAATTCTGCTTTACAAAATTCTGTTTTACAAAATTCTGTTTTACAAAATTCTGTTTTTCAAAATTCTGTTTCTGTGTTGTTTAATGTTTCGTGTTTAAAAAACTAAAAATGAATAAAGTGCAATTAATAAAAAAACAATAAAAATAAAGAAATGTTGTGTCTCAACGGATATTTTTATTATTTGGAAATGAAAAGACAAAAAGGAACCTTAAATTGGGCATGCTCGAGAAGAATTCCAGATAAGTGTTCCTCTCGAATAATAACAGCAATGGAAAATAACGAGCATGGTTTAATAAGATATCCAAAAAAGCATACCCACGAACCTATTGCTAGTGCAGTGGAAATATGCAGAACAAATACTTTTGTAAAATATGCCGCTATAAACAAACCCCTTAAATCAAGTCAAATAGTGCAACAATCGGTGGTAATTACAATCCAAAAATGTCGCGATTTCCTTCCCTCGAAGTACGCGCAAAAGCGAAAAATAGGATACACTCGGAAGGAAATGGGAGTTATCAGAGAGCCGCAAGCAATAGATGAAATAGATTACCCTCTAAATCTATACATTTTGGATAACGAATTATTTATATTGGCAGAAGAGAAAGTGGGAGATGAATATATGGTTATATTCGGCACAAAATCATCAATTCAACTTCTACAAAAAAATTACAGCAGACAGTTGTCCGAGGCCTTCGGCCACGGACTGTCCCTGCAGGCTGTGTCAGGATGGCGTATTCTACGTTAAACTTAATGGCCGTGTCTCTGACACAGCCTGCAGGGACAGGCCTCGGACAACTGTCTGCTGTAATTTTTTTTTTAAACTTAATTTAATTTATG
Organism: Phaonia tiefii; assembly: GCA_963931995.1. Lineage (NCBI taxonomy): Eukaryota > Metazoa > Arthropoda > Insecta > Diptera > Muscidae > Phaonia > Phaonia tiefii. Next base: position 174,956,703 of record OZ008371.1, on the reverse strand, counting down.
TATTTTAATTAATATTTTTATTGAAATAAGTTCTGCGAATGTTGAGAGGGCCGCCCTAATATTAAAAAAGGTTTACCATATCGAGTCTTCGCATTAGAATTCGAGCGTTTTGTGAAAGCTTTACGCTTTACAATTCAAAATTAATGTTACAACAGCTTTATTGAAGCTTTCGCAAAAAAGCTTTATTACGTTAGCTTACTGTTTGTTTCACTTTTTACTAGATACATGTTGCCAAGCAACATTAGCTAGCTGTTCGTTTCACTTTTTACTAGATACATGTTCCTAAGCAATGTTGAGCAACCAAAAACACTCAACCAAACACCACACATATGTTTGAGTGTATGTGTTTAAACAATTTTCATTTGAGAAATTAAAATACTAGAAATATATCAACCAATATGAAATGTATATCAACCGAAAGATAACATCTTGATTTACCTACAAAAAAAATTTTAAAAAAATTCATCTAGCCGTTTCCTCAATTTCAATGAAATAAAGATTACAACAATAAAAACCTGGCATGACTCCTCATACCGTAAGGTAAGACGTAGTCTACGTCAAAAAGCGATTGTTGGCTCGTTGACGGCACTTTTGATGTTGTGCCCACAATAATGCGCCAACTCTTTTCCGTTCATGGAAAGATTGAACGAGAGGTCGTCCCACTCCTATTCTGCCTAATGTCCAAAAAATCTGCAGTACTCTATGAAGCATTTTTTAAACGCGTAATTCAAATTGCTTTGGAATATGGAGTTTTTTTAAGCCTAATCATATTATATCTGACTTCGAAATTGGTCTCGTGTCAGCAGCTAGAAAATGCTTTCCAGATTCGCAGATACGAGGGTGCTTTTTCCATTTTTCCCAGATATTGTGGCGCCGTATTCAAAAAGAACGGTAAGAATTTTTAATAACTTTTATAATTTATAGTAATGAACTTGTAATATGTACAACATTATCATTTCAGATTGGTTACTAAGTACGGAAATGACGAAAATTTCTCACAGCAAGTAAGGTGTTTAAAAGCGCTTGCGTATGTTCGTCCAGAAAAGGTAGCCAAATATTATTCGAAGCTCCGAAGAACATTTGAAGACGAAGATATTATTAAATTGGCCACCTGGTTCGAGGCCAATTATGTCTATAACGCTCGTAAATACCCACCTGAATTTTGGACGATATTTGATTGCGAGTATTCTGAAAAATACCCGAAAATTACAAACAATGTCGAGTCATGGCACCGACGTTTGAGTGTTGTAGTTGGACGAAAAAAAAGGACAAAATATTGTCTCAAAGATTGAGAATGGAGAAAAATTAAAAAAAAATAAAAGAAATGTAAAAAAAAAAAATATTTCACGTATTGTAAAAAAATTTAATCGTTTAAGAAAACTACAATATTTAAAAAGAATAGCAAAAAACTTAGTTTATAATTAATTAAATATTGTTATCAGTTAAATTGAATTGCTATGATTTTTTATTATTTTTAACTTTGTTTATTTTAATTTAATTTAATTTTAATAATTTAATTGATTTTTAACTAATTTGTGTTTTTATTTAATGTTTGTTATTTTTGTTTTCTTTTAAATTAATAAATGTTTCAATGAGATGAATTTGTTTAGATCGATTTTGAAAATCCATTAATCTGTTTAATTATTTATTACATATTTCAAAATTTGTTTCCAACGAATAAATATCTAACCATACACATACGTTATTATATGTAACATTTCTTATTCATAATAAACTGGCTTTAATTCTTAATAAATAATGTAACGGCATTTTATTTTTTTCTCATAATGAAAGGGGAATAACATATTTCAAAAACCAGAAATTTAATAGACAGAATTTTATTAAAAACAGAATTTTGTAAAACAGAATTTTGTAAAACAGAATTTTAGTCAGACAGAATTTTTTTTTGGAAAAAAAACAGAATTTTTGTAAGACAGAATTTTGGAAAACAGAATTTTGTGGCTATCCCATTTTTTTAACAAAGAAGTACTTTTTTTATGAACAGGCACTTTTTAAAGAACTGGTACTCTTTTTAGGTAAAGGTTATTTTTTTAAGAAAATTTAATTATTTTCAGGTAGGCTACTTGTCTCAAGAAAAGAAAAGAAAAGGTATTATTTTATATTAAAAAAAAGGGTACTTTTAAGGAAAGGAATTTTTGTAAGAAAATGCATTCTTTTCAGAGAAGAAAAGCTTTTTTTACGAAAAAATTGGTACAATTTTAAAAGTCTCAAGAAAAGTTATTTTGTTTTATAAAAAAGGTACTCTTTAAAGAAAATGTGGTTTTTAAGAAAAGGCAATTTTTTGTAAGATTATGTACTTTTTTAAGAAAAAGTACTTATTTACAAAATTACCCTTTTTATGAAAAGGTACTTTTTGTAAGAAACTTTACTCTTTTAAGCAATGGTGTAAGGTATTTTGTTAAGTAAAAGTACTCTTTTTAAAAATATGAATAAATATTTTTTTTTTGAGAAAATTTCCTTTTTTTAAGAAAACGCACTTATTTAAGACAATGTTATTTTTTTAAACTTCTCTCACTTTAGCATTGCTAAATGTACTTTTTATTCGGTTGAAAACTACAATATGTAATAAACAGGCTCCACCTAGAAAATTTCCCATTAAACAAGAAATGTCTCTCCATATGTTAGTCTAAACACAAACCAGACCAAAAGTACGAGTCTAAGAGTAAGTGTGCTGCCAAATGTAATTCCATGCTCAGGGTTGTACTCATGGATTTGCCAGTCTTGCACTTTGGCTTTTCTAATTTTACTTTTTATTGGGTTCAAAACTACAATATGTAATAAACAGGCTCCATCTAGAGAACTTCCCATTAAACCAAACCAAACCAAAAGTACCCAATATAGTCCATAGTAATGGGTTGTAAGAAAGTAGTTAAAAAAAGTTGTTTAACATTTTTTCAATTAGCCCCCATCCCGCAACATGCGATAAGGAACTTCGTTCCAATAAAATAATAAAAAAATAAAATTAAAAATATAATATTAAATTTAAAAAATAAATTTAAAAACTAACATTCTTTGAGATACGTTTTTTGTATGATAAATCGTGTCTCAAACCTCTCCTAACATTTTATGAATAAGGCAGTTAGTTTTTTAGACAATTTTGTGGGAGCGTGATTTTTTTACAACGTCTCTTTTTAAGGGATTTAAACAATTTTGAATGTGAAGTTTGGAACGTAATTCTCTACATACTGAAAAAACGGCCCTAGCAACATATTGCAGAAACCATGCATATGTTTGCAAGCATTGTTTTCAAGAATTGAAGATCTACTGCTTTTTTGCTACTTTGTTGTCTGTCACGTGTTTTTTTCTCAGCAGTTTTAAAGAAAAAAGACATTTTGGTAACAAACACATATATTATATACAATCAAACATTGTGTCTCCAATTAGCATTGAATAGCAAACACAATGTTTTTGGACACAACTATACTATATTTGTGACAAACCATAAACATGTTATATTTGCATTTAAAGAACAACAAAAAGTATTTATTGTGTATTAAATGTAAAAATTTGTGTATTTATCAGCTACAGATTTAGGCCTGTACTGTCGTGAAATTTACGGCTGAAATTTTTTAAAATGCCCTAGAAGAAAAATTTACTCTCGGATTATCTATCTAAGTTTAAAATGGGTTGCACGAAATATCAGCAACATTGTTAAGCAATATTTAAATGTTTCTCAGACAAATTTAAAGACCGATAAAATTGAAGAAGAAAATGATCAATGCTGCCATCTATCTTTCAATTTCGCAATATATAAAATAAATAAAGGAGATTTTTAGTGTAAAAATAAACTTAAAAGTCAGAGAAAAATCAAGAGTGTTAAAAAATCGTAAAAGCAGACAACACTAAATACTCATATGTTGCTGGCCAATTTCACAGCTAAAGGAATTGACAATTGAACGAAGTACAATGTTTACAATGTTTCAAACGACAACACAAACTCATTGTACATTCCTTAAGTTGTAGTGTAGTGTATAAAGTATATGAGGTAAACAATTATTAAGTTAATCATATACCATAAAACTATAACTATAACTATAGTCGCAGTCACCAGTCACACTCACATGTTCCAGCAATGGTTAAAAGTTCCTTCAACCTGCCACAATAACTTGCAACAAATACACACTTGTAATTGTTGTTGTTCTAGTTCTTTGTGTGATGAACATTGCTGTTGTTTTTTCGCTGTTATTGTATCCGCAACTACAGTAACAACATAAACGAAATAGGTTTATGACAGAATAATACAATTCTATACAATAACATTAACTGTCAATTATGAAGAAATACTGATTTATATTCGTACAAATTTTGAACAAAAGTTCAAAAACAAGCTGGAAATGCGAACAGTAAGAGGATAAACAATTAGCCTGCATTAAAGGTTTCGGGGATAAGCACGAAATAAATCTTAAGCGAATAAGGAGTTTTAAAAATAACACAAACAAAATTTATGAATCATGGCAATGTACACAGTGATCTTTTCTTAGTTTAAAGCTAATTCCACACTTTTTCTGTACATTTTAAGCTTTAAAAAGTAAATTACAAAATTGTAGCTAATAATTTTTGTTAGATACGACGGCGGATCAATAAATATGTGACTTTTTGGATGAAACACAGTTTTTTCCAAAAAAAAAAAAAATTTTTTTTTAACATAATCTCAATATACATTTCTCCAATTTTTGTATCCCTTTCAAACAATAGGATTTTTCGAGGTCCATAAAATAGGCATTTGTTTGATTAATAATTCACCGAGCCATTTCTTTAGGTTTGGAAATAGGAAATAGTCACACCGGGAGCTAAATTCGGAGAATATGGCCCAATTAAACAACTCCAAATACTCCTTTGAAGTTGTCACACGATTACGTTTATGGCCAATTGAGAACAAACGCGGCACTCATCTTGCAGACAGCTTTCTTAAAACCAACTGATCACTTGAAGTCGAAACCACACTGTCATATGAAATGCCCATGGCATCAACAATCACACGCAATTTTACTCTTCGATCGGCCAAGACCATATCGTGGATTTTTTCGGAATTTTCGAGTGCACTGACCTCAATTGGCCGTCCAGAACGTTCAGCATCATTTGTAGTTGTACGATCACAACGAAATTCAATAAACCACTTTTTTAACATTGAAATCGATGGTGCAGAGTCCCCATAGCATTTACCAAGCTTTTCGTTGGTTATATTGATGTTTTGTTTTTGGAAAAAATTATGTTTAATGAGGACTCGAAATTCACTTTTTCCCATTTTAAAAAAATGCACGAGCTTGTATGTTTTGAACAGCAGTTAAACGTAAAGTAAAAGATAGAACTTGCTCAAAATTTGACAGTAGTCTACTAACAGGTGGTACTTTATGGGATCAGTGTTGCATTTCATATAACTACGAGGAAAGTGCGAAAAATCACGCCTTTATTATGAAATTATGATTTGTATACACTCCGCGACACAGTGAGGCCGATTGAAGAAAGGGTTGTAAAAATAAGAGAGCTTCTAAACTATTGTTCGGCTCGTTTTTAAATGTACATTTGAAGGGTCAGGCATACTGTACATTTGAAGGGTCAGGCATTTGTGACTTCAGGCTTTTAGAATCTTCTATGTAGACGTCCTCTGCTTCAACTTATAACGTTATATAAGTGTCAAATTTGTCCACTTTGGTGAGGGCACTTTCACACAGCTTTTTTTTTTTTTTTTTTTAATTTTCGATTTTGTACAAGTTTTGATTAAGTTTTGCTTAAGTTTTCGAGTTTTGACAAAGTTTTTCCGCTTTGTATTTGATACGTTCTTTAAATTTAGGTTTTAGATTGAAATGTTTTTATCTACTCGATGGAAAATAACAGCCCCAGCAACATATTACAGTAGCAATGTATATGTTTGCAACCATTGCATACATGAATTAAAGGTCTGCTACTTTTTGATACCATTGTTGTCTATCACGTTTTTGTTTTCAACAAAAAAATCAACATTTGGGTCACAAAACCAAATATTATAACCTTTGAATCACTGTGTTTCAAACGTTTATCATGTAAGAGCAAACACAATGTATTCGGACGTAATTATACTACATTTGCGACAGGCTACAAACATGTTATATTCACCGCATGGAGGAAAAATTCATGGGCAAATGATTGAGAAACCATTTTATATTTTTTTACATAATTGAGAACAGATGGTTCCTAATATTTGCCTCACAAATGTATGCCAACAATAAAAGTCAACGAAAAAGAGCAAACTACATTTAAATTTCACAGTTCTCTATTAAAACGACATGACAAAGTTAAGTCAAAAGTTCCCGCAGCTCCACCTGACGTAAGTAAATTTTCATCGAACATTACTCTTTTACACAAACCCATGACGAAGTGTGTGAAATGAAACGTCAGGCGAGAGAAATGGTTACTTTATTCGAATTTGCTCTTTGCATTTCCCTAATAATATCGGTACTGAGATTCAATCGAGCAGAAAGCGGAATGGTTGGTCAGTTTAAATATTTCGTTGTTTGCCTAAATTTATTATTTAACAGATTCATATTTTCCCTTATGCAGACATTATTTTGAGAGTACGATGCAACTAGGAGCAGCCTCGCCATGTGTGCGGGCTTTTGTTAATTGCTTGACAGGCAGTATTTGATTTCTTAGGAAGATTTAACTCAAGTTAACATTCAGTAACCAATATCGTATTGAATGAGCTGATTTTGATGACCTCTTCTGAAAAGACACCTCTAAATGGAATTTAGGAATTTCGCCGACTGTTTCATGTCCAATTGAATTTTTCTTTGTATTCTGAAAAGTATCCAAATAACAATATTTTGCTTGTTACCAATGGCAACTGATTTCACAAACCGTTTAAAGTCGCACTTAAAAAACTTAACATGATTAAACTTAATTTTCTCTACAAGTTATAATATCCTTGCTGAACACTATACCTGAAATATATCACAAGGAAAACTAAAGCGTCATATTGATTACCAACAACTGGCATAATACATGTTTGCAATTTACCAAATAAAATTCAAACTCAACTCAACGACAATGGACTACGACGATAACTGCTGAAATTTGTTGAATATATTTACACATGTACTTATATGTTGTGCAGTACGAGTCGTTTAAATGTCTGTATGTATGTAGCAGTCGACAACTAACATGCAACGTGTAAATATGGTGCAAGATGCGATTAACTGCATGCAACTTTCATGTGAAATTTTACACATACTCCATCATTTGTACACATGATATAAATAGTCATATGCATTTATGCACGTGCAGACATTATAAATTGTAGGTCTACATAAATGTGTATGTTCAGAGGCACTGCGTCCAACTGAGAGGTAAGTGGACGGAAAACATAGTCTACAAGAAGGAAAATTAAAACAGAAATGCTTACCTACAAAAGTTCACAGGACTATTTAAGAAGGTTGCCAACAACAGCGTTTTATTGAAATACAATATTAATGTTTCTCCCAATATGCATTCGCTTTAGAAGTGAATGGAAAAAGTCGCATGATTGTCTCATTCTGTCACAGGTATTTCCAATTATCATACCCCTTGTTAGATCTTCAAATGCAAAATTTGTTTTTAAGTGACGCAGTTGACTGGGCAATATAGCTCGCTTTTGTGCCGTATAGAGAATGTATTATTAAACTCGCTTGACAAATAAGGAGGGACAGAGCTAGCACAATGATCAGGTATTCGCCCTTATTCCCGTAGTCGTCGTCGACGTCAATACAATATCGACACCATTTTTATTGGCGACTTGAAGGCATTTGGGAAAAAATATTTTGCGTAATGTTTTGAGAGGGTTGTTTTTGGATCATAGACATCAAAAACTTTGTTGTTTTCGATGTGACAATACATTTATAACGTTCGAAAGTTGACAAAAATCTGATGACGACGTCGACGACGACAACAGGAATAAGGCCTATTAATCGAAAACCTTATCGTTATTATTTGTGGCTGTTAACAATATGAGGATATTTTCATATATAAGAGTGCTTAACCCAGTTGGAAGTTTTGTCTTGAAGACATTTTCAGTAGTATTTCCTTAGGACAATGTCTGTAGGTAATGACAATTTATATAAGACATCTTCATAACATGCCACCAATTTTGATTTAGGTGACATAAATGGTGAAGGATCTGACATTTTATGTAAGACCGTCTGCTTTGTCAGCACTATATCATGACTGACTCTAACTAATCCCAATGCTGAATGACGATAGTGGAAGTCCTTATCAATTGTCAACTGCGGGTTATTTGTTTAAAGACATCTTGAGCATCTGACCCACTGATGAATGGTTGCTCAAGGACGTCTTGTGTAAATGTCATATGGTGATCACCAGGGTTGACAAACTGCGGACGATTCCTGCTGACTTTTGACCAAATGTTTTAAAATGTAAGGGAGTGTCATGCCATTTTTTGTATGGGAGCGGATCGGAAAGTCAGCAGTGACTCTGACATGTCACTTCTTTTTCATTGATGATATCTATAGGAAATTTCCACCTGGCAAGTAAATAAGCAAAATATACACGAAAGAAGAAAACAAGCACTATAAGTGATTAAACAATAATGAAGCAAGCCAACCACAGACTTGTCATTCATGAGCATGAACATCAGTTAGCGTTGATGTTTATTATCGGTTTATCAGCCTTCTTGATACAAAATAAAAATTGCAACACGAAAAAATATAACCATATACGGACACCACTACGTGACAAAAGACCAAAAAAAAAGACCTGTGTCTCCCAGTTTTGCCCAAAGTCATGCACTTTTTTTATGCGCCCAAAAATTTGGGGCCTCGTTGTCATTTTTGCAAAAAAGTGATCACATTGTCAGGCTCATATCTTGCAAACCGTTTGGAATTTTGAGTTATCCACTTAGGGAAAGTTGTAGCACTTCTCATAAAGAACAACAATTGTGAACATATAAAATCAAAAAAACTTCATCTTCAAGGTTAAAATCGCTTTTGCGGCTACCTAAACACTACTTAAGCGCTTCCTAAACGGTGTTCAGAATCATCCCTAGGAACTTCATATGTTCTAGAAAGTTGTTTATAGAGATCTGAGGTACATTTTTGCAGTTTATTGTTTCCTTGAATCTCGAACGGTTTGCTACCTATGGACCTGAACAGGGGAAAAAGGTAAATAAATCGAATTTTTTAAAGTTGGTTGCGATTTTGACACTATAGATGAAGTGTTTTGATTTTAGTTGTTCACAATTGTTGTTCCTTATGGCAAGGGCTACAACTTTCCCTCAGAGAGTGAATCATAATTGTGAGCTATTTGCAAGATACGAGCCTTACAAAATGAGCACTTTTTTGCAAGATGCCACCGGGGTCCAAATCTTTGGGGGCCCACAAAAAAAAGTCCATGACTTTGGGCAAAACTGGGGACACCGGTCTTTTTTTTGTCTTTTATCACGTAATGGTGTCCGTATATGGTTATATTTCCATGACTTAAAAAAAATTACACACAGTATAATCGAAATTGTTCGCATTACTATCAGTTTACAAAATATTTTGGTTATATTTTTTCAAATTCAGCAGCCAGATAAACAGCTACTGGAAAATTTAATGCTCATGAATGACAAGGTTGTGACCCGCCTTCGGTCATCAATAATGATTTTAGAATAGTCTTGTTGCAGGTGCAATATCCATTTTGTATGGAAAATATTCAATATATACGTGGGCTGGTCTTCCCAACCGTTCATACGGCGATCCCAAAACGGGATATGGCTGCACAAGGAGGGCGATATGAGACATACATTACAGCTGTCATGAAAACACTTCATTATTCGAACATCTGGATGGCAACTGGCTATGAAATCTAGTCTCTCGGATCAGCCGGGTAAATGAACGTTTAGGGACTATGCGCATAAATGCGAAATTTTTCAATATTTCACTAATCTGTTCAGATGCCTCGACCGAAGCTTAAATGGGATGAGTCCAAGGATGTGTTAAATGAACCCATAGAATTAACCTATGGCTGCTATGGCCGTGGCATTTAGAATGTTCTAGTTTATTGCCAATGTCGTCGGTGGTGCAATGGATAGTGTGTGCGGCGCTTGTACCTGAGAACGTGAGATCGATACCTGTTCAGATCTTCTTTCATTTCTTTCGACGACAGTCAGCTCGCTTAGTGATGGCGACACTACCGAGTAGTTAGCCATGGAAAATTTTCTCAAAATACCGTTCGGAACCGCTATAAAATTGTAGGTCCCAATCAGTGAGTGTAAAAACTAGAAAGCGCACATCTCACTGATTGTGAGAAGTTCCCTTCATGGGATGTTATGTTTTTTTAGGTTCGTTGGAAGAAAAAATTTGTAGTGAGAACATATGAACTAATATTAATTTAGAACATTCATTTATAAAAACATCCAATATATTTAGCGGCACTCTTGAAACTTGTCGTATTAAGAGTATATTTTATATCACAACAAATCTGACCCAGTTGTATTAAAACAAATTCTGGGGCCGCTGATATTGAAATCGAAGTCATATATATCGCATTATTGGTAGGAGTAGAGTAGGGAGCTGTGCGCTTTCTGGTTTTATACTCCCTAGTTGGAAACTTACACCGATTCCGAACCTTTTTTTTGATAATCTTCTTCATTACTAATTACTCGATAGATTTGCAGTCAATAAAAGAGAGAGGTGACCATCGTCGAAAGATATGTGAGGTGGCCAGAACAGGAATCGAACCCACGTTCTCACGTACAGTAGTCGCACACACTAACCATTGCACCACCGACGATGATGGTCTACGATTCACACTATGAGTCAAGTGGAAGGGCAGATATTGCCAAGTCGTTTTAGATTTCTATGTTAATCCAAATCTGCATATTTGAAAGGGTCTATATTGAAAATTACCCCATGAGGAAGGGTCCAAAAGTTAATAACAACTTTCAATAGTCTTTGGCTGTATTGCAACTTTAGGGACATGGATATTACACTTATTTATCTTTCATTCTGTCACGCATATTATAGAAAATTATATTTCCCATCAATATTTACTACACCACTTGAAATCGTTACATATAGCTAGGATTTGCCGACATATACACTCACATCCTCATTCCCATCAATGGATATTTGTAGGGAAGGTGGTTTAGGTTGGCATTGGTAGCGGCGTCGCGTATCGTCTATGGCAGGGATTCCCAACAATATTTGTCCAAGGACCCCCTCATACATTTGCTATAATGACAAGGACCCCCACTGATTCCTAAAACTAAAGCTAGAAATGTTCTAGATAACTACCCCAGCAATAAATTTGTTGTTCGATTTTGTCTTTATTGTTATTATTCAATTCTCGATCATTGCACAAGTTTTTTTTTATCTGGATTTTATATATAAGTATGTACGCCCATCAGTACACAGATCTTTTTCATTTTCAGTTCTTAATGAGATGAGTTGAATCTGATCTTTGAGTCCAATATTTCTGAAATGTTTGCTTCCAAACTTGACACTTTCAATCTGAAATCCGACGGCATGTCAAGCCGATTCATGTACTTGTTTTTCATGAAGCACATGGAGAGGAAAATGCTTGTTCACACTGATAGGTAGGTGCAAATGGAAGGATATTTCTCATTGTAATCCTTGCGTGATGTAGCCCAGAAGTCTGCAATTTTCTCACCATTAAAAATGTTCTTCATTGTACCACAACTAGACAGATCCACAAGTTGATCTTGTTCTTCTTTTCGAATCCAACTCTCGCCAGGTTCGGGGAAAAACTCCCTAAAAGTGGTGGCTAAACTGTGTAGATGCTCGGCTAAGTTGCTCTTTATCTGTTCAGCCAAAGTCTCATCTGGAGACTCCAGGAATTGTTTGTTTTAGTAAAAGACTCCTTTTAAATCCGTGCCACCCAGATCTGACCCTTTTTGACCATAGCACTAATCTTATCTTCAGCTTTGTACATGTCTACATTGTTCCTTTGCTAACTTAAGTTTAACACATTTAAGTGTTCCAACACATCAGCTAAGTAGGCAGTTGAGCCAAGCCAAGAAAAGTCAGTGAGAAAGTCTGCGTACTTGGTGTGAAGAAGGAAGACACGAACCTCATCTCTAAGTTCAAAAAAATCCTACCTCGAGAGAGACATCTTACGTCGGTATGAATAAGAAGCAGCTCATGCTCACTGCCAATCTCTTTGCACGACAATAGTGGTTTTACGGGTTGGTTTTTTTGTAATGTCTAACCTAATGTTATCTTGCGGACCCCTCTGGCATGGCTTGCGGACCCCCAAGGGTCCGCGGACCACCTGTTGGGAACCAGTGGTCTATGGAGTTATGGCGGTGGTGCTGATATAATGGTGTCTGTTATTGACAGTTAACACTATAATCATTTAACTTTTTTTTTTTTGTTTCTGTCTCCATTATGTGTGTGAGGGAAAGTCATTGCGCCTGTAGGTATACTTTGGTTTGAGTGCATTCATGCTATACTGCAAGTGTGGGGGCATTTATTTGTATTACGTCACCTCCGACTCCAGTGAAAAAATATACTTTTGCTTATGACATGTTTCATTTTTCAAAAACAGGCAATAGGGCAAAAATATGATAGTTATGGGAAAAAGTCATGATTTCTCTATGTACAATAGGGTGTACCTACTGAAAATCTTTTGTTTTGGAGTGGAGAGTCTCAAGCGAGCTGTATTGAAAATATGATTAAGGAAATGTAAAATTTTTTTATTGTGGGTCACTTTTAGCCTTATATCGGCGGTTGAAGCCTACAAAAATAGAGTAATTTGGGGGGAAAAGTTGGATTTTTTGGGAAAAATGGTGCTCAACTGGCGTGTTATGAGGTCTTTCAAAGTATTTTAGAGTGCGTACTTTGAATCGATTACTAAAAGACTAACTCGATATGCAACAACCCATTACCAATTTATATAGATTCACACCTTGGCGTAACATTATCTACCAATATCCAGAAAATTCTGGCAGTGTTTCCACTATTCGTTGTGTTGCGCTATCGTTATAGTCAGCGACAAAAATACCAGGAGAGTGCAACATCTGTTTTTCTTTGTATTTGCAAGTCGCTGGAATTTTTGGAGTTCGCAAAAAATTCGAGTTTTAGATGGTTTAGATGGTAAAACACTATCACTAATCGGAAGTAATTTAAAATCCATATCGTCAATCAAACGTTCACTTATAGCTTATTACAATCCATTCTTTATTAATGTATATCGGCAAGTACCAAGTCGAACAGCTGTTTCATCGAAATCCCCTGGACATCCTGATAACTCATAACTTATCAAAAGTCGTTTCCAGGACCAGTGCGTAGTTGCCATATTCTCTGGTATTTAGTCGTAAAATCGTAAGCAAAGCATGGTTTGCCGAACTGATATGTTGTAACAATTACATCTTTTAGGCGTTGTTAATGTAAACATACCACAGCAATATTTTTAAGATTATATAAAATCTTTTACTTACCCTTAATGACCAAATAACATTATGTAAATAAGAGTTCGATTAAGGCTGCGCCTGAAAGTGTACTCGTACCAGAAACCAGTTGTCGAGTCAGCTACAAGCACGTTATTTTTAAAACTATTCACAACAGGGTGACGAGAAGCATAACTCGTATAAATTAATCAGGTATTTGGCATTATGAGTCAGTTTGTGATTACCCGCCGGAAAGTAAGCAACGCGATTTGATAGTAAAATATAAATAAAGTAAACGGTTTTACTATATACATAAGTAAAATAAAAAAAAGTTATACCGTTGAAATTATCGTAATTTAAAACAAACCTTGTTTTTTATTGGGAATAAATCAACGCAAAAAGGACGAATGACGAATATTGTAGTTTAAAGTTTTCTTTTATTTAAGCAAGTTCTTTAAAATATAAAACAAATTAATATGAATATTCCGCGATATTTGTGAAAAATTATGAAAATTTATTTGTTTATTATAAAAATTATCAGAATTTCAATTTGTTTCTATAAGAAAGAAAAAATACTCTGCTAAAAATTTAAACTTATTCGTTCCAATATGTGTGTGTCATGCCACGTTGCTTGAAAGCCACATTTGCTCTAAAAATAAATGTACCCCAATTCCATACGAATAGAACCTGCAACAGCCGGTAGAGGAAAAAAAGCAGACTCGCGAAATATTAGGTTTGTCATTCCGGCAATAAGCTTTCCTATATGCATCATTTGAGACCCCCTAACCGAATTTTAAATACCAAATCAATCCACCCTAATATACAACTGTAAAAGAGCAAACACTCATTGTTGTTCTTTCTACTTTTGTCAGCTATTAATTTCAAATGGCAACCTCAAATTATAGCTTATCGTTTTATTTTTTTGTTCAGGCCCCTTCGTCCTTTTTCCTGTTGTAGACGACATATAAGTTATTTTACTTCTGTTTCGTGTATAAATTGCATTGTGCACTTATAATTAATTTAAAAGCAATGAGTCAATGAGGCATGCGACATTGTATGTTGACAGCTTGTTTTTGGTATGATATATAATAGGGTATTCAAGCGATTAATCAATATTCGATTAATCGAGTAATCTTGGACAAATAATTAAACGAGCAAATCAAAATCCTGCTCTTTGAAATAACTATTAAACCCAAACAATTTGAGCCGATTAATCATGAATTCGTAAGGATAATATAAGGGTTCTCCAACGGGATTATGTAGATTTTGACAGTTCGTTGCGGTTACTTTATTTCTTGTGTTACACGCTGAAAAAAATGGCACCAGCAATATATATTGCAGGAACCATGTATATGTTTGCAATAATTGTTTTTATGAATTGAAGGTCTGGTGCCTCTTTCTTTTTTGTTATCTGTCACGCTTTTGTTTTCAGGAGCTTTTCTACAAACAAACCCACACTTGGGTTACAAAAATATATATTATTAACAGTTGTATAACCAATGTGTAATATGGAACAACAAACACAAAATGTTTGGACACAAGTATATTATATTTGCCACCAGCTACAAACTCGTTATATTTGCATCCAAACAACCAAAAATTTCATATTTTTCATCGCGTATTAATTTTCCTAATAAATAATCTAAATTATTTGAGCTTCAGGTCAGTTTTCCTTTCTATTTTCTATATTTCGTTTCGCCATCAGGAAATATGAACAAAATTAACAAATTAATAGACAAATTAACAAATTTATATTTCGGGTCCTGGCAATAGTAGTTTTGCCAGATACACAGTGGAACTTGTATGGGAAAGTTTGACATTTTTAGTCGAAACATACATAAATCATTTTTACTGTCCAGCACTATTTTTTTTATTTACAGTGTGTTGAAAATTTCATCTCGGTCAAAAAATAGAATTAACCCCTGAAAATTTTCGTGCGATTGTTTTTTTCGGTTTGGATTATCGAGACAAGAGTGTTTCAATCAACTTGTTTCGAGTTCAGTCTCGGACGCCGTTCCCTTCCGGATGAATTTCGTGCGGGTGAATTTCGTGCGGGTGCATGAACTGATAAGGCAAGACCGACATGTAACCTACCGTGAGATTGAGGCATCCCCGAGCATTAGTATCACTAGCATCAATAAGATATTGCATGTTCATTTAGTGGTGAAAAAGATTTGTTCTCGTTGGATCCCACATAATTTTCCGAATGGTCCAAAAAAAGACTCGTGTCGATTGGAGCAAAGAAATGTTGAAAATAGACCGGCTGTGTATAACAGTTTTGTGTTTGATATCTTTCGCTTAATAAAAAAAACCCAAACTTTTATTTTTAGGTTTAATTTCTTATTTGATGGTGAAGTGCGATTCTTCTTTCCGTCAACCAAGATTGTTTATTATTTTACAAAAATGACTTAAAAATAACTATAACCTGTTTCTATAGTCGCTCGAACTGAATTCATAGTCATCAAAACATCGAGGCATGTTCTCGCCTGTCTATTTGCCTCTCTGCTTGCTTGCGCATGCACGAGCATGTTCGATCATGTTGTTTGCATTAGCGGGAAGATGTTTTCGAACTAATTTCATAAACAATAATAACTGAACTCATACGACAACGCAGATACGAGTAACTGTGGTATCGTACGATATTTTACAAATGCAGTGGCGTTACAAGAAGGGGTAACTATAACTTATAACATCGTCACAGCTGACGAATCATAGATCTATGCATATGTATGAGCCCAAAACAAAACACCAATCGACCGTATGGGTCTTTCAAGACGAGCTAAATCCAACAAAAATGTTTCGTGAAAGAAGTACGTCGAAGCAAATGCTCGTGATTTTTTTTCGGTATAATCGGGCACACTGTCTTCAGTGGAACGTAGGACGTTCAATTCTGTCGGGTATACCACCAAGAGAAAACGGATCATTTTGCATCAGGCGAATGCAAGCTCTCACACATCAGCTGAAACAATGGGTTATTTGAGCACTCAACATGTCGAGTTGTTGGGTCATTTGCCGTACATCCCTGATTTGGCACCCTATAGCTGCTTTTTACTGCGTGGTCAAAGTTTTTCGACGCCCGAAGCAGCTGTTGAAGCGTTCAAAACAATGTTTTCAAGGTGTCTGAATCGGAGTGGAAAAGTGATTCGAAAATTGGTTCGAGCGCATGCAAAAGTGTATTTATCTACACGGAGAATTTTTTGAAAAACAATAAAATCATTTCCAATGACAAATGACTGTTCTTTATTGCTGGACCCGAAATATAAATAGCAACTTCGTACAAATTTTCGAAATAAACATTTGTTAGCTTACATAAATTAAAATAATAACTTAAAATATATTTATTATTTTTATTTATAATATGGATTATTTATTATTAAAATAAAGGTCGAGAAACAAAGTTCTATAATTTTCCTAATTTTTGTTTTACAGACTACAAAGGTAAACCACCATGTCTGGCTACAATGTCGAGGAACAAGAGTGTTCTCATGCAGAAACAGTGGGCGCAATTCGCCCATTTACCGAAGAGGCCAATTTTTAGATGAACGGCCACATCAACAAGCTAACTTTCCGGATTTAAGATGATTTTATTCCTCACGACATCCACCCAGCGGCAAGACAACCGTTTGGAGCGGATTGTAGGCCAACGGTAACATCGGTACGTATTTCTATTAAAATTAATCAAATTCAATTCAATTCAATTCAGTTCATTTCAATTCAATTCAATTTAGTTCAATTCAATTCAATTCAATTTTTTTTTGCAAAAATAAAGAAAAATAAATTCAATTCAATTCAATTAATTTCAATTGAATTCAATGAAATTCAATGAAATTCAATTCAATTCAATTCAATTCAATTCAATTCAATTCAATTCAATTCAATTCAATTCAATTCAATTCAATTCAATTCAATTCAATTCAATTCAATTCAATTCAATTCAATTCAATTCAATTCAATTCAATTCAATTCAATTCAATTCAATTCAATTCAATTCAATTCAATTCAATTCAATTCAATTCAATTCAATTCAATTCAATTCAATTCAATTCAATTCAATTCAATTCAATTCAATTCAATTCAATTCAATTCAATTCAATTCAATTCAATTCAATTCAATTCAATTCAATTCAATTCAATTCAATTCAATTCAATTCAATTCAATTCAATTCAATTCAATTCAATTCAATTCAATTCAATTCAATTCAATTCAATTCAATTCAATTCAATTCAATTCAATTCAATTCAATTCAATTCAATTCAATTCAATTCAATTCAATTCAATTCAATTCAATTCAATTCAATTCAATTCAATTCAATTCAATTCAATTCAATTCATTTCAATTCAATTCAATTCAATTCAATTCAATTCAATTCAGTTCAATTCAATTCAATTCAATTCAATTCAATTCAATTCAATTCAATTCAGTTCAATTTAATTCAATTCAATTCAATTCAATTCAATTCAATTCAATTCAATTCAATTCAGTTCAATTAAATCCATATCAATTCAATTCAATTCAATTCAATTCAATTCAATTCAATTCAATTCAATTCAATTCAATTCAATTCAATTCAATTCAATTCAATTCAATTCAATTCAATTCAATTCAATTCAATTCAATTCAATTCAATTCAATTCAATTCAATTCAATTCAATTCAATTCAATTCAATTCAATTCAATTCAATTCAATTCAATTCAATTCAATTCAATTCAATTCAATTCAATTCAATTCAATTCAATTCAATTCAATTCAATTCAATTCAATTCAATTCAATTCAATTCAATTCAATTCAATTCAATTCAATTCAATTCAATTCAATTCAATTCAATTCAATTCAATTCAATTCAATTCAATTCAATTCAATTCAATTCAATTCAATTCAATTCAATTCAATTCAATTCAATTCAATTCAATTCAATTCAATTCAATTCAATTCAATTCAATTCAATTCAATTCAATTCAATTCAATTCAATTCAATTCAATTCAATTCAATTCAATTCAATTCAATTCAATTCAATTCAATTCAATTCAATTCAATTCAATTCAATTCAATTCAATTCAATTCAATTCAATTCAATTCAATTCAATTCAATTCAATTCAATTCAATTCAATTCAATTCAATTCAATTCAATTCAATTCAATTCAATTCAATTCAATTCAATTCAATTCAATTCAATTCAATTCAATTCAATTCAATTCAATTCAATTCAATTCAATTCAATTCAATGCAATTCAATTCAATTCAATTCAATTCAATTCAATTCAATTCAATTCAATTCAATTCAATTCAATTAAATCCATATCAATTCAATCTAATCTAACATAAACTACGATTAGACGCGAGCTTATGTTGTGATATCATATCGCGATATGTCAAACAAGTACGTTTATTATTCAATGATACGTAATGAATTCGCATACCATTCGTTAATGAATTGATGTAATTTTTGTCATGTCATTTTTCTTTTGTGCAAGAACCAACTATGAAATTTTACAGCTGTCATATATGTTTATTCCGATTATAAGAAATAGAGCGCTTAACGAAAAAACAACGCGCTATAATAGTGAAAACATATTACAAAAATTTGGAAAGTTATGCTGAGATCGCCCGCAATCTTCTAAGAAATTTCTGTCGAGCAAATGCACCTTACGAACATTTGCTCCCCTATCGTCCAATTTTATTCCATTGGCTTGATAGATGATTCTTGCAAAACGGCCTCTTTTGGGCGACCTGACCGTTCGGTTCGTTTGAAAATACATCATTAAGGGCGAGTTTCACTCTCGTCATTTAAAAGATGACAGATAATGTTTATAGTAAATGACATTTAAATGGCAAACATAGGGCATTTAAAGTAAATTTAAATAGAGAGAATTTTCAACTGTGAAACTGAGCATAAACCTACAAAATTGTTAATATATTTCATAGACGTTACGAAAAACAGATACATTTTAATGTTTTTTTCAAAGTCAATACCATTCTGTATTTCTATTAATGTAAAAATAATCTTTCCGAATTGCATGCTCAGTATTCAGATTCACATTTTGACCTTCGTCAGCATTTATTTGCATCCTATGAAGGAATAAGTGAGAGCTTGTCCCAATCGGTGGGTTGGGGGTGTTCTAGTTTTAGACGCACTTATTGGGTACTACAGTTTAGCACTGGTTCCTAACGCTTCTTTGAGAGGGTTTTTCAAAGCCCATTACTTGAAGGTGTTGCCGTTATTAAGCGCGGGATGGAACTCACGTTCACCCGTACAAGAGTCGCGCACACTAACCATAAGAAATCTACTTGAGGCGACCGAAGTTTTGTTGATTCAAACAGTTAGGTTCCTTTGCTAAAAATACTTTAAATCGTTTACGACAACCGACAAACGTTTATGAGAAGCGAAAATATTTCCAATAACTGTTCTGTCGTTTAACTCAAACAAGTTATTTATAAAATGAATTGTCTCCCGTTACAACTCATGAAGAGATTAGGGTGACCTTCTCACAAACCAGTGAGCTGTGCGCGTTCTAGTTTTACACTCACTGATTGGGACCTACAGTTTTACACCGGTTACGTACGGTATTTCGAGAAGCTTTTTCATGTCAAAATTCTAGATAGTTTCGCCCTCACTAACTGACGTGACCGCCATCGAAATAAAGTTAAGGTGGTCAGAGCAGGTATCGAAGCCACGTTCTGATGCACAAGAGCCACGCACACTACCATTGCACCACTGATAGCCACAATTATTTAAATATAAGAGGGCGGATCAATACGTCTGTAACTTTTCGAACTTCCGTCGTAGTTATATGAAATGCCACACTGCTCCCATCGAGTACCACCTGTTAATATATTACTGTCAAATTTTAAGCAAGTTCCGTCATTTACTTTGCGTTTAACAGACACAAAGTCGTGCATTTTTTAAAAATGAAAAAAAAGTGAATTTCGAGTGCTTATTAAATATTATTTTTTGCGAAAAAAAACCCGTCAATCAAACCAAGGAAAAGCTTTATAAATACTATGGGGACTCTGGCACCATCGATTTCAATGGTAAAAAAGTGGTTTACTGTCTTTCGTTGTGGTCGCACAATTACAAATGACGCTGAACGTTCTGGAAGGCCAATTGAGGGCAATACATCCGAAAATGTCGTAAAAATCCACCATATGGTGTTGGCCGATGGAAGACTAAAATTGCGTGAGATTGTTGATGCCATAGGCATTTCATATGTCAGTGTAATTTCGATTTTAAATGATCAGTTGGGTTTAAGAAAGCTGTCTGCAAGATGGGTGCCGCGTTTGCTGTCAATTGACCATAAACGCACGGGTGCACATTTGTGCAGTCGCAATGGCAAAATTCCATGGATTGGGCTACGAATTGGTACCTCACACGCCATATTCTCCGGATATGGCCCCCACTGACTATTTCCTATTTCAAACCCTAAAGAAATAGCTCGGTGAAAAAGATTTAGCTCCAACGAAGAAATTATTGATCAAAAAATACCAATTTTATGGACCACGTAAAATTCTAGGTTTTGGAAGGGACACAAAAATTGGAGAAATGTTGGCCTAAGTGTATTGAGCTAAAAGGAGACTAAGTTGAAAAACAATTTTTTTTTTGCCAAAAAAGACTGTGTGTCATTCAAAAGGTCACGGACTTATATATCCGCCCTTTAAACACAAAATACCAGAACTTTAAACACAAAATACTTTTTCGAGAAATGATGAAAGCTGTTGACAACTCGCGTGCGTCTCAATAATTGTGGGAACCTCTCCGAAACTAGACGCGGATTATTCAAATTTAACGTCTTTCGTTCCTATCAGTGAGTCTAAGATTGTGAATCGCCGAATGATTCATGTCTTGAAGAAGCTACTTAGCAAAGAAGCTACTTAGCAAGAAATTTGCAGCTGAATTAATATACAAAAATTTATAAAAAAAAAAAAAAAACAAAACCCGTTTTAGATACCAATGAAATTCTTTATTCCTGTGAAAGTACGTTCGATGCCATTATGTATGGAACTCGATTTCTATTGCATGACCACCACGGGCACGCTTGTAGAACTCCAGACGCTGAACCCAATTTTCGACGGCTTTCAAGCATAAATCGGCCGATACTGCTGCAATTTCGCGTTCGATATTCGTACGAAGTTCATCAATCGTCACTGGCTCGCTCGTTGGCATAGACCATAGACTTGACGTAGCCCAAAGGAAATAATCTAACGGCGTCAAATCGCACGACCGAGGCGGCCAATCGACTGGGCCATTTCGTGATATAACACGTTCACCAAACTTGTCCTCCAAGTCGTATTATCCAATTGCGGCCAAAAATATTCGGTTATCATTGAACTGTAGCGATTCGCATTCACAGTAATGTGCCGGTCTTGATCATCACGGAAGAAGTACGGCCCAATGACGCCGCCGGCCCATAAACCGCTCCAAACCGTAATTTTTTCGGGATGCGATGATGACTCATGGATTACGTGTGGATTGCTGTCTGACCAATAACGCATATTTTTCTTATTGACGAAGCCATTCAGCCAGAAATGAGCCTCATCGCTGGAGATGATTTTCCGATGCAAATCCGAATTATTTTCAAGTTGTTGCTCAGCCCAATTCACGAACATACGACGCTTATGGTGGTCAAGCGGCTTCAGGTCTTGCGTCAATTTGATCTTGTAAGGATGTAGGCCAAGATCTTTTCGCAAAATTCGCCACAACGACGTCACAGAAATGCCCAACGCTTGAGAACGACGTGTGAGAGACACATTTGGGCTTTCTTGAGCTGAAGCCTCAGCGGCAGCAATATTCTCGATACTACGGGCACTTCTTTGTCTCACTGGCACGGGAACATTTTGTACTGTGCCTGTGGATTCAAATTTTTCCACTAGACGCTCAATTGTTGATCTGGTAGGACGATTATGACGACCATAAATTGGACGTAGCGCTCTTAAAGTTGAGGCCACTGACTCCAAATTTCGGTAGTAAATTTTAATAATTTCGACTCGTTGTTGGCTCGTATATCTTTCCATGATGAAATGGCAAACCTGACTGAAGAGAAATGTCAAAAGAGCGGGAAAAAAATATGGCGTCGTTTGCTGTCCCTATCGATTTACTTTTGTAGCGTCTCCGTTGAAAAACCCTTTACTACAATTTATAATAAAACACAAACCCGATTTCTCGTGAGCCGGTCTAATCTTATTACAATTTTCTTCTTGTCATTATGCTCGTTAATAACAATTTTCTGTTGTTTTTGAAAATTGAAAAACATTACATTCGCGGCGACACTTGTAATTAACAACAATATGCCGGAGTTGTAAACTTCTCAAAACGCTATTTCACAGTCACACACACACATGCATATGCTAAACACATACATATAAAATGCCGCAAATGCATATGTGTTGGAAACTAAAATGTCAGAACTTTTATTTATTCACGGGATTTTAAGGTACTTTGGTTCATTTTATGTAAAAGTACATGTACACATGTGTGGTTTTTACCTTTTGACCATTTGACCGGAAATGCACTAAACAGTAATTAGTTTTCCTTTAACCAAAGTACAACAAAATGCAACAAAAACACTAAATATACACTTGTGTTAACCAGGGAAGGGGTCAGCGTGGCCCTTGGACCCAAGTGGAAGATGGGCAGCTGACAGAGGACACTAGTACATTATTCCTTTAGAATTGAAACTTAACAATAGGTAAATTTTTTTAAAATTTAGGTTACCTAAGACATCCCTTGATACCGATAGGGAATTTCTAAAAGTCTGATTTTGGGGAATTTTCTCTCCAGTGGCGTGTTGTAGTCTAAACAAATATGTATTTAAAAATAAAGCCTTGTCCCCTGATCCAAAATACTCGTATCTGACCATCCCTGCTTTATTGTATACAATGTTTCTACATGTACAATGCTTAAGTACTATATAGTTAAAATGTTAACTTTTAGTTACAATGTTGTTATCCTAGTAAGGACTAGTGTTGTTGCAACTACTACTACTACTACACACGACTCGTTCGTTGATTTGATTGGTTACTATTTTTAATTGTGTGGTTTTGTAGCTGTTGTCGAATATCTAATACATCGCAATTACTGCTATTGCTTCACTTTTAATTGGTATCACAAATGCGATTGATTTATTCACTTGGACTAATGAAAACCTTGAACGAACTGCCATACATGCCATTGATGGGGGTTACCAACAATGTTGGTAAGCAAACATTTTGGGAATGTACAAATGACAATGTGACAATCAAAGACCTCGTATTCTTTTGGGGCTTAAGATATGGAAATGCATTGACCGTAAACTAATGGATTCTGATAGGAACGGGTTGCAAGGTTATTCTGTTTGTGAATAAAATGTCAACGATTGAGAGAAATTCTTAAGTAGTTCAAATCTGTACTCCTTTGCTACCTTTGAATAAAAGCGAATGATTATCTGGCGAAGAGAGGTTTGAAATATTTTAGTTGTCATATTTAAATTTTCTCTAACTGCAAAATTTTGTTGTGTGTTTGTAACACATCCAAGGGAACCAAATTAAGAAGTTGGTAATGAATCAAACCACATTCTGTACAGATACCAAATATATGAACACTAGTAAATGGGCAACCAACCATCGGTTTTCACAGTCTCCTACGATATGGAATCAGACTGTTAGTCTTCGCCGCTGCAAAGGTAATGGTAGTTAGTAGCACACGATTCCAGCATAAGGACATACATAAGGCGACCTGGATATCTCCTGATCAGCGGTCGAAGAACCAGATTGATCACTTGGTAATAGATGCCAGGCAATCTTCTATTGTAATGGATGTACGTGTGATTCGAGGTGCCAATATCGACTCGGATCATTACCTGGTGGCTGCGAAAGTTCGTACAAGACTGAGCAGGGCGAAAAATGTTCGAAGCCGAACACAGGAAAAGCTGGATATCGACAGAAGCTCTCTCTCCTGCTAGAGCAAAATATAAAGAGGCTAAGAAGGGATGAAAACCAACTATTTAGGCGTACAAATGGCAGTGGGAACAGAGAGAGAGTGAACAAACCGAAATGTGCAGGATGAATGGTGAATTCCGAAAGTTTTTCAGGAGGGTAAGAAGACCGAATAACGGGCCTAATAATGGGCTGCCCTCCTGCAAGGATGAGAATGGGTATCTGGTGACTGAGAAGCCGTGGAGAGACCACTTTTCAGCAGATTCTTCCCCTGAAGATCAGGAGGTAATGATAGTGGGACTGCTAGCCCACACGCATCGACTTATATGCGGTATATGGCTGGGGGAATCTATGCCCGACGATTGGAGTCTCAGTGTATTATGTCCTGTATTCAAAATGGGAGATCCGTGTGTCTGTTCCAACTATCGCGGTGTCATTCTTTTATCTATCGCGTATAAGGTCTTGTCGAGCGTAATATGTGAAAGACTAAAGCCAATTATTGAAACCCTGATTGGACCTTATCAGTGCGGTGTTAGACCAGGCAAGTCCATGACTGACCAAATATTCACGCTACGCCAAATCCTGGAAAAGACCCACGAAAAGCAAATCGATACATAGAACCTTATTGTCGATTACAAAGCTGCTTTCGATAGCCCCATACGGGGAAAACTGTACGAAACTGTACTGAACTTGGTATTCCGGCAAAACTGATCCACCTTTGTAGAATGACGCTGACCAACAATAAATCAGCAGTGAAAGTGGGGAAAGACCTCACTGAACCATTCTGTATCAAGCGACGACTTAGAGAAGGCGACACACTTTCGTGCAATCTCTTCAACATCTTAATGGAGGTAATAATGAGAAGGGAAACGGAGGTTTCTGATAAAGTTATTACCCAGGACATACTGTGTGGAAGTAGTGAGCTGCTTGGACTTCCCTATGAAGGAATCATTTCTGGCCACTCCCAAGTGAATGGCTATCAGAGACTTTCCACCTACACGGACAGTCCCATGTCGTGGTGCTTTCATACTGACGTCATTATCCTATGGAGAGCGTAAAGATTGATTGCTTTTTGTATGGGTAGAACGAAGCAGCAAGCCCAGCCCAGCTTATGTATATTTGATGCTAGTTGTATCGAAAGGAACCCTGCGTGATCCATTACTTGGGTTTGTTATAGGCCATCCACACAGTATTATCTGTGGTAAACACGAAACCCGACTTAAGTAGTCATAGTACCGAATTTAATTAAGGGTTTCACGATCATCTCCATGGTCAAAAGTACTCATACCACCTGCCAATCCACGTTTGAAGCTTGTTGCATCAAACGGAAATACGGTTATTTCAGTTTTGTTTATTTACCTAAGTCATACCTAAATCGACTTTCGATCTTTTAGAACGGAATTAAGCTAAGGCTATTACTATGATCACTTTGGCCAAAAGCACCACCTGGCAAATTTTGATTTAAATCAGCCGACATTTTTGAAAATTCTATCCACGACACTTATGACTTATCTCGTTAACAGTTTTTACTAGAGTTCGGTATTAAATGAACAAAAACAAAACAGGATACGTTTTTTTTCGTACAATGCAATCAGCATCAAACATAATTTAGATGTTAGTAGTATCAATCAAATACAATTTAATCTTAATTTCCCTTCCAGATATTTATCCAGTCTATTTTCCATCCGCTTCCAACAAATATTTCGAGCAGCTGTTTCATGGGCACCCCCCTCTATAAAAAAAAATTAAACGGTTTCCCGTTCCATCCCATGAAGGGATTAGGGAGCGGTTCTCAGAACCACTGAGCTGTGCGCATTCTAGTTTCAAAGTCACCGATTGGAACCAACAGTTTTACTCCGGTTCCGAGCGGTATTTGAAGACGCATTTTCATGGCTAAATACTCGGTAGTGTCGCCGTCACTAAGCGAGGTGTTCATGCACAAGGTGTTCATGTTCAAGGTCACATGCATGCGCACACTACCATTGCACCACCGACGGCCACGATGTTTCTTACTCTAGGGTTGGTGTTCGTAAGAGAATGTAAAGCGGCTGCTGAAAACTCTCATCTACGAGGGCGATCCCAAAACTAGCTGGCATGACGTATAGATGGTTCCAATGAATGTTCGAACTCACGGGTGATGTGTTAACACCTTTTTGTTACACGGTACCTGTTCCATTTCTATGAACACATTAGTAAATGTTACATTGGAAAATAAAAAACAGCGTTCAATCATATGAAGACATTTAAATAATATTAATACTTAAAATTAGCTAAATACCAGTGCAAGCACATGTGCCATTATTTTCTTGCTTAATACTTTTTGTTTTATTCCCACAAAAAAAACAAAGAGAATGCAAAGCAGCAGACACATGTGCATACACACACTGTTATGTTCGTACATACGCTACCCAAGTTCACACAATTTTCATGGCTCTCTTGCTATCTCATTTTTATAGACGTATAAACAGGTCATTATTCTCATTGCTCTGAGAGTGCTCCGCCCCACACAAAACATCTATTCGCTGCCGCTACATCAGTGTGTATTTTTTTCGCAGCCTGAAAATCTGTGTTTCGTTATAGGGGTGAGTCACATTTATCATTTAGGGTTATGAAAAATATATGTTGGACGATTCTGAGACCTACCCGATATGCATACAAAATTTCATACAAATCAGTCCACCCGTTTCGGAGGAGTTTAACGCCAAACAATATGTGATCGCAGGCGGACAAACTGTATGATCGCATTCGGACAAACTGTGTTTGGATGTGTTGACTTTGTGAGTTAGTCCCTACCCGCGCCTATAGATGTCAACACATCAAAAATATTTTGGTGAAAAGTGGCAACCCTAAAAAACATATGTTTTAAGATTCAAGGCGTCACGCTGTTTAATGTTTTTATTTGAGCCATCAAAAGTACACGATCTCAGTGAATTTGCAAACATGGAAAAAATTGGTTACCATTATGTAATTCAATATTTCCATTTGAAAGGTCTCAGTCCGAGCAATATTAAAGCCGAGCTAAATTCTACTCAGGGAGAGTCCGGCTCTTCGTGTACGACTATAAAATATTGGGTAGCAGAGCTTAAACGAGGCCGTACGATCTGCCAAGACGACCACCGTTGTGGTCGATCAATTGAGGTGTCCACGTCAGACACGGTTAAGAAAATCCACAAAATGGTATTGGATGGACGTCGGCTGAAGGTGCGTGGGCTAGCTGACATGATAGGCATTTCAACTAGTGCTATACATCGTATATGTACAGAAGAGTTGAACATGAGACAGCTGTGCGCAAGATGGCTGCCGCGCTTGGTTTCAATACACAAAACCAGCGTCGTGAAGATGCTTCAGTAGAGTGTTTGTCAATGTGTCACCGCAATGAGGCCGAATTTTTGCGTCGATATATGGGAGATGGGTCCACCACTTCACACCTGATGCAAAGCAGAAGTCAAAGCAGTGGACTGGAATGGGACAATTGTATGCAAAGAAGGCGAAGGCGGTTGAATGTGCAGGCAAGTTTATGGCGTTGTTTTTTGGGATGCGCATGAGATAATTTTTATTGATTATCTTCAGAAAGGAAAAACCATCAACGGCGAATATTATGCTAATTTATTGCGTAGTTGAAGTGATGAAATTGTGGAAAAAGGCAGCAATTGGCGAAAAAAAGAGTTGTTTCATCAAAACAATGGTCCAGTTCACATATCCACTACTTCGATGGCCAAAATTAATGAATTAAAGTTCGAATTGATTCATCGCGCACCTTATTTAAATGGCCCGGTGGTAAAATATTTCCCAACAATGAAGAGTTGGAGTCTCCGGTTGATAGCTAATTTATGAAGTTTGACAGTTCTTACTGTAAACAGGGTATCGATGCTATTGAATCAGGCACGTACGCAAGGAGGGCCCGGGGGCTCGGGCTCCTCCAGAAATTCGTTCCTTCAGTGATGATTTTTGAATGTAGTGCTATTTTTCAACCCAAATTCCACGTTAACCCACACCGCGAAGGAATATCCTGCGTACGGTACTGTATTGAATATTAATGGGAAAAGTGTATCGAGCTAAAAGGAGATTATATCGAAAAATAAAGAATATTGTACCCAGCTTGGTTGTGTCTTCTTTTTTCGGTCGGCTAGTTTTGGGACCTCCCTCGTATTATCGTTTGGCATAGGCAGATCGTTAAACACTGTAAATGCTATCTGTGAGACGCTGAAAAATCTTTCGTTTTTTGTTGTTTGGATGCAAATATAATGTGTGTTTGGAGCTTGTCGTAAATATGATATAACTTGTGTGCAAATATATTGTGTTTGCTATTCAATATTACATGTTTGAGACACAATGATTAATACGTTATAATATATGTGTTTGCGACCGACATATATGTGTATTTGTGATGTAAATACAGTTGTGTTTGTTGCACTGTTTATACCGTCGGTGATTCAAACCCTGTTCTGACCACCTTCAAATTTCGTTCGGCGGCGGCCACCTAGAATAGTGACGGTGACACTATCGAGTTTATAGCCATGAAAAAGCTTCTCAAAATAGCGTTCGGAATCGGTGTAAAACTGTAGATCCCAATCAGTGAGTGAAAACTTTAAAGCGCACAGCCCAGTGATTGTGAAAAGTTCTGCCCGGTCCCTTCATGGGATGTAAGGGGAAACCATTTATTTTATTTTTTATACTCTCTCGAGAGCAAGAGAAGAAAAAAGGGACAACGAGAGAGTCTATCTTGAAAGTGTGGATCTGTATTTTTTTGCATTATCCTCACCGTCAGTTATTCATAAATATTCCTGAATGTGCATGCAAATTGCAGATGAAGTCTGTGTTTCTTATTCTGGCTGATCTTGCGTTTTAGTTTAATGTATGCAGTCGTCAATGGTTCATCGGACAGAGGATCTAAAAAGTGATTGATCAGTGAAAAAGAATAAACAAAGGCTCGGTTGGTTAAATGGTTTGTGATGTTGCTTTGGTTTTTGTGTATGTGTTTAGTATATACATATGTATGCATGTGTGCTACCAAAGTGAGAAACGATTTTGAGGAAAGAAAATGGAATGGACCCTTTGTCTGCCCGAGCCTTTACTTATAAAATTGGAATGGTGGACCATTTGCGAGATATAGCAGAAAAAAGAAGAAATTAATACACGCTTGGCTGGCACGAACTGAATTAGTATATCTGTGGACTTTTGACAAAACAACCTCTCTCTAAAACAGCAATTTTAAAGTGGAGCGAAAAAGATTTATAAATACTTCACAGCTATTTTTAAAAAATAACTGGCTAAAATTAAAAATAGTGTAGATTTCCCTTTTAATATTAAATTTTTAGCAATTATTTTTTAAAAATATTTTTGAGGTATTTATAAAACTTTTTCGCTCCCCTTTAAAATTGCTGTTTTAGAAAGAGGTTGTTTTGTCAAAAGTGCACAGATATAAGTATATTGTTTCTGTACCAACGCATAGTGATAACCAACTCATAGTTGAAACCTTCTGAAATCAAAAGCGTGAGTCAAAACAAAAAAATAGGAGTAGTAAAATAGCAGCAGATTGTCATTTCATTAATAATAATGCATTCAATGCAAGTAAATGTAAAAATTACAGTGTTAAAGCTTTTAATTTTTTTTATTAGTTATTTATAAATGTGGATTTATAGTAATTAAATTAATTATAATTAATAACACGTATATATAATTCAAAGAATACTACGCTTATAAATATTATTTGCTTGGGAGGAAATACGCATATGTTTCGACGTAAAAGCATACATGTTTCCTAGTAAACATGATACTGTTTGCGTTTAAATAGAAGTGAGTTTGGGACTTGCAAACATATGAAGTCTGTTCCAAACATGTACATGGTTCCTGCAGAATATGTTTGGGAGAATCTGTTACAGATGCCGTTTTTTCAGCGTGTATCAATTAATAAATCACAATAGATCAGTTTTTAGTCAACTTACCTTGTAATCTCCTTTCTAATTCAAATATACTCTTTAATAATTTCATGTTTTGTTTTTTATTAAAAATCTTATCACATTTAATTACTGTGTTTTTCTTAATCGGGGATGTCTGTTGTTTACCGAGAATCTATCCATTAATTACAGTTGAAATTTTATAATAGATTTTTCTTATTTATTTCTGTTTTTTTTTGCTTCTTAAGGGAACTTAATTATAGTTTATCAATTTGTATTTGTTGTTGTTGTTGTTTTCACTAATCGTATTATAAATTTGTAATTTTAGTATCTATGTATATGTGTATTAATAGCTCGTTAATTACAGATTACAATACATATTGTTAATATGAATAATTAATTATGATATAATATCTCTAGTTATGTCTATTGTTGTTTACATGTTGCAATTTTCGTTAATGTTTTTTTTTTTTATATTTTTGTTGTAAATTATTTTTTCAATAATTTCTTTTGTTTGTTTATGAGAATGGTGTATCGTTCTTTTGAAATTGTAAAAAGTGCCATTAAGCCAATTTCCTTATAACTTTGATGTTGAAACTATTTAAGAAAAATCTTGTTTTTTTTTTATTATTATTATTATTTATCAATAACAAATAATATATATATATTTATTTGTTGTGTCTGTTAGGTTGTTTTTGTTTAAATTTTTTTAATCATGTGATTGTCATACAAAACATTTCACATAACATTTAATACTTTACAAGTTTGTTTTTCTTTTGAAATCAAGGGTTAACGTATGTTTTTCTCTACTAAACTTTGTATTGGGAAAGTTAAGCATCTACTATACATTTTGTGAAGCATGGTGGAGATAGAATTTCTAAATATGATTTTCATTACAAAACGTTTTATAATACAATCGGATAAATATTTTTTACGAATAAAATACTTTATGCTAAAAACAGTTTCTATAATATATTTGATCAAGACTTCAAATTGTTGACGCGAAAAAAAAACTCTGTGAAAATTTTGAAAATATATTTTTTTAATAATAAAGCTCATCAACATTAGTCTTTTCAGCCCCATATTGACCAGAAAATATTGTTTTTTTTAACCAAATACACTAGAAATCGGAACCTCTGGAATAAGTTCTTGCAGTTCTTCAATGCGCATATTTTGAGACCAACCCCCCCCCTACCACATCCACACGTTCATTGAAATTCCAAAAACTTTGTTTTCAGCACACCCTACTGCACAGTGGAACTACTTTCATTGTATCATCGAAATGTTATTCCAGTATATCCAATGAAGGAACAGGGTTACGCTTCTCAAAATTAGTGATCTCTCGCCATTTTCTAATGATATCCTCATTAATCTTCGTAATATTTATGAAGCGTTCTTCATTTTTCATAAATTTCTTAGATATTATGAAAACGTTTCAGAATATTTAACGAATTTACGAAATATGTACATTGACACTAAAATGTCATAAAGTATTTTTCATTGACTGAATGGAAATGTTTCGTTTTCGGTAACTGGTGTTGGAGTGTTAGCATTATTTTGGAGCAATTATATGCTAAAAAATTCTCAATCTAGTTACAGATTTTGCAACATATAACAAAATCCATTTTTGAACAGCATCATTCGAAACAATCGCGGATGACGAACTGTGGCTTGAGGAATCATACCAATCCCTTTAAATTCAATTACGTT
This sequence comes from Phaonia tiefii, assembly GCA_963931995.1. NCBI lineage: Eukaryota > Metazoa > Arthropoda > Insecta > Diptera > Muscidae > Phaonia > Phaonia tiefii. The sequence continues at coordinate 174,924,807 of OZ008371.1, read as the reverse complement.
GTGGACAAATTTCATAAAGCTTGCTTCGTTGCATCTATGAAATGCCTGCATATCTATTACGCAGACATTTAATAGATTTATTTCCACAAAATCTATGAAACTATTTCACCGACGTTATGAACACATTTCATAGATTTCATTTTATATAATCAATGAAAATGTTTTATTTGGCTGAATTATTATTTATTTTTTTATTTATTTGGCTGAAAATGATTAAAGGAGTTCGTCAGATCATGCAGAGGGTTTCGAGGAAACAGCTTTCGACCTCCTAGCTGAATATGTGATACCAGGATAGAATTTTAAAGAGAATGAGCGATAGGCGAATTGAAGAAACTGACTTTAAATTTTTTCACGCTGCAAAATCTATCTTAGTTTGATGTTTGGATGCATATATAACGTGCTTGTAGCTTGTCGCAAATATACTATATTTGTGCCCAAACACATTGTGTTTGCTACTCAATATAACATATTCGAGACACAATGATTAATAGGTTATAATACATGCTTTTGAGACCTAAATGTGGCTGTTTTGTTGAAAGCCGCTAAAAACATATACGAGAAGCAGCAAATCTTCAAGTCATGAAAATAGTGCTTGCAAACATGTACATGTTTCCTGTAATATGTTGCTGGGGCCGATATTTTTCAGCGTGTTTTTATTGGCACTTATGACTTTCCAAATACCTCTATATGCAATAAAATGGTTTTGAAACGTAGAACATAACAATTTTCCTTAATTTGCATTTGTATTACATCCAAATTGTGGCACAAAAACAACTGGCATAAAAAAACTTATCAAAACTGTGGTTAGCCTAGTGACTTTCAACTGGAACTTGGTGGAACTGAAACACTCATGGCTTCTCTTTAGTATTTCTCTAAGCTTCTCCCAATTAGATAGCTGAATGTTCTCTAGTGTTAAGATCACCGTCGGCCGTCGGTGGTGCAGTGGTAGTGTCCGCGGCTCTTGTGCATGAGAACATGGGTTCGATCCACCTTTAAGTTCTTTCGACGGCGGTCACCTCGCTTAGTGACGGCGACACTATCGAGGATTTAGCGATGAAAAAACTTCTCAAAATACCGTTCGGAACCGGTGTAAAACTGTATGACCCAATAAATGAATGTAAAACTAGGTCGCGCTCAGCTCATGGGTTTGTGGGAAGCTCTCCCGAAACCCCTCATGGGATGTAACGGGAAACCATTTATATAATTTATTTTTTTTTTAATTGGAACCTGAAGTCTTTCGACGGTTCAAAACGCTTTGCTTGAAAAGCTAGTTAATCTAGTACGTCGCCGTCACTCAGCGAGGTGACCGTCGTCGAAAGAAATGTGAGGGGGTCAGAGCAGGGTTCGAACCCGTATTATCATATTGAACAATCGCGCACACTATCCACTGAATCGTGCAACTGCGCGGCAGTTTTAATGGTAGATATTTCCTATAAATCGCCATGTACGTTGTCAATAATGTAGTCACATACTTAAATTGTTGTTCTAATATGACCGACAATGTAACTAGATACTGGACACTAGTCTCATAACTAGCCCAAGGTAGTGCAGAGGCGGGACAATTGTCACTTTCCTGTTCCGTAGTATTTGTAGGGGTAGTCATCTGAAACCCACTCACATTCCCACAAAACAATCAACCAAAGATTTTGGTTGCTATTTGAGTTTTCGTAAGCGAATGTGCAAAACAACAGACAGTTATTCTATGGAATGGGAAAATTCAAAAAGCTTGAAGGGTTGATATATTGTCTACCATGAGTATTAATTTAGTCGTTGTGTTAAACTTGTTGAGTCAACAAGTTGTGGGTTTCGTTTATGCATAACCTGATCAACCATCCTGCTTTTGACAGGATTGTCCCGTTTGTTTTGGGTATTGTCCTGCTTTTTAGAGTCTCATCCCGGCGTGAATCTAACACAGCTCTTTACTTTATATATTTAGTCTTATTTTAACTGAATCTATATATATAAAATTGTTGCGTTACTGACTGAATGACTGACTGATTCATCAGCGTTCTGGCCAATCGGCTAACATTAGGATAATGAAATTTAGACTGTATACTTCCTTTGGAGTACGTATGCGAGATAAGAAAGAATTTTTTGAAATTCTAACTCTAAGGGACAACAATGGGGGAAAAAGGGATAAAAATTGTACTACACTAAAATCCAAACGGCTAAAGAAAGAATCAAGAAACTTGGTGTGTACATTCACTGCTCTTAACACATAGAAACGTGTGGAGAAAATGACTTATAAAAATTTGTACTTTCAGGGAAAAAACGTAGCCAAACGGCACAAAAATTTTACTACGCTAAAATTCAAACGGCGAAAAGCAGAATGACGCAACTTGGTGTGTACATTCACTGCTCTTAACACATAGAAACGTGGGTAAAAGTGACTTTTAAAAATATAGGGCAAACAGGGACGAAAAAGGTACAACTGTAAATGCCAAACGGCTGAAGACCGAATCCTGAAATTTGGGTGGCACATTCATTCCTCTTATATCGCAGACATAGGAAGATATGTGATTTTCAAGATTTACACTTTTAGAGATACAAATAGAGCCAAAAGGGGATAAATATAGTACTGTGGTTAAAACCAAACGGTTGGAGATGGAATTATAAATTTTGGGTACTGCTTTTCAAAATAAATGGTACTTTTTAGGTACTTTTATGGTAGTTTTTTTGCGAAATACTAAATACGTTTTTGCGAAATACTAAAGCCGTTTGTTGCAGACCTGATCGAATCTTATCGGTGTGGCTTTAGGCCTGGAAAGTCCACTATCGACAAGATATTATTCACTATATATTCAATTTATGACAAATCCTGCAGAAACCCCACGTAAAGCAAATCGACACTTACTACCTCTCTACAGATTACTAGCAAACCCGGCAGAGTTCGCCCTGAATTTTAGAAGGGGGGAAAACACATAGCCTATAGCCTAAATCGGGTAGATAGTTTAGATGATTACCTCCTACATACAAACTACAAAAACAACAACCCCACAAGCCGTTCCTCTTTATACTATTACTATTGCTGATATGCCTTTGTAGAATGACACTGGCCGACGCGAAATACCCAACAAAGATTGGTAAAGGTCTTACATAACCATTTAGTACTAGGTGAAGCCCTATCATGCGATCTCTTCAACATATTAATTGAAATCATTAAATGAAATAGCTGCAGTCAACACGAATGGAATGATTAACTACAAGAGTCACATGGTTTTCACGTATGCTGACGATTTAGACATCATTGGGCGAAATCTGCGTGAAGTTACTGCTGTATTTTCGAGAATTGACAAGCACTCAGTAACATTGGGGTTGGCAGCAACCGAGGACAAGACAAAATTAATAGTTTCGACAAGCAGAACATCCACCCGATTGTTATAATTTATTTACCTCGGATCTGCCATGAACCGAAGCAATAACGCCACCCTGGAAATCAAACGAAGAATTGGGTAGCAAACAGTTATAATTTCGGGCTAACTCAGCACTTCAGAGATAAGGCCCTATCTCGAGAAACGAAGATCCAACTCACATGTATATATGTGTGCTCACATGCTGGAAAAACGGCCCCAACAAACCATATTGCAGGAAACATGTATATGTTTGCTGGCATTGTTTTCATTAATTGAAGATCTTCTGCTTTTTTTGATTTTTCGTTGTCGGTCACGTTTTTGTTTTCAGCGGTTTTCAATAAGCAAATCCACATTTGGGCCACTAAACCATATGCAATAACACATTAGCGATTGTGTCTCAAACATGTAATATTGAATAGCAAAAACGGAATGTGTTTCGATACAAGTATTTTATGTTTGGAACAAGCTATAAACACGTTATATTTGCATCCATACCACTTAAAAAAACAGATTTTTTAGCGTGTAGGCTCCTGGGTCATATCGCTTGCTGATGAAACATCAATGGGAGTCTTCGGAAGAAAAATGCTCCGAAAAATATATGGCCGTGTATTAAAAACCGTCGAGTATCGACGATGCATGTACTACGAGCTATATTATCTGTATCCCGACGGAATGAACCAGTGCGAAACGTATTCGAAGATATACTCGAAGGATGTGAAATAATAAGACGAACAGGAGGAATATTGGCTGCGAGAGCTTAGTGTTACCAACTGTAGAAGAAAATCTGAAGACTGAGCCGGTTGTAGAAAATTGTTATCCTCATTTTGTAGGCTCTTGACCCCTCTGGGTTGCTTGATGCTACCTAAGTAAGTAAAACCACAATACTGACAACAAAATATACTGAATGGGAATATAGAGACCAAAAAAACGACTGATATTTTCAGAATATTAAGCCAATATTGTGAATTGTAGTTTTCAGAATATTATTAACCAACTCTTAATTGTACTCGGGGCCGTGCGCAGGAATTTATTTCGGGTTTATTTCGGTAACAACAAATATAAAAATTATTTTTAACCATCGCGTCTGAGACTTGGTTGTCAAGTCGTTAATGTTGCCGGACTCATTGTTGGTAGTTATTTTTTCAATTCAGGTTTCTATATGCTGTACGAAAAATACAACCTATCATAGGGTTTAGTCTATTCAACAACCAATGCATGGTTACCTCTTTCGAACAAAATAGAACAAATACAATAATAGCCTTTGGTTGTTGTTTAATTTGCAAGGGATATCATTCATCAGCTGATTAAAATTTAGTTTTGCTTAGTGATAGCATAGCGAATCTTATTAGGTCAGGTAGCATTTCTGACAATCAGACAAGTTTTTAACTGAGCATTTTGACAACGGACTCAGATGTGAACTCAGATAGTGTAATTGTGGCTTAAGCTTGTAGTATTAACTTCTTATACATTGTCACATCAACTGATTTTTGTTCGAGATCGGGGAAAAAGGCATTAGTTTCTATGAAAAACACAGCAAGAAATAGATGAACCAATTATATTATTGAAAAGTTGTGTTTACACTTTCATTCAACTTGAAATTTGGAGATTCTTAAATCCCCTTCAACTTTCCTTCGACTCGAACACGAACGAAAGGTTTCGCTCAAAATTGAGGAACAGCCTTTTAATGTTTCTGTATTAGTTTTGTATGTTTTTTGAATTTTAATATACATATTCTTTGTTTCCATTAGAGAAGGATCTTAAGTTCCTTATCACAATGTCGTGTTAGAGTCGGTTATAATTATAAAATTCCATAAAAGCTGCCAGAAACAGGTTTTAGTTAGCTTTAACTGTTTGATAACTTGAGCTGGTGACAAGGGTTGTAATTGAAATAAACTAAAGAATATATCGTCATGTGAGTAATTAAGTGCCGACGTTTTCGAGAACGCTCTTTTGCATCCTGTCTTTGGATTTTCAATATTTACTTTAACAATATTCTCTTTGCAATTCATTAATTTTCGGAATCTTGTAAAAATAACATTGGCATATTGGACACTTAAGTACTCACATGACGATATACAATCTTCAGGAAAATATTCGTATGTGTGATAGTTTCATTGTCAATTTAGATTGAAGAATGTTCGAGTATCCTACACCTCTCGTTTTAATATTTCCTCATATTGAAGAAGTTTTCATCACTACAACAGAGACTACATCTTGTACTTGATAGTTGGCTTTTAACGAGTTCGTTTTTAGCATAACATATTTTATTTTTTTACATTTGTTTTTTTTCTTGTTCAGGTCGTATAAATAGATTAGTAGATAAATAGAAATCAAACGAAATAATTATAATAATGCATCACTTGGTTTATTTTACATATGCTGTTGAAGCGTTTAGGTTTTCCGTTTTATTTATTTATTTATTTCTGTTTGCAAGCTATATAGTTTTAAGAGGTTTTTGTTTCGCATATATCTAAAAATATCTCTATATATATAATCAGATTTAATTATATTTTTGTTTTGTGAAAAGATTACAATATGAAACAAGTTTTCTATATAAAGTCATTTAGATAATAAAAAAATTGTATTTGCAATATTTACATATATATTTTGTTGTTTAGTTATATTAATTCGTTTCATTTTATTTGTTAAAGTACTACGTTTTTCTATAAAGATATTGCTTATTGTGAATGTTTCGAAAACAAACTGAAGCCCAATATAATTTACAAGCGTTAGTTTTCAAGGCAATGAAAAGTAAACAGAAAATACATATATTTATAATACATTCATATAATTAAAAGATATCAAGAGAATTGTCTAATATTTAACAAAATATTGTGGATTTTTTTTACTTTAGAGATATAAAGACATGATATTGCATATAGCTTTTCAATTATAGAAATGTATCAAATACATGTATATATAACATCCATAGAAGGATTATACAAGAGCATTCTTGTACATAAAATTCATACACACAAAAAAAGTAAAGATTTCCATTAAAATCAAACAATCTTTGGTTCTTGGGAACACGCAACTTGTGTGCTATTAAAATCAGACAATGTTAGGTTCATACGAACACGCAACTTGTGTGTTATTCACATCAAACAATGTTTGGTTCTTATGAATACGCTACTCGTTTGCTGTACCAGCAAATGCTGAACTAAACAACATATGTTTGCTGCAATAGTAATCATGTTTGTTCTCTCATTTTCACCAGTGTTTACAGCTACGTTTCCTAATATCTATTTTTAAGTGTACTAATAAAATTTATTTAAATTTTAATTTTTGATAGTTCTGTTTAACTTTCTTACATTTTGTAGAAAAGTCCAATATTCACAGGCTTGGTGGACAACCCTGCACATAAGTCCAATCTGTCTAAAACTTTACTATTTTGAATCAGTATATTCACATGTGTAGACGTTACGACAAATGCTACGAATCTAAATTCTTGATTTATTTTGTGACAAAAACCTTCACCATGAATGAGTTCAAAATTTACGGATTTAGGAACTTATTACATTTTTCCAAATGTTGTAGAAAACTTTTAATAAGTATTTAATTTCCGATCTTTTATTGAAACTAATTAAACTTAATCATCGTATTATATTGTGAAAGCTTTAAGACGTTCCACTCCCTCAAAGGTTTCCTAATCTGAGCGTGGAAAAATCTCGCCGCCTAAGTTTTTCACTTTTGATACCAGATATGCAATTATATGAAATAAATGTTAATTATGACGATCTACTGCTGAAGACTGGACGCATCTTATAAGGTATAATACGTCAGACTTTCTCAACGATTGCATGGTGAGATAATGGGTCTCAGTACTGTACGTCAGCGAAAAAGCATCTAGATGGCTTAACAAGGTGCTAGATCATTATTAAGTCAAAGTATAATTGACAAACATAACTTATGTACGATTTACAGTGCTATTCTCGACCGAGTGATAAGTGTATTTGTCGTGACAGTAAATACATCAGTGACAAAAACTGCAATTTGCTATTCTCGATGTCAAATTAAAGCTCTTTTTGTTTTAGTTGACAATGATACTTACATATAACGTTTTCAATAGCACATGACAATAAAAATGTTGTGTATATAAACAGCAGCAAATTAGAAAAATGGCTATATCTCGCAAATTGAGTGTCCAAACGAAAAATTGGTCAATTTATAACTGTTTCCAAGGGTTTTTGAAAATTTGGTTCAATGCATATGCTAAAAAGTTTTGGCGATTTTGGAAAAAATGAGAATTGAGGAAAGTTTCTAAAAACCTTGGAAACGCGGAAAATTGGTTAATTTGTAGTCTGGGCTCTCCGTTGAAAGAATATTTGTATGTCGCACTTTTTGCAATTTGAAATATGTAAAGATGGTATTTCAATGCTATACAGGTTAGTTCTCAATAGTCTAAAAGTATTTACACTAATCATCTTCACGAATCACACAATTTGCAGAAATCCCACATTGACTTGTTGGTGTACATTTTTGATTTTTTATTATAAATGCTTAATTTTCTCTAAATGCATATTTTTTTGCATATTTAAACAAACTTTGACTATGTATAACAAAATTAGGCAAAAGTGCCAGTCCTCGGGAGAGGCTCAAAATTACGCCAAGAAATTAGTCGAAAATACTAGAACATGAAAAATTTCAAAAATTCTTGAAAGACGACGGACCCATGGAACCCACTTGGTTCAAAAAAGTATTGCGAGGACGATGTGCTGGTTTTGTAGAAGGCCTCAAAGTAAGCAAAACTAAAATATATAACAGTTTTTGATAACTCGATTAGTTATCGGGTCAAACGCCGGCTTCGTTTCCGATATCGTGGTAATTTAGGGTTATTTGAGTCCCCACATGACGCACCACAAACTAAAGCCGCCAGTAATTGTGCGATAAGAATGCCTTTTATTTCAGTAACCATACTTGACTGTTTTTAACCGCGTCTAAATGGGCCCGTATTTTAGACGCTGTAAGCGTCATATATCCGACTGCTATAAAAATAATTTTTCGTTTGCTTTATTTTTCTCTAATTTGGCAATTAAACGTTATTGACAACGTATGTATTGCTGAATTTTCTATGTGCTGATTTTGTTGTTGTCGTGAGTAATAACAAATGTTAAAATACATATTTTTAAATGCATTTGTTTTAATTTTTAGGCAAATTTTAATCTTTTACGAGCATCTCTTAGGCTCATATTATTCAAAAATAAATGCATGAAAGCCCCATACCTAGCAATAAGTATTTGTTAGGCAAAGGTATTGCCAGATTGAAAAATAATGAATTTCAATTGTTTTCAACAAGCACAAAAGCTCTTCATAATGTAGTTTTTAGTTTTGGTAACAATGATATTATTTTTAAAACAAAAAAGCTTTTATATTGTCACAGCAATTCCAGAATAGGTAATTGAAATGCCAGTGACAAGAATTCAATGTAAATAAACTCATGAATGACGGTTGTCATGAATTCGAGAATAGCACATAGAATAACACATACCATAGAAGATTTTATTCGCTCAATAAATTAAACGTCATAGGTCCGATGGAAAGTAAACATTGGATGGTGGAAAATATGAGTACAATAATACTAGATAGTGGCAATAATATACAGCGATCAACAAAGGAACAACAACCGAATTTCGTGTTTTTGTGGCAAACTAGTTGTGTTAAATACAATACAAATGTGTACCAACAATAAAAGTTAACAAAAAAGTGCAAAATACATTTAAATTTGTCAGTTCTACACCAAAATGACAGGAAAAAGTTAAGTGAACATATTTTGTAACTCCACCTGGTGTAAGTTAATCTTAAATTTAATTGCTCTCATTTCCACAAACCTACGATGAAGAGTGTGAAATGAAACGTCAGATGAGAGAATAAGTTTATCTATGTATGTGTTATTCCATGGAATAGCACAGTTAGTGTCCAAGAAGCTACAATTTTTTAAAAAACCAGTCTTCGGGTTGTTGAAATGTCAATTTTTCATGCAACCGATTGTCGGTTTGTCCGAAAAAGCAATTTCTTAAGATGACTTCTCAATTTTAGCAAAAACAGATTGAACAGGTTTTTCTTGTTTTTTTTTTTTGCTTTAAATTAAATAACATTTCTTAACCATACATTTGTTCCGCGACCATTTCATATACTCGTGTTTAAAACTCAAAATTTCACAACTCTATTTAAATACGACAACTAAATTTAAATTTTAAATAAAAATGTTTATCTTCATATTCTAATTTGGAATGCGTGTTTTAATATAAAATTTAAAAGTCTTACTTTACATTAAATTGATTTAAGTAAATTCGAAAATCATTCTCAAATTGGGAAGAGATTTTCATGTTACGTTTAAAATATTTATCCGTGTTTTATAAATATATTGGTCAGTTCAAGATCAATAACTATTAAAAAGTACTATTGATCTTGAACCGAACAATAATTAAAAAACATAGCAACTGAAAGATCAAATAATATAAACATAAACGGATATAATTTGAAGACGGTACACTCTAACGCCAATCTCATGGCAATCGCTGTTTCTTTTTGGAAACAACAACATCTATGCAATAGCTTTCGATGAAAACCTACATCGGATAGAAATGTTATGAATATTGATGGTTATGGCAAAGTATTGTTGTGGATGTTTTCGCACAAGTAGGAGTTTAGGCAATTCTCGCTTAATTGAGATGTGTTTATCGCTATAATATGTGATGATATACCGAAATACTTGTGAAGAAGGGAGCTGATGATATGCCTTGGTAGGTATTGAAATACCTGTATTCCTAACCATCCACCATAATACTCAATTTCACATATTTATTTTAAAATATTTTTATCAAGATGTACTTTCTCATAGAAAAAGTACTTTTTATTGATCTTGAACCGAACTATAATTTAAAACATTTATTTAAAAAATTATTTTAAATTTTGAATTCGAACAAAAGAACAATTAATTCTTTATAATTAATTCTTGTTCAAGTCCTAAAGTCATTTTGAAATCTGTAAAAAAAAATTGTTTGGAAATGTCACTAAGAACTTATTGATGAAGCCTGAATTCATATCTGAAAATAGTAATCATGTTTCTTAAATCCAAAATTTCAATAAAGATATTAACACAATGTATACCACTAAGTAGTAAGAACCGGTTAACTAACGTCAAATAACCGGTTTCCAGTTTGTTCGAAAATAATTGTTTTTAAAAAATTAGCGCACTTTTGATAGAAAATAACCGGTTAACCGGGTTTCCCGTTTCTTCGGTTTTGGACACTCAAGTACGATTCAGTAATAAACAATATTGAGTTTGACGATTAGACACAATATCCGTGTTAAAATAAACAGATATATAACCGGTTCTTGTTATTTAAATTGGTTGTTTTGACCGAACTGGGTTGTTATTGGCGGTATTTGGAACCGGTTTATAAAATCGGCGGTATTTGGAACCGGTTTATAAAATCCGGGTTTCTAAAACCGGATCGTGAAACCGCGTTTTAAAACAGGATGTTGAAACTGATTTCTAACACTGATTATTGTATCGTCAAACCCAATTTTTTTTTTGAACCGATTGGTACTTAGTTTTCTTTCTACACTTACATTTTGACTTATTACTAATCTTGTACTCATATCAGGAAATCTCGACGCTGTTTCCTCAATGTACCCTAATTTGATCCACCATCTCACCATGAAATCGTTCAAAAAGTCGGAAATGTTTGGAACGGAATGGAAACCTTGTTGGAATCTGTACAGACTTCAACTAAAATCTCGTTGCAGTTCTGTCTTCTTTTCTTCTTTTTCAATTGACTGCATTTTTTGAAATAAAACTAAAAATTTCAATATCTCGCTTTTGTCTAGTTCGGATTTTTTTTTCAAACTCGTATTCGTAATCGTTATAATTGGTGGATTTTCGAAAACCTTTTACCAGCTAATAATTTGATTGAGACTAATCAGCTTAAATTAAATGGTCGGGAATTAAGTAACCACAAATAATTTCCTAGAACACTGCAGAAAATTGTTAAAGATCTCATAATTCTTAAACTTTGACCGCCTTTCTTGGGAAGGTTTCTGCCACCACATTGTTTAAGAATAAAAAATGACGTCGATAAGATCCCATGATGGGATTGGGGAGAGCTGCTCATAATCAGTGAGATAGGCGTGCGCTTTTAGTGTTATACTAGCTGATTGTGACCTACATTTTGACACCGGTTGCGAACGGTATTTTGAGAAGCTTTTTCATGGCGACATGATAGTGTCGCCGGGGTGACCGTCGTCAAAAGAAATGTAAGGTTGTTTGAACAGGGATCGAACCCACATTCTCAGTACAAGAGCCCCGTGCACTAACCATTGCACCACCGACGACCACATTGTTTAAGGATAAGTTTTTATTAATTTTTGTGGAATTTCTTGTAACGTAAAAAGATGTAAAAAGTCATATCCCTATTGTACATAAATTCCACATTCGATCTTTAGTTTGGGCCTCTATCTCGTGAATGACAGCGTCGATTTCGTGTCTTAAGGACTCAATGGAAGCGGCATTGTTTGCAGAGGTGTCAGTCTAACAAAGTCTAATAGCAGCTGTGATGCACCCAATGGACTTCGAGTTTCGAGTGATTATGCGGTTTTCGAGCATAGTGCACACAAGATAGTTTGTATCGTAGGAAGTGTGGCGCGTAGCGCCGTCCTGTTGAAACCATACGTCGTCCATGTCATCCTCTTCAAGTTATGAGAACAACAAATCGCTAGGCACTGTAACGCTCTCAATTAACGGTAACGGCGGCTCCACCTTCAAAGAAAAACGGGCCTACGATTCCGCCATGCCAAAAACCGCACCAAACAATCAATCGGTTGTGGATGCATCGGTTTTTCGTCAAGGACGTGTCGACCCACAAATTAGACAATTTTAGTTGTAAACGTAGCCGTGAGGTGAAAATAAGCTTCATCGCAAAATAAGATTTTTCGGTCAAAATACTGATAATAAAATAATCATACAATTCTCTGAACTTTGGAAGAAAGTTTTTTAAATTTTCCAATTTCCTGCAAACGTAAATTAATCTGTCACTACATAAATGACAAATAGACCACCTGATTCGAAATTACGTGGGGTTCAAATTCCAAGTATTACATTACATTTGATTCGGAAATAGCATAACACACCCACAGATCCATTTTAGACTCTAAGTATCTTTGTAACAAATTCGTTGTAGGACATTATAACATGATTGCTCATTGTCCGTCTTGCAGCCTGGCTGGTTGGGTGGCTGGTCAACACAATAACTGCAGCAGATATTACCGATCACAACATAACTTTGTCAAACTTTAATTTTGTCTTGTAACTGGGCGTTATAGTCACGTCTTTTCTGGTAACTCCCATACACTGTAAAACCTATAGTTTTTGCTGTTTACTTCCAAATACAACGTTGTGCCCAAACACATCGTGTTTGCTATTCAACATTAACCCTGCTGTTAGATTAGAAAAAACTTACGAATCTTAGATTGAGGGACCATTTGGTCCATACTGCAATTTTCATCCAAAATAATAATTTTATCTTATCCTTTGTAACTATTTTGGTTCAATAATTTCTAAAGCAAGTATTTGACATATCAAAAACATCTTCTAAATATTTGACATGAATTTACATTCGCTTGGTAATGAAAAAATGTACTATTGACCAAATGGTCCTCTAATCTAAGATTCGTCATTTTGTATTTTTCTCAGTCCTGAATAAAGTTAGAAAATTTAATTTTCGCACATAACATTGTTTTATTAAAAGACCCCATTAGCAGAAAAATTTAGTCAGTATATATCACCGTTCCAAAGTTACAAGGGAAAACAGAAAAAATTTGGACCAAATGGTCCTAATCTAACAGCAGGGTTAATGTTAGAGTCACAATGTTTAATATGTTATAGCATATGTGTTGATGACGTGTGTCCAAACACATTTTGTTTGCTATTCAATATTACATGTTGGAGACACAATGTTCAATATGTTATAGCATATGTGTTAGTGACCCTAATTTGGCTTTGCTTGATGAAAACTGCCGACAATCAAAACGTGACAGAGAAAGAAACAAAAAGCAACATTTCTTGCATTCATAAAAACAGTGTTACAAGTATATACATGGTTACTGCATGGTGATACAGGGGCCGTTTTTTATGCGTGGATAAATGTCACCAAATATACTACAAAGTCTTGGGTTTTCTACAACAGTTTCCCATTATATGTGATCAACTTCCTCTTAGGTGTTGGATAATATTCTATTGAGTATCACTTAACTCGAGACGATTGCAAATTATGCCACACCCATTCCGTTACCGCCCGATCCTTTTTCCTGCTTCAGTAAAGTGGCGATCTTGCCACTCCCAATCTGGTACCCCCCATAGAAAAGTTTAATGGTCGTATTTTTGGTGGAAGTTATAGCCTGTAAAATTCAGCCGATCTTAGCGACAATTCAATTGAAGACAAAGGTCTGTGTGCATCTGGAAATTCTCCACGTCCACGTTGATAGCTCCCATACAAATTTTCCATTAACTGCAGATTGGTTTGCAGCATTAGAGTGTCCCGAAAGACACGGAAAAAGCAATTTTAATGCAGTATAGAGGATTGTGATTAAAAAAAAAAAAAAAAAATTGTGTCCCTTAACATCCCATGAAGGGATTGGGGAGAGCTTCTCACAATCAGTCAGATGTGCGCTTTCTAGTTTTGTACTCACTGATTGGGACCTACAGTTTTACACCGATTCCGAACGATATTTTGAGAAGCATTTTCATGGCTAAGTACTCGATAGTGTCGCCATCACTAAGCGAGGTGACCGTCGTAGATATAAATGTAAGGCGGTCTGAGCAGGGATCGAACCCACGTTCTCATGTGCAAGAGCCGCGCACACTAGCCATTGCACCACCGACGGTCAATTGTATTGCAAATTTAAAATTTGTTAAATTTGCACGGCACGGCTTTCCTGAGCCATACGCACCCTGTTGTTAAAATTGGCCATAACAGGTTTGTATTAATTTCCTCTTTGAAGACGTGAATGGTCGTCGACTTTTCGGCAGAAAGTTTAGGCTTCAAACAATCTGAAGAAAAAACGTCGACAGGCCTTACATGATCCAGACGGCCAATTCTGATGACAACAACTGAAAATTACTTAATTACTTATTTTCAGTTATTTTTTATATGTTATGTGTATGGGTTATGTGTATGTGTATGGTTAACTAAGTCATGAAGACGAAAATGAGCCTCATGGCTGACGATGATGAATTGCGAACTGTAGCTGCAAATCTGTCCGTAGTTTTTCTCTCAACCATTAGGATGGGGGTGTGCTTCATTTAATGCGTGGAAAATTCTAACGCCTACGTAGAAGGAGCCATATCATACCCTTAGTAAATTTTTGGACGAAATTCGTATTGGGTATTACAAGACGATTGAGCCATGGCCGTCTATCTGCCCGACTGGCTGGTCAACACGATAACTGTCTTACCAATCAGCATTTTAAAAAAAAATTTTCTGTGACCACGCCCCTAGTGATACCTCCCATACAAATCGACATATTTATTACAAAATCATGTTTCTTCTAAAATGTTTTTCTAGTACATGTGTTAGCCTCAACTCAGATATTGACCAATAATTTGTAAATGTTTACTTAACTGGATAAAATTGCTATGGTTGACCCGCCCATTTTGGTACCTCCCATACAAATCCAGAAGTTTAATACAAAATCATATTTCTTCTAATACTTTCTTTGGTATGTGTGATTAGCTTCTACTCTGTAAATGTCGACTTAACTGGAGAAACTTGACGAGGTTGTCACGCCCATTCTGGTACCTCCCATACAAAAACTGGGGTGCGTCCAGATTACCGATATGATAAGTCTGTAAAATAACTCCGATCTTAATGAACTTAAGTATTAGGCTTCAGTTTATCAAAGGCCACTCAACTACTAAAATATGGGTGATTTTTCCACACCCATTTTGGTACCTCCCGTAATAGGTTGTGGGGCCGGCTGGTAGGCCAGGAAGATAACTCCTGTATTATACAACCAACCTTTACGAAATTTTATAGTAGGCAATATGAAGTCAGACGCAACTCTGCTATAAAACATTGGTGGTTTTGCCAAACACAATCTGGTACCTCCCCTACAAAAAATGGGCGGTCATCCTATTGATTCATGCGCTATCTCCCGTAAGCCACAACCGATATTTACAATATTTTGTTCTGGGCAAGGGTTTGTCACAAGCTATCTTGTAACTAAAAATGGACAAGTTTGTCATGGTAATTTTTAACTGAACACACAATAGTTCGGTGGTGGTTCTGTTGGTCGATACGAAATATTCCGTAAATAACAACAGATCTTAATACAATTTAGTACTGGGCAGAGTTTTGTCAAAAGATCCTTTGTACCTACAAACGTACTGCTTTGCCAACCCCATTTTGTACGTCCCGGTATGTTTAAGTCGGTTCTCCCAACTGACATTATTGTATTGGTTTGAATATTGCTCAACAACGAGAACGCGTTGGTCGTTCATGTAACGGTCGAGAATTAATAACCATGAGCTGTCAGATTTTTTTGTCAAGAACACACGCTGAAAAATATCGGAGCCAGCAACATATTTCATGAAACTTGAACATTTTTGCAGGCACTGTTTTCGTGAGTTGAAGATCTGCTACGTTTTTGTTTCTTTGTTGTCTATATTTTATTTGTGTTAGCGGTTTTCAACAAAAACAGCCACCTTTGGGTCCCAAAAATATATATGTATTTAAACTTTGTAATTATTGCGTCTCAAACATGTTATACGGAATAGCAAACACAATGTGTTTGCGCACAAGTATAGTGACTCTGAATTGCATTATATGATATATCACAAAAACCGGTTCTACGAGCTATATCCCGTATAACAAAAGCTGTTTTATTGCTTAGATAGAACTTACGAAAGGGTTAGCTGTCAAATCAACCGTCATAATGCGCTCACTTTTTGACAGTTATGATCAGTATAGTCTGGCAAATCATCGTGAATAGATTCACGCTTGAATAACTCTACTTAATTATCCAAATTTACTTCGAAAATCAGTCATCGATTCGTGCAACTTATCGACGACTTCTTAATTTGAATAGCGTACGTAATCGTCCATATGAGGAAGGAATCCTGTGGATTGATTTCATATCTCGTAGATACTATCTAAATGATGCAAAAACACCAACACGTCGAAGGAAAGTGCGTCCTGAAGAGGATATCACCGCTGTAAACGAAAGTATGAAAGGAGATCCAAATTTATCGATATCGATATCCGTCCACTACGTGGTAAACTTTGCGAAAAAGATCTTGGACTACACCCGTAAAACTGCAGGTGCCAATCAGTGAGTATAAAACTAGAACGCGCACAGCACACCGGCTTGTGAGAAGCTCTCCCTAATCCCTTCATGGGATGTAACGAGAAACCATTTATTTATGTACCATTATATGCGTTGTTCTTTCGTCAATTGCTCTCCAAAACTTTTAGAATTGTAATTCAGAAAATATCAATTGATATTCGCTATTTCCAATTGAAATTAAGAAACGATCAATTGAAATTCAGAACTTCCGGTTGAAATTCAGAAAATACCAATTGTGGTTTAGAATTTATATTTGAATATCAGAAAATATCAATTGAAATTCAGAAGGAATCATTTGAAACTCAGTAGACTCAAGTTAAATATCAGAAAATAAAAAAATGAGTAAATGATTTCCCATTATATCCAATGCAGGGATTGGGGAGAGCTTCTCACAACCAGTGGGCTTTGTGCTTTTTAGTTTTATACGCACTGATTGTGAACTACAGTTTTACACCGGTCCCGAACGGTAGTTTGTGAAGCTACTCGATAGTGTCGCCGTCACTATGCGAAGTGACCGCCGTCGAAAGAGATTTAAGGTGGTCAGAGCAGGGATCGAACACAGGATTTCATGTACAAAAGGCGAACACACTAACCATTGCAACACCGACGGCCACAAAATTCAGAAAATATCAATTGAAATTTAGAAGGAGATCATTTGAAATTGGGAAAATATCAATTGAGATTCGGAAAACATCAATTGATATTCAGAAAATATCAATTGAAATTCAGAAAATATAATTGTAATTCAGAAAATATCAATGAAATTCAGAAAATATAATTTGAAAATCAGAATAATTACAGTTGAAGTTTCATCTCGCTCCTAACATTTGTCTGAATTTCAGTTGGTATTTTCTAAATATCATTTGATGTTTTTTCCGAATTTCAATTGATATTTTCAGAATTTTTATTGATGTTTCCTGAATATCAATTCCGAATTTTTGAATTTCATTTGATGTTATCTCAATTTCAATGTGACATTTTCTGAACTTAAATTGATGTTTTTTTTAACTTTAATTGATGTTTTCTGAACTTCAATTGATGTTTTCTGAACTTCAATTTAGGTTTTCTGATTTTCAATTGGTATTTTCTGATTTTCAAATTCAAATTCTAAACTTTGATTAATACTTTCGGAATTTGAAATAGAACCCTCTGACCCTATGTTTTATCGTAAACTTGTCTTCAGAACTGAGGGTAATTGTTGGACTAACGGGTTTGGTAATTCACAAAATTGGCGCATATGGTGCACAGCCAATCCATAACACACCATATAGACTCCACTACATTCAGAAAAATTTACAGTTTGGTTTTTCGGTTTACACGCTGGTGGCATCATCGTACCCTATGTCTTCAAAAGTGAAGCCGGTGCTCGTGTTACTGCCAATGGAGATCATTACCGCACCATGATCAATGATTTTTTTTGAAAATGTTGACGACTCTGATGTGGACGAGAAGTGGTTTCAACAAATTGATATCAAACTTTGACGATAAGTTGATTTAAAGAAATGGACCTGTCAATTGGCCTTCTACCTCGTGCGTTTTGACAAAAAAAATACCGTTCCCCATTTCATTCCATGAAGGGATTGGAGAGAGTTTCTCACAACCAGTGAGCTGTGCGCTTTCTAAATTTGCAATCACTAATTGGGATCTACAATTATACACCGGTTCCGAATGGTTTTTTGAGAACCTTTTTCATGGCTAAGTACTCGCTAGTGTCACCATCAATACGCAAGGAAGGAAATGTAAGGTGGTCAGAACAGGGATCGAACCCACGTTCTCATGCCGCGTACACGTGCCATTGCACTGCCGACGGCCGCGTGCGTTTTGACACCTCTCAATTATTTACTGTGGGGCAGATAAACGATAAACGAGTAACAATTGTCGCTTAGGAGGCCATAATTGTTCGTGGTATTCGTGACATACGGTCAGAAATGGTCGAAAAAGTGACCCAAAATTGGACGTTCAGAATGAGCTTCCTCAAGATCACCCACAGTGGTTGTATGCTTTAAATAGTTTTGTCAATGCCAATGTCTTTCGAAAAAATTTTTTTTTTGATTAAAATTGAATTTTTTTGTGTTAATTCTTATAATTTCAATTTCTATAGCGCTTAAAACGACACCCTTTAGGACGTTTGTGTTGGATGAAACAAACACTCTTAAGATATGTAAAGAATATGGGAATCGGAATCTAATTTAATGCCATTAAAGGCGAGATTTTATTGAGTTTTAACGAAAAGCTTGGCAAACCACTTACCTGTCACTTTGGGCAATAATGTGGAAAATAGACTTCCAAGGTGTCGCCATAAACTGTATGTATATCTGGCGATTGTATCTCAATCTTAAGGACCCAATATCTTTTGCTCTTTTTATCTACAGAAAGTTCTTCGCGATACACTTCTTTTTTTTTTGTTATCGAAAACTTTATAAAATTAATATTAAATTTAAATAACATTTCAATAATTTTATACGGACAATTTAATATAAACTTTGTCAGCACCCCTGAATATAGTTCCATGGTGCTGTGGCTGGATTCAGTCAAACCATCAATATTCCCCATTTACTTTCCATTACCTTTTGTTCGTATAGGCTGTTTGTTTTTATCATAAAAACTTTTTGTAAAAAAAAATTCGACAAAAAACATATATATCACTCTATGTAGCTAACAAAACCAAAAAAAAAAAAAAATAATAATAACATTCAATATTAATTTGTTTATAGTATTTATTTAATAATATTTTACAAATATTTACACAATCCAATTCCGTCCGGTTTTAAGTATTTTTTTTATATTTTTGCATTAAAATTTAACGTCTTAACTAAATTATATTGTTTTGCTTTTTTGTTTTGTTTTGTTTTTCATATTTTGCAATTTTTAATAATAAATTTGTCAATATCACTAAACTAAATTAGAGCTTATTACTAAGAGAGTTTTGTTTTTTGTTTTCTGTTATTATTTTTATTATTAAATTTACTTTGTTTAGTTTTATATAAAAATATGTTTCATGTCCTTAGAGTCTGAAGGGTGAGTTGTTTTTTTACAGCTTTTTTTGTTTTGTTACAGTTAAATAATTCACAAATTAAATGATGAAATTATAGAAATTTCGCTAGTTGGTTGGAAACAAAAAAATGTTATGAAATGGAGAGCATAAGCTTTTGTAAATAGTACTTGAAATTAAATAATAAATTTCTTATCGTACTAGATTGTGTTTTGTTTGTTTTTAAATTTAAATATATACAGAGTTGCATTAGATGTAACGTGGTTGTAATGTGATGCCTGTGGTGAAACGGAAGTTGAAGGTGTAGTTGAGTTAACAGGGACAAAATGAAATGAAATGTTCTGCAGTTGAAGTTAAGTTTGAAACATTTTAAATTTATAATTATTTTTTTTAAGTATTTTATATTAATAGTTGCTTTAAATACTTCTGTTGTATATCACTTAATCTTCAGTGTTTCGCTACTTCCGTTTCCGGTATCAACAGGAAACTGTGGTCTTTATATCGGTTATTTTAAAATTGTTTTTATGTTAATCTTTTGTTTTAATTTCACCTTAAAAATAAAAGACAAACTTAATCAATATAGTTACACCTACAACTTGACGCTGTGTTCGGTGATTCGTTTCATAACTCGAATGGGTCCATTGAATTCAATTGTTATTAAAGTTGTGTTGTTTAGTGTAGGGTATTATAAAAAAAATCATATAATACACTGGAATTGAAATGTAGTTTATTATAAAAATTATTAAATGTTTTGCACTCATTTTCTTAAAAAACCGTACCTCTTTCTATGTGTAACAAAATTTCTTTAACTTAGTTTTTAAAAAAAAAAAAAAAACATTGAGAAAATCATAATTTTCTGTTAAAAATCGTATCGCTATGATAGGTGGTTCAAGTGGATCAATTATATCAACTGGTTTCGGATATAATTTAGGATTATTTCAAAAAAATGTTTCATCTGCGGGACAATTATTTGGACGCTGACCCCATTGATTTCAATAAAATCAACCGAGCTACTCTTCGGCGCTATATAGTTTTAAAAAGACCGAACGGAGCCTAGAATTAGTCTTGCCTAATTACTCGGTAGAGTTGTTATCACTAAGCGACGTTATCGCTGAGGTAGAGGTAGTCAATGCGGGGCAAGAATCTGCGTTAATATGTACTTGGTACCCAAACTGGATCACCCTAATGGAAAATGTTAAAGCTTTTACAAACAGGGGCAACTGTCAGACTTGGTTTGATATTTTCGTAGTAAACAGATACAGAATATAAGTGCATTAGCTATAGGACGCTGTAGTCCTGGAGAACGAGGAATACATGCAACTATTTTTTTTTTAAATAATGCGATAGCGATTTAAGCGCATCGTGATTTCCCGGATGTCCTACGAAAACTGTACGAACACCAATGCATTTAGCCACTCGCCTCGACTACACTGGACTAACACATGTCAGAAGAGGTGCCAGAAAACCTCGAAATGCGCCATCATTAAAGCCCCTTAGTATGGGGTTTTCCGCCATTAATTTCAATAGTAAAGAAGAAGTTTACTTGTATTACAATTTTCAGGAAATTCCAAGTCATTGGCAGGAAACACTTGATAAAATTTCCAATATAATGTTGGCTTTTTGGAGATGACAATCACTCCAAATTGGTGATGTAGTCCACTGATCTCAATGCTGCTAGATCATTTGGTTATAACAAAGCTATCCGAGATTATATGGCCTTGAACCCAAACATATGATAATTCAATGGATTGTTGCATTGTTCAACCGCAATCCGTATGATTTTGTAAACTTATTCACAACCGAGGACGCCATAATGAATTTTCAGACCAATCAGAGATGGAAACAGTGCATTCCACAGGCCTTAAACTACTTGATTTGCGTCATCGCATAGCCAGCTGCTACTAATAAAATTATATAAATTTTTTCCTAATAGATCCCACAACAGGATAACAATCAGTGAGCCGTGCTCTTTACAGATTCATCCACCCCCATTGCGATCAACAGCTTAACTCCAGTTCCGAATGGGTTGTTTGAGATATTTATTCAGGGCAAGTTTATCGAGTAACGTCGAAAGACATGAAAAGCAGTCAGAACAGAGATCGAACCCACATTCTCATGTAGACCGTGACAAATTTGCCTTTTTTGTTTTTGGATGCAAATATGTTTGTAGCTTGTCCTAAATGTACTAAAAATAAATAAATGGTTTCCCATTACATCCCATGACGGGACAGGGGAGCTTCTCACAATCATTGAGCTGTGCGCTTTCCAGTTTTCACTCACTGATTGGGACCTACAGTTTTACACCGTTTCCGAACGGTATTTTAGGAAGCTTTTTCATGGCTAAATACTCGATAGTGTCGCCGTCACTATGCGAGGTGACCGCCGCCGAAAGAATTTTTTTAAGGTGGTCAGAGCAGGGATCGAACCCCAGATCTCATGTACAAGAGGCGCGTACACTACCCATTGAACCACCGACGGCCATGTAGTATACTTGCGGCCAAAAACATTGTGTTTGCTATTCAACATTACATTTTATACTATAATATATATTTTGCTGACCAAAATATGGCATTGATTGTAGAAGGTTACTGAAAGCAATCGCGTGACAAACACCTACATAAATAAGCAGCAGATCTTGAATTCATGAAAATAATGCTTGCACGTAAGTATATGGATGTTCCAGACATACACGCTGAAAAATATCGGCCCCAGCAACATATTTCAGGAAACATGTACATGTTTACAAGCACTGTTTTCATGAATTCAAGATCTCCTCCTTCTTTGTTTTTAGCGATTCCAACAAAAACACCACATTTGGCTCTCAAAAACATATTTAATAACCTATTAATCATTGTCTCTCAAACATGTTATATTGAATAGCAATGAATGAATGAATGTGTTTGGGCACAAGTATAGTATATTTGTGACAAACTACAAACACGTTGTATTTTCATCCAAACAACAAAAAAATACAGATATTTCAGCGTGTATACAGGGTTCCTACATAATGTAACAGGGGTCGTTTATTTTGGTCAGCGTGGACAAGAGACACACATACAAAATATTGAACCATCGATTGCCAGTCACAATTACCTCTTATAAAGCCTGAATAACAACTCACTTTGGCATCTTCCAAAACCAGATCACAACTAACCGAATGGGGATTATTTGACTTCACCTAAACTCTTTCCTTTTGTCGTTGTTTGAATTTAAGTATAAAGAGTTGGTTGCTTATCGCAAATATAGTAGAATTGTGTCCAACCACAGTGTGTTTGCTACTTGGCATTACATGTTGGAGACGCAATGATTAATATGTTATAATATGCGTTTTTCTGACCCAAATATGGCTTTGTTTGTTAAAAACTGCTGAAAACAAACACATGTCAGACAACTACGGCACAAAAAAGCAACAGATCTTCAATTCATGAAAACAATGCTTGCACGAAAGCATATGGATGTTTCAAACACAAACATAGTTCGTGCATAATATTACAACGCCGTTTTTTCAGCAAGTTCAAGAGACGCACATACTAACTATTGCACCATCCGCGGCCATCCGTACCAATTACCGCTTCCAAAGCCTGACGAAACATCTCACTATTACCTCTTCTAAAACCAGAACACATAGCTCAGCGGAATATTATTGAACTCTATCTTCTTTAAGAACCACACAAGGTTTAGAAACAATGATTTCATAAATTGAAGATCTGCTGCTTTTTTGTCTCCTTTTTGTCGGCCACGCCTTTGTTTTGATCAATTTTCTACAAACAAAGCCACATTTGGGTCACAAAAACATGTATTATAACCCATTCAACATTGTGTCTCAAACATGCAAATACTGAACAGCAACCACAGAGTGTTTGGACACAAGTATAATATATTTGTGATAAGCTACAGTATCGATATATTTACATCAAAACAACAAAAAAGACAGCCTATGAACGCACAGCTGGAGCAATAGCTTTCTTTGACGACTTTGCAAATACGCACGCTGAAAATAGTGGACACAGCAACATATTGCCGGGACCACGTATGTGCTCTTTTGATTCTTTGTTATCGGTCATGTTTTAGTTTTCAGTCAGTTTTCAATAAACAAAGCCACATATGGGTCACAAAAACATGAATTATAATCTATTAATTATTGTGTCTCAAGCATGCAAATATTGAACAGCAAAAACAATATGTTTGGACACAAGTATAATATATTTGTGACAACTTACAGACACGTTATATTTGCATCAAAACAACAACAAAAGGCAGATTTTTCAGCGTGTGTTTACTCAGAATTCATAATAGAATGGAAGCTAGGTAGGCGGAAAAATCGGGAATTGCAATCTTCATCGAAAACTTGAATACTAAACGTCGGTTTTGTCTTCCTGGTAACAATCGTATGTATCACGCAGACATTAAGGTGATCACACAAATATTAAGATGATCACAGGCAGTCACGGGGCGATGTGTGCAGTATCGGCGCAAAGTGCTACCTCGATTACGGTACTCGAGTGGAAAAAGGGTCTAATCAAACTCTCCATCACTGGCAGCCTTGAGGTCATATGGACCCTAAATTACAGTATCATCTTTGGGAAAGAAAAAACAGATGAACAGATTTGAGAGGGCTCCAACCACCGAATTCGGAAAATGGAAATTACTAAAACTTTCAACGTCATAAAACTCGAATACGTGTTCTACTTGCACTGAGTTAGATGGTTTAAAATACAGAGATCAAGTTGATTGTTCTTTTTAATGAAAATGGCGAATCTAAGTATACGAGTATTAGTACAAAAAATACAAAATCTGTAAGAAATCTATGCATTAGCTAAATATCATATCAATAAATTAATGCCATTACAAGTCATTTAACAATTAAATGATGTTGTAGTTGTAGTCAAACACTTCCTGAAACACATTGAACTGGGAAAATATAAACCACTTTTGTAGCGAACCGTGACGATTTCAATCAAATCCTACTCGAATACTTAATAGTGGTGACATTTTTATTGAACTTAAAGGAGGCTGGCATCCGTGCCCGGTTAACATTTTTCTGGTATAATCCTTTTGAGAATTTTACAACTTATCCTTAATTGTTGTTGCTGCTCTTGCCGCTGTTGTTTTGTTATACTACTTTTGTTTAAAACCGTTTGCTTTCGTTATTGTTTTTTATTTCTTGTTTGTTTGTATTCATTAAAAACTATTTTAAAATCCATTTCCATATTTCACATAAGACTCGCTCGAACTTGCCGTCTCTATTTGTCTCTCTTGTTATTTCTCTATTTATGTTTGTATATATTGCGTTATCCTCGCTTGAGTGAGTTGAGTGTGTGTGAGTTTTTATTTATTTTTTGTTTGTGGCAGGATATTTTGTCATTCTATAGTAACTTTTTTTCATGTAACTGTAACTTTTAGTTGCTGTTGTTGTATTTTTCTCTCTTTTATGTGGATGTATTGTAGTTTGTTTTTCACTTGTCGCTTTTGAAATAAATCCAACTTAAATTTAAATCCTGTATCCTTTTGCTGTTTTTTTTTGTGTTTTTATTTCCAACTGTTTGTTTTTTTTTTATTGGGAAATCCTTGTAATAGAGTTTTACTTTGCGACTGCTGATGATGCATTTGTTGCAATCGCGTTTCATCTTATGTTCTATTTTTTGTGTAAAGACTCTGGAATTACTCATTTATTGTTTTTTTTTGGCGAAATAAAATTTCGGTTTTTGTGAAAAATTAAGTGAATCAAACAAATAGTTATATATTGAAATGGGGAAAATATTGTCGTTTAAAAGCCTAAAAATTTCAGTCTTTAGTAAGTAGTTTGCTGATCTGTAACGAAATGAAAAAAGAGGAGAGAAATGAGATTTAAAATGGATTGAAATGGAGTAAAATTTAAAACAAAAATATTTAAAAAATTAAAAACTCAATTGAGAAACTATTATTATTTTATAATTGTAAACATGTTTGGCGATTGAAATATTATTTTTAATGTTGTCTCAATGCATTGTAAGGACACAATTTTAATAGTTAATACAAGGTGGCGCAAAAGTAATCCTCCTATCAGAAAATGCAATAAATTTTGCGATTGGCCCCTAATGTCAGTTCTGTTTTGACATTTGTGTAGTAAACACATGCGAAATACACGTTAATAAACAATGTTACGCTACACTACTCCAGAACGCGGAATATTGCTGACTATTTATTTGACCAATAATCGGTCGGTGACTTTGGCACAACGTGAATTTCGTCGCAGATTTCCTGGCCGTCCAACGCCTAGTGGTGAAACACTGCGACGTTTAGCCGCTCGCCTCGAAGAGACTGGCACAACACGAGATGCTGCCAGGCGTGGCAGACCCCGGAGTAGCCGTTCTGCAGAGAATATTGCTGCTGTGGCGGAGGATGTCATGGAAGCGCCGTCGACATCGACCAGACGACGTGCCACGCTACAGAGCAATGATCAACGAGTTCTTTTTGCCGCAACTTGATGAATTGGGATTGGAAAACATGTGGTTCCAACAGGACGGTGCAACGGCACACACTGCACGTGCCACAACCGATATGCTGAAGGATGCATTTCCCGGGCGCCTAATCTCCCGTTTTGGCGATTTGCACTGCCCAGCAAGATCGCCTGATTTGACCGGTGCAGACTTCTTTTTGTGGGGCTTTTTGAAGTCGCGGGTTTATGTCAACAAGCCTCAGACTCTTGCAGCTCTTAAAGACAATATCCGTCAAGAATGTGAGGACGTATCGCCGGAAGTTTTGGCCAAAGTGATGGAAAATGCCATAAAAAGGGCTCAAATGACAATCAACTGTGGCGGCGGCCATTTACATGACATCATATTCTTGACTTGATGTAAAAAAAATTAAAAGACCAAATAAAAATAATCCACAAGAAGAATCAAAGTTTTTAATTTTTTTTTTAAATTACAGCCAAAAAACATCGGCAGTTTACTTTTGCGCCACCTTGTATATCCGGCTTATGTGACGATATAATACGTTGAACAAGAAAGCGTTGAGCAAGAAGTTACCCCTGAGTTTATATGTGACAAAAATGTGAATTTCTAAAACCGATTTCAAATGATCTATAGGATTTTTGGTCAAGGCTGTAAGGCATATACATTAGGACGTTGCACCAGCACGCATTTTCGAGTACCCGAAAACATTCGTTCGTTATATACACACACGACTTCAGTTCTGTGTAGTGAACGAAGAGCCGTACTAGTGGCTTGGCAGTGCGAACAGGTACGAAACAATACTGCCACAGTACACTAATCTACGAGTATTGGTATTCGTAAGCAGCGGGTAAAATGGAATATAAGTATTTGGTCACTTCTGTGACTGCCGCAAATATACAAGTAATGTTCGGTAGTTGAATATAAGTCTGCTATTAGAAGATAATAAGTTTTCAGCAAGTTTTGTTATTGGGGTGAATATGGAGAAATAATATGTTTTTAAATTCAGCTGTTAAGTATGATGTAGACAGTAAGAAATAAAATGATTGTAAATAGTTTTAATTTTCGCCCCAAATACAATCTAATAGAGTTCGTATTTTTATTCGTCACTTAGCCACAACACACTGACCATTGCAAAACAATTAATTAATAAATTAAGACAATTACGGTACTGGCAACATATTCGCTGTAGCTGCCCTGACTTCGATTACTTTATCGTATTCTCGTTTACCGAATTCGAACAAAGATCTGTTTGCGATTATCGAATTGCGAGTGTCAGTGCATGTCAAGTGAAATGACTACATGCCATAAATGGTCCGATAAGCTTCGTTTCGCTTCGTTATTCGTATTCAATACAATCATATATGCAGTCTGTTTCGAACTTTGTTCCCCCAAACTGCATTTGGTGCCACTGTGTGCTCTTACGGCTCTTAATGTTCACAATATTCAGCCTTACAAAAGTTTGACACATTTTAAGGGCTAACATTCAACATGCGGACCTAGGAATGCCATGTAGCACTGTGCCATAAATTATAATCATGTGGAGGTATTTAGGAAGCCTGCGTAACATAACGTGTGTTTGGAGTTTGTCGCAAATATAGTATACTTGTGTCCAAACACAACATGTTTGCTACTCAATGTAACATATTGGAGACACAATGATTAGTATGTTATAATATATGTATTTGTGATCCAAATGAAACTTTTTCGGTAATACAGTACCAGGTGGGTTTGCTGCAATGTTATTTCTCACTAATGCTCTGCGGAGAGCAAAATTGTAAAAGCGAGACAAGTGGATACGGGTACTGTTCTCAGCCTAAGTTAATGGATATTACAGTGTAGTGCATTTTGGATTTATATTTTCCGTCAGTAATTCCTAAACATTCCTGAATGCAAGTGTAAACAAATTGAGAGATTCTTACGTTGACTGATATGTTGCGTTTTAGTTTCATTTATTCAGTCGTCAATCGTTCGTTTTGGGAGGAACCACCTGAATGCTTCGACGTAAGTACATGAATGTTTGGGATGAAACAGGCATATGGTTTCACGTAAAAGTATGCATATTTGTAAGTTAATATGCCAATGTTTACACTTAAATATAAGTGCATTTATTTGGAGCAGAATTTGCTTGAGAATATGTTACATAGGCCGTGTTTTCACTGTGTACAATGTTTTCTTCTTATCAGCAGTAAATGTATCTGCTATTACATAAAACGTGCATCCGTTACAACAAACTGTTTAATAGACTGTTATTATAACAAACTCTTTGCAGTGTTGATTAGATACTGAATTAATTGAATCACAAACATGTGTATGTTTGCTGCTGTGACATGTTTGCGACTGTGGCAAAATATGATCACCTGCACTTAGTCCAATGAACACCGTTGATACCACGGGAACTTTATATTCCATCTTCACTTTAAACATGTATATCGACCTGGTATCGTTATGAAGCATTCAAGCCATGTGATACATCATTCCGGTATTTCAGGATCTGGCTAGGAATGAGACTTACCGGATTCCTGACTAACTAATTAATACTCTGCCAAGATATCCTAATATCATTCAGATTTACACCCTGAATGTGTGTTAGAACCAACATGAAGTTAGATCCTTGATATTCTCTCCTACTCACACAACAGGACTACATGTTCATCGCTCTCGTCTTTTTTTATTGACCTACACTGATTCTGCAGTAATCATGTGGTGAAATGTCAAGTTTAGCGCGTATCTGCTTACTAATCAGTGCCAAGTACTCAGAGCTAGTAGCAGAGAGATATCGTGTCTAGGACTGGATATCAAGTTTAGCGTACGATTCAGGTCATAATATTACCGTACATGCCTGGTGACCCTGCATTATGTGCCTTCAGACCAT
This sequence comes from Phaonia tiefii, assembly GCA_963931995.1. Taxonomy (NCBI): domain Eukaryota; kingdom Metazoa; phylum Arthropoda; class Insecta; order Diptera; family Muscidae; genus Phaonia; species Phaonia tiefii. The sequence goes on along the minus strand of OZ008371.1, from coordinate 174,895,809 downwards.
ATTTCTATATATCAGCGTAGAAACTTCTACAAACTGTCATGCACCCCTTCCAGTTTGCCCTTTCTCATTATGAGTGAAGATGATTCTCTGTAAGGTAAAAGTCGGAGTGATGCAATCCACTCAAATTGTGGATAGCAGAGCCCTTAAAATCGACCCATGCCCATATGGGCTGATGATCCATCTACCGATATTATCACGCAAAACGGACAGAAATACGTACGAAAAAAATTTGCATTTAGCCTTAGTGATCTGGGGAGATTAGTGATCTGGGGAGATTTCAATCCTGTTGAGAATGTTTATAATTGCTTTCGGTGAAGTGACAGCGATTGGGCGTGTGGATCGTTCAGCATTACTTGTGCTTCTACGACCATATCGAAATTTAGAATATCCTTTCTTTAATAAATAAATTAGGGTTAGTGAGGTAATTTTTAAGAAAAAAATCTAACGAAATTTCCTTTATTCTGAACCTGAAGAAATGTCACGGCAGAAGAAATTTTCGCATTCTCATCATTTAACTCAACTTACTAATCATAAACTGTTAATTAAATTCTGGACGAAGTGAAAAATAAGATTACATTAAGAAACAAAAAATAACTAGGGTTTTTTTTTTGCAAAAAACGCTTTCTTTCATTTAAAGACTGACTGATTTGGTCAGATTAAATGGGTCTGAATAACGATTTTTAATTCATAGCGCTTGAACCAAACTGTGCCCAACGAGTGGCTACGAAGCGAACGAATACATGCTAATTTTTGGCGAACACCTGTCGTTTTACTAACAACAATCAGGACTAACAGAGTTGGATTTGGTTAACACAGGCATGTTCATATTAATAGAGTTGGACAGTATATAGGTACTAGTTATGAATCTCTGTCTTGACAAACGTGTTGGTTATCCAAAAAATCAATGTAGTTGATACTCATTGTACGGAACGGCCATCGATATGTATACGTGGATTGACATATTTCCATAATTTGTAAACTACATAATGTATTTTTGTATAACGATATTTTTTTAATACTACGATTACCAAATGGTTGATTAAATTTACAATAATAAAATATTCTTTATATTGAAACTGAATTTGAAAGACAAGAATTACTTACCATTCGGTCAGACTACGTTATCATTACTATAGACTTCATTTATATGCTTTCCATTCGATTTTTCCTTCATGTTACATTGCTGAAAAAGAAAGAAACCCAATGATGGAATTAATATGCTTTCAAAATTATAACTATATTTTTGTATTTATTTTTAAATTTTAATTTTTAAATCTTCAAAATTTCAGGAAAACTAAAACTAGCAGCTTCCTTCCACGAGTGCCATCTCGACGGATATTTTCATCCGTAGTGAGTACTAGATGTATCAACGCAACGAAAGTGGTTAAATTATTTAAAAAATTTCATCACTATGGCAAATACTTAAAAGACCAGGGCATTTTGACGGTATGTTTTTGAATACAATTTATTTTTTTCGGGAAAATTTTTTTCTGAACATGGCCCTCTTTTAGCTACAAACATTTTGTGTATTATTTTTCCAATTTTAACAGAAGTAGGCTTTGTTGAGGTCCTCAAAATTGGCATTTGTTTCAGTTATGATCTTGTTATTCAAACCAAAACTCCAAATGGCTAGGCGATTTCTTAAAGGTCTAGAAATGAAAGTAGTCACTGGGTGATAAATCCGGAGAATATGGTGGATAGGGTAGCCACGTTTTTGGATTTTTGCCATGTCGTATATATACCAGTGCGCCTGTGCACAATGGTTTCCATCTTCCAAAGTTCAGTATATTTTGGTCTAGCAAACACTATAAAGTTCTGTAATAACCCATTTTTAGTTAATTTAGGTTGCATTATTTCCAGATACTAGGAGTGAAAGTAGTATAATTTGGTGTATTTGAGGAAATATTCCAAACTTTAATTCCTTTGTTATTCTTTTTAATGTGTTAACATCTATAGGTGCGGGTACGGACTAAACTCACAAAGTGCAAACATCTAAACACGCCTCCGATACGGCTAGACCGATTTGTATGTAATTTTGTGTGCATGTCGCATAGGTTTCAGAATCGGCCAACATCTATTTGTCATACCCCTAAATGATAAGTGTGACCACCCCTATATAGAACACAGATTTGTCCGACTGCAAACACAGATTGCCTGACTGCAAAAAATATCACACACACTGATGTAGCCGCAGCGAATAGTTGGCTTGTGTGGGTGGGGAGCACTCTCAGAACAAAGAGAATAATGACGTCTTTATAGATATTATGAAAGCAACGAAAATTGTGTGAACTTGTGTAGCGTATGTATGAACATAACAATATATGTATGGACATGTGTCTGTTGCTTTGCATTCTCTTTGTTTTTTTTTTCGTGGTAATAAAACAAAAAGTATTAAGCAAGAAAATAATAATGACACATGTACCTGCACTGGGCTTTAAATAATTTGAAGTATTAATATTATTTAAATGTAACGTCGTCATATGTAACATTTACTAATGTGTTCATAGAAATCGAACAGGTACCGTGTAACAAAAAGGTGTTAACACATCGCCCGTGAGTTCGAACAGTCATTGGATTTTTTTCTATGTTTGTAAACATAGTTTGACGTAAATTAAAATTGTTCTAACGTTTTACGAACAATTATGTCAAAAATATGTTTAAAAAAATGGAAAGGAAACATCCGGTTTTTATTTTCTTTAAAATCGAAATATATGAAAAGTAGTCGAATGTGGAATATTTCCTAAATATACCCGACTATTATATGTTTAATTTTAATATCCAAATACCACTCGAAATGCATCATTAATTTTGCAACTCCAGAATGGGCCATGTTAGTCGCAGGTACGGCCAACATTTGTCCGAAATAATTTTGAAAATATAGTTTTAGAGAAATATTCTTTTGAATGACTACAAATTGAATTGTTTATTGTTTTGTATTTTTGATAAAATAAGCATAAAATGGCTTCTCATTACACCCAATGAAAGGATTTGAAGAGCGTTTCTCACAACCTGTGAGCTGTGCACTTTCTAGTTCACACTTACAGATTGGAACCTACAGTTTTACAACAGTATATTTGAGAACTTTTCGTGGCTGAATTCTCGATAGTGTTGCCATCCCTAAGCGAGGTGATCGTCGTCGACAGAAATGTAGAGTGGTCAGCACAGGGATCGAACCAACGTGCTCATGTTCAAGAGCCGCGCACACTACCATTGCACGACCGAGCTTATGCACGATTTTCTCAGTTCCATCAACATCTATAGTTTCTTTTCCTTTTTTAAATTTTCAACTCTAAATGTAAGCGATTTTAAATAATGACTAAAATATGAAAATCATTAAAATAAAAATACATCTACGAGTATAACTCAGAAACGGTGCTTCCAATTATAAATATCGTAAGTGTTGGCCTTCACTTGATATTGTTTCAAAAAACGTTTGCTTCAAATTTTAGATTGAATTTTTATAACAATAGATTGTATAAATATATACATCGATATTGACATTATTGGTTTTAATTTTATATAAAATACTTTATTGAACAATTTGTTACTAAATCATAGTCTGTAAGGAATTTGTATTTCCATTGACTAATAAAACGAAATGCAATGAAATCTTTATTTCCAAAAATCGCTAAAACTACACATGACTCAAATAAAAAATCGATAAAACGCTCGTATTCTTATTTCTCGGAAGCGGAGTTTCCAATAGAGTATAACAACTTCCACATACTCACAAAGCTGGCACGATCATACACCAAGGCAATTACGTCTCTCCATGATTATCCGGTAATCGTAATGGGTCATTCCCCATCGCCATGAGTAAAGTGTAGACAATACCTTCCCATACGAGGGTACATTTTCATACGAGGATAAATTTCTTTACGCCACACTATGTACAATTTCCTTAAGTTTAGTTCACTCTCACTCATGTTGGAGTTCCATTTTTCCTGCAAGTAAACGACTGCTTTGTCGCAGCAACATACTCATGTTGGCAACTTCAGTTGGAAGTTCAATCTATATTTTAAACAATATGATGTCCGTTGGGCAAAACATGCATTGGATGAAATGTCTAGGCTTTTTAAAGCGGTGCAAGAAATACTACACTCCATTTGATCTTCTTAATATTTACACCACCTATATCAGGCCAAAGATGGAATATAACCCCCATATATGGGCAGGTCCTCGTAGCATATTTTTGTAGCCTCTCGACCGTTTCCAAAGGAGACCGACGGTGGTGATAGGGGACACTAGACTATCCAACTCTATTGCCTCCCTTGAGCATCGTCGAAATGAGAGTTGCGTGTCGCTGGTCAATCGATACTTTCACGATATGTGTTCCTCGGACATCCGTCAACTTATGCCGGACGTGAGGATATTTGGTAGAAGAACGCAGCTTTCCAGGAACTGTCAAAAAAATCTAGTATTATTTGTGTATATATTCATTGCGGCAACGAAAATATATTTGTTGCTGCAACGCAAAGACGAACAGTGAAAAGTATATTGTACGGACGTATACAGCTTTGCAGTGCATACTCTCAGAGCTAATTGTTAGAATAGAGATTGCAGTTACCGTAAATTCGGCTATTGCCACTCAGTTCCAGTTCCCATAACTGAAATTCGGTTGAAGTAACCTCTGATGGGTTGTGACAACCTCTGTGATCATAGCTTATATTGATAGTGACAACCCGGAAATTCGGTTACGGCTCTTTGGAATATTGTTTCTGCAGGTGCAGGAATGTAGCAAAACTAACGAACATGTAACAACCCTGCGACAACATGTGTTTTTTCTTGCGTGTATTATTGTCAAGGGTTTCGAAAACTGTGGTTTCTTAAACTGAATATTTAGATTTTTTGCGTCGGAATTAAGATCGATAACCAGAAGAGTTGATATACAGGAGGGGCAAAAGTAATCGTGTAATATTCTTGTGTTGTAATTTTTTTTCCTGAATTGAGGAAATGATATCGGCCAAGTGGCCGCTGCCAAAGCTCATGACCACACGGGCTGGTTTTATGGCATTTTTCATCACTCTTGCCAGAACTTCGGGCGACCGGTTTTCACACTTTTGGCGAATATTCTCCCTAAGGGCTGCAAGAGCCTGAGCAAGAGCACTGTTGAAGTAAACCCGCGGCTTCAAAAAACCACATAAAACGATGTCTGGAACGGTTAAATATGACGGCCAGTGCTAATCGCCAAAACGAGAGATTAAGCAACCCGGAAATGCTGCCTTCAGAATATCGTTTATGGCTCGAGCAGTGTGTGCTGTGCATCATCCTATTGATACCACATGTTCTCCAGACCCAATTCATCAAATTGAGGAAGAAAAAATTCGGTAATCGTGGCTCTGTAGTGAGCGCCATCGACAGTCGTCGCTTGGCCCGCGGCGTTCTCAAAAACAATGGCCCGATGACTCCTCTAGTGTAAACAGCACACCACGCAGTAACTTTGAGCGGGTGTAATGGTTCTTCGTGGTTGATATACGGATTTTTGGTGCCCCAGAAAGGATTATTTTGTTTATTCACCTAACCACTAAGAAGATGGAAATGAGCCTTATCGCTCATAATAATTTTCGATAAAAAATCGTCCACCTCTTCGTTGAGATTCAGGATGGCTTGAGCGTAGGTTACTCGAGTTTGGCGGTCAAAAACTAACAGCTCATGCACTGTCTAAGGGAACATGTTCAAATCTGCCACCAAAATTCTGATTAGGGACTAATACGTCGTTTCGTCGTCCTTTTCGACATCTTGGGCAACAGCAGCGAGATTCTCAGCAGAACGGCTGCTCCGGGACCGGCCAGCCTTGGGAAGATCTCGTGTTGTCCCTTCAAGGCGAGTGGCCAAACGCCGCAGTGTTTGTCCAGTTGGTGTCGGACGGCCCGGAAATCTCCGACCAAGTACACGCCGCGTCAACACAACCGACGAATTGTTTGCGGGGTAAAACGATTCATGGCTTGCCGATTTATATTCTGCATTTGTTTACTTCATAAATGTCAAAACCAAATTGACATTTGGCGCCAGTTGCAAAAGTTGTACGGTTTTCCAATAGGGTGATTACTTTTGTCTCACCTTGTATAACAAATTCGTTATTTCTAGTATGAAGAAAGTGACAATTTAAGTTTCAATTTAATTGATGTATATGTAATTCGATTCGCAATTATGCGTTCTCAAAAGTATATTATCGTCCTTTTGATACAAATGTTAAAGTTAAATATTTTCTGTACTAAACAAATCTTCATTTACAATGTGTTCTTGTTTCGTTGCAAAATTATTGAATTGTTCGTTGTTATTAATGCTACCAATAAATTCATTAATAACTTCTAAAACATAAATCATTTTGCTAATAAACCATTGAGCATTCCTAACAATCCGAAGCAGTCTTTATCGAATACGAAATACAAAAGGAAACACAAAGTGAAACCTTAAAACAAATTTTTTAATTACTTCATAAATCATAAATCACATTTTTTATATCCCCCTGGCGCCGAAACTGGCAGAGAAAATCTGCACCCAAGAAATCTTAAGACAAAAATCATATTGAATTGAACATAAAGTTGGACATTAAATAACGAAATCAACGACATGTCTGTAGTCAGCTCCTGAAAGTGGCAATAATACTTATGAAGTTGTTGTTGTTTTTTCTTTTTTTTAAGGAACATTTGGTCCGTCGTCCTTTCTACGTCCTTTTGCTTTTGGTTTGGATTTTAATTAATTGTAAGAAAACACGGTTGGCACAGTAAAAACTGGATGTTAGGAATTCCATTTAATGTTTATTACACAAACAGATGTACAAATCTACAGCAATACACAAACATTAACAACAAAATGTTGGCGAAAAAAAAACTGAAAATTAATTAAAAATAATTAGCAACGTTTAATTTCGTGAAACGTTTAATTTCATGATATAAACATTTTTCACGTGCTCCCAAACAGACTACGGATGCCAGCCAACAATTAACAGATACAAATGCGACCTAAGCGCGAAAGACTAGCGCGGCACTAACAGCCGTGAAGGTGTTTCTGTTCCTTATTCTACAGCATTTTCAGTTCAAAAGGATACTGGGGGTGGGAGGCGTTAAGGCTTTTTGTGGGCGTTACTAACTACACATTAATAAGTGAAAGTATGTCAATGTCTAAATGGCCGATTAATGAATGTTTCTAAAGAAGTGAGAAAGTTGAATAAGAAAATAATAAACTTTTGTATTACAAATTAAAAACGAATTTAAAAGTCAGCAAATTAACAAATATATTTAAAAGAAAACTAATCGTGTAAATCAAAGTCCATAGGATTTAAGGATATACAAACTTTCTTTTCACCTGTCGGTAAAATCACTTCGAGATATGTAGAAAATCCAAAAAAGTGTATGGGAAGTAAAGATTTCAGTGAATAATGAAATTAAGGAAACATCAGGATTACAAATTTTAATACTTAGGTAGCAAAATGCCCATCTACGATCGTTAAAGAGATGTGACAACATTGGCATTTATATAATTTTTATATTTTTTTTCAATAAAAAAGGGACTTTCTTTTACTCTCAATCTGGTATGTCAAAAATTGTTTATCTTACGAAAGTATAATTAAATTATTGTTCTTTATTTTGAAAATTCAAAATATTCCATTATTTAGTAACACTATGCAACATTTTTGAATCGAGTGAAGTAATTATCGCAATTAACAAAACCCTATATGGGGTTTGCTAGTTTAGCTGCTATTCGGATTTTATGGCCTAATGTATATTTCGGCTAAAACTCAATTTTTCAGAAAAATATCAAATTTTTCTAACGCCTATATCTCGGAGACCAATTGGAATTTTGTTTTTATGGCTTTGTAGCCATAGACTAGGAGAAAAAGGTGTAAAACATATTAACCCGAAAAAAATGCATCTGCTGAACCAAAATTTTACGACAAGACAAATTTGAATTATACCCTCACCCACAGCATGGGGGGTATATTAGGGTGTACCATCATAAAAAAATGCATGAGGTGTCAGGGGACACCCGTTTGGAACCAAGTTCCTTTCGCTATATATTATGTACTAGTTAGTTCCAACACGCCTAAAGCGCCTCGTGAAAAATACTATAATTTAAATGGATCTTTAAGAAAATATACTTTTTGTAAAACGATAAACTTTTTTTAAGAAATTCTTTTTATTGATTTTTTTTTTAAAAAAAGTATATTTTTAAGTCCTTTTTGTAAGAATATGTATTATATTTTCCCGAAAAGGTCCTGTCTTTAATGAGAGGTACTTCCTTTATTAAAAGCTAATGTTTTTTTTTTAAGAAAAGGTACCGATTTTAATAAGAAGTACTTTCTCTAAAAAAAGCCTAAGAGTATGAATTTGTTTTAGAAAGAATAACTTTTTGTGAGAACAGATACCTTGTAAAGAAGTGGTACTGTTTTTAGGAAAAGGTTATTTTTTAAGGAAATTTACTTATTTTCAGAAAGGCTACTTATCTCAAGAAAAGAAAAGGTATTATTTTATTTTTAAGAAAGGGAACTTTGAAGAAAAGGAATGTTTGTAAGAAAATGTGTTTTTTAAGAGAAGGTAAGGTTTTTTTAAGAAATTAAAATTTTTTGAGATTGGTCCTTTTTTCAAGAACAGGTGAAATTTTAAGAGTAGGTACTTATCTCAAGAAAACTTATTTTGTTTTACATAAAAGGTACTCTTTAAAGAAAATTTACTTTTTTTAGGAAAAGGCAATTTGTTGTAAGATAATGTAGTTTTTTAAGAAAAGGTGCTTATTTAAAAAAACTACTTTTTTTAAGAAAAGGTACTTTTTGTAAGAAAATTTACTTTTTTAAGCAAAGGTAGTTGTTTAAGATAAGGTATTTTTTTTAAGATAAGGTACTCTGTTTAAGACTATAAGTAGGTATTTTTTGAGAACATTTACTTTTTTTAACACAATGTTATTTTTTTAAACTTCTTTCACTTTGGCTTTTCTACATTTACTTTTTATTCGGTTCAAATATACAATATGTAATAAACAGGCTCCACCTAGAAAATTTCCCATTAAACAACAAATTTCACTCCATATATTAGTCTAGACACAAACCAAACCAAAATTGAGGTTGTAATAACAATTTTTCATTTAGCCGCCATCACCATAAGGAACATCGTTTTAAAAATCAATATGTGTTCGAACTCACGGGCGATGTGTTAATACATTTTTTTTACACAGTACCTTTTCGATTTCTATGAACACATTAATAAATGTTACATTGGAACATAAAAAAAGAACAATTGCATTTTCTTTTTTCTTACATCTGCTTTAACATTAGATGTAATATTGTTAAAATATATACAGAAATATTTAACTCACTGAAATAATTGTTTTTGTTTTGTCATAAACAGGATGACGTCAAAAAGTATTGAATAGCATAGAGAAGTTATTGCACTCTTTTTCCGCTCTCATGTAGAGATTCTGTTTAAAACAGCATGAAAGTGTCTTATTCTCTTTATAGAATATTTCAATATAAATGCACCATTTCCACAATGTTAGTACATAAAACAATACAAAAACAATAAATGTTTCAAAAGGCATCAATATTTCACATAAAAATTATGAATGGACCAAGTTTTGACATAAATAGAGTGTTACGTTTTGAGTCATTCGCCAGATGTCGCCAGTGCTTTTGTGTCCTACAATTTGTTCCATGAGTTCTCTTTACTTGTCAATACTCTTTGGTGATGACGACCTGCTGGTTTGTCCGGTGCCGCTACATCAATATCATCATACTTATTTTCAGGCAGAGACTATTGTTGTACAACAACCACGTATGCGATGGTAAAGCCGTGTATTGTTTGCATGCGTTCACTTTGATAGATTGCCCTACCCGTGCCTATAGATGTTAACACATCAAAAATTGTTCTTATTCAAGGTTTATTTGAAAGTTTATAGGGTAAAGCATTGTTGAGACTTTTTCAGATTTTTCGGAAGAGGTTTAGAGGTTGCACAATTAGAATTTCCCCCAAAACACGGATATTCCGGATGATTTTTTAATTTTGCTTAAAATTCGGTCAATAACGACGATTTACTTAATTTGAACATCAGCATTTTTAAAGCAAAATGTCCAAATTTTTATAGTGTATGCATAAACTACCAGTTATGGTACTGATTTTACTCAATAACGTAGCATGTATTAAATTTTTTCGTAAATTTTAGATAAGTTTTGTAAATTGCGCTTTATAACTTTGAAAATTTCCATGAAACTAATGATGCACTTTAAAAGGCGGCTGAATTCCGAGTAATTATGTTATAAAACATTTTGAATTTGCAGTTACTGCTCCAGAGTTATGCCATTTTAAATCCTTGCATGAAACTAATAATATTATAAACTGTTTGCCATTTTTGCATCGGATTTACTTTAAACATTGCACTAATGACAGAATCTAAATACGCTAAGTAACGACAAAGAATTGCACGTATAGCACAACATATTGCACGAACCATATACACTGCTGTTCAATATAATAGCCCGTTACAAAGATAAAGTTTTGTCATCACTCTTAACTCAGGTAAAGGGAACCTCTCTTTCTCTCTTGTGTATCGCTAGTTTCGTTATTGACTTCACAAATGTTTCCTGTTGTATTTTTGTATTTATGCGTAATCATTTGTACGTTAAGCTAAAAATCAAAATAAAGTGCAATTTTCACTTGTTCAAAATAATAGCCCTTCGTCTTATAACTTTGTTAAATTACGAAATTCATTCCGTGTTTTTGTACTTTCTTCTCAATTACTAATAGGATGTAAGTAAAATACAATTCTTTCAAAACACATTTAATGTTTGTTGTTGTTAAAGATGGGCCGAAATGTACATTGCACTGCTGAGGAACGTCGAGTTGCTAAACAACTATGAAGTGGGGGAAAAACCCTGGCTTTCATTGCTAGTTCACTTGGAAGATCTGAAAAATTTGTTACAAATGCATTAAAATGGAAACCATTTACTGAAACTCGTGGTAGGCCGCGACAAAGCAGCTCAACCACTGATTCCCGTATTGTGTTATTGGAAAAAAAAATCCCCTTTATGTCATTAAATGCTATTTGTAATAATAATAAAGTCAGTGCTGTAACAGTACGCTGCAGATTGTTAGAAAATAATTTGCCTGGTGGAGTAGCCCGAAAGTTTCCACTGCTAAGTAACAAACACAAAAAAGCTCGCATTACATTTGCTACCAAATTCAACAACAAAAGCAGTGATGACTTCCAGGACATATTATAGATCGATGAGACAAAAATTAATTTAATTGGTTGTGATTGTCAGCGCAACTTCCGAAGGCCAAAAGGTAAAAAGCTTAATGATCGTTACACAAAAAAAAACCGTGAAGCAGGGCAGGGTGTTGGACCTTTACACCTAATCACAGAAACTATGAATAAATAAATTTATTGTGATATTTTGAAAGATGTGATGCTCTTCTATGCAGAGATGCACATGCCACCTGATTGGCGGTTCCAACAGGATAATGATCCGAAGCACTCTGCAAAATTAGTCAAATCTTGGTTGAGTGAACATGAAGTTTCCGTCTTGGAATGGCCTTCACAGTCTCCCGATCTCACCCCGATTGAGAATATGTGGATGGAACTGAAAAGAAGCTTAAGTGGGAAGATTTTCACATACAAAAACCAACTTTGGGAAGCAGCAAATAACAGTTGGGAGAGAATTCCCATTGAAAAATGTCAACATTTAATAGAGCCAATGCCCAGAAGGTTCCGTGCAGTTTTAGACAATAATGGTGGACATTCAGGATATTAGTATATTATATGTTCATACTTATTAAGGAAATAAATGTTTTGTTTAAAAATAATTGTTTTTTTTTTGAGATTTTTGAAATAAGTCTATTAATTTGAACAGGATAAAAAAGATAATTTTTAAATTTTTTTTGAATAAAATCGCAATGGTGTGAAATATTTAAATTTAAAACAAGCATTTTTAATTTATATTTAAAATATGTACTAAAATTCAAAATAGCTTAATTGTATTTCAAAATTATTAAAAAAATAAATGGTTTCCAATTACATCCCATGTAGGGATCGGGGAGAGCTTCTCACAATCACTGAGCTGTGCGCTTTCCAGTTTTCCCTCACTAATTGGGACCTACAGTTTTACACCGATTCCGAACGGTATTTTGAGAAGCTTTTTCATGGCTATATACTCGATAGTGTCGCCGTCACAATGCGAGGTGACCGCCGCCGTAAGGAAATTTTTTTTAATGTGGTCAGAGCAGGGTTCGAACCCAGGATCTCATGTACAAGAGCCGCGCACACTAACTATTGCACCACCGACGGCCACATTATTATTAAATAAATAAAAAAGTGCTATTACTTTGAACATCACTGTATATGTTTGCAAGCATTGTTTTCATGAATTGAGTATCTGCTGCAGTTCCTTTGTTGCCTGCCAGGATTTTTTTAACAGTTTTCAACAAACAAAGCCACAGTTCACCCAGAAGATCATATATTTTGGCCTATTAGTCATTGTGTCTTCAACATGTAATATTGAATAGCAAACACAATGTGTTTGTACACAAGTATACTATATTTGCAAACAAGCTACACACACGTTATATTGGCATCCAAACACCAAAAAACTATCGATTTTTCAGCGTGTAGTAAAAGCAGATTTAAGAAAGTATGAGAAAATAAACAATTTAATTTAATTTCAAAAGATAGTCTTACATTTTTGAAGCATGCAACATTTCTGTTGATGTTTTACAAATAGATCCAGAAAAATGGAAAGCCAAGAAATTATTTCGCGAAGCAACGCATAAAGTTCAACGATTGCATATTGGAATTGATGTCGCAGAACGTGGTGTAGTCTTGGCTTACAGTTACATCAACGTCACAACTTCTGAGTCAGATTTTCAGAATTTGTTGCAGGTCGTACAGCTGCATCCCAAGATCCCCAAGAAAGGATTTTAAAGGGAAACAAAATATTTGTATTTTTTTTTTCTCATCGGTTGAGTAATAAGCTGCCCAGAGTTTTGGAGGTATGAATTTATATTATAATTGAATAATTTTATTTGTAATTTTATTAGACGAATATTAGATGAATTCTGCATAAATGAAAAATATTTCAGTCACATGGGACTTGCCATTTTTGATATCTTGAGCGAAATAATAAAAACGAAATGTGAAAGTTTTCATTAATTCAACGTTTAAACAAAATCCGATGCAAAAGTGGCAAAATGTTTATAATGTTATTAATTATACAGAATGGTAAAAAGCTTTAAAAAAAATCTACAAAAACTCTTTAAAAAAAACTCTACAACAGTAACTGAAAATTCAAAATATTTTTTTCAAAATGGCTCGGAACTTGTCCATCTTTTAAAGTGCATCATTAGTTTTTTAAATTTTCATAGGAATTTAAAATTCATAAAGCGTTATTTACAAAATTTATTAAAAATTTACCGAAAAATTTAATACACGGTATCTTATTGAGCAAAATCATTGCAAAAACTGGTGCTTTATGGCTATACTATAAAAGTTTGGACGTTATGCTTTAAAAATGTTGACTTTCAAACAAAGGAAATCGTGATTATTGATCGAGTTTTAACTAAAATTCAAAAAATGTCCGGAATACCCGACTTTTGGGGGAAATTCAACTTGCGCGACCTCTAAACCTCGTCCCAAAAATCTGAAATAAATGTCAAAAAGACTTTGCCCTATAAACCTTCCTAGTAAACATGAGCAGCCTTGAAAATCAAAACAGAAAAAATTTTTGGGATACCCTAGGCTATAAATCATTTAATAGGGGCAAAAATTTAACGCTTAGAAGGAACCGTTTTAGGCCCTTAGTAATTTTGAACGAAATTAGTTTTACGATTTTTTAAGACAATTGGGCCATTTCCGTTTGTCTGTCTGTCTGGCTGGTCAACACGATAACTGTCGTAAATCTTTAAAGATCACAATGAAATTTTGTCAGTGACTATTATTTGTAGAAAGTTAGTTTGGGATTGAAAATGCAGATAAATCATATCTCTTCCAAACATAGTGTTGGTCTGAGCTATTTTTGTATTGCAGACAGCAAATGCTGTCTCTGCCTAAAATTCACGGTGAAACGCAGAACAGATTAGTGAATTAACAGGCATAGAAGTGGTGAAACTACTTCGGGCAAATAAATCCATCAGTTTTGTAAATTGTTGATCCCATTAGGAGCTGCAATTTTCGCTTACGTTAACATCATACGGCCTTGATTTAGTATTGCTAGTTGCTATTGTTCAGTAGAGTATTTATTTGTTTCTCCATAAAAGGACTCTTGTTAAATTAGGAAGAAAATAATACTATGATGCACTTTTTTTATTATGTAGCATTATATATAAAACATTGTTTATAATTAAACGATATTATAGAAATGTTTAGTTTATTTTTCGATTGTAATGCATGGAACCCAAGATTTATATTGAATAATTTTTATGCTTTAATTTAGAAATTATTTTGCGTTAGCTAGATCTATTAATAATACTTTACTTAACTCTGCATGTTATCCTTGTAATATTAAAGGTCAAGTTTGATATGCAATTCCTCTATGGGCCATCAAGGGGTTAATTTTTATTTTCAATATTCTCCTTTTCATATCCTTTAATGTTGCCTTTAAATCATCCCTGTTTTCTTAAAATCCAATTAAATTGCAAACATGTATTACAATTTCCTTTCGTTTTCTATATTTCCGATATTTCTTGACTTCATCCACCCACGGGGCCAGATAATGAATATTTCTTTAACACATGTGAATGAGTATCGCCTCTACTGGCATACTCCAACTAAGATTCCCTGTTACCTGTTAACTGTAAATGGTGATGATGCACTTACCTCTTGCTTGGCCTGCCACTGTTTCATGGCTGATTTATATTTTTCAAATTCATTACACCAGTGTGAGTAAATTTTCTGATAATCGTTTTTCTTCGACGGTGGTGTACATCTGCAATTAAAAGAAAAGGAACAAATCATGAAAAAAAAAATGTTGAAACATTTAACCCAAACACACAGCCAGGACAGAGAGAGAGAGAGAGGGAGAGAGAGGACAGGACGAAGGTTCCGCGAGGTGTAAACGATAAATAAACTTTAGCAACGCCAGTAAATGAATGAATGAACATACGGCCAACAGTGTTTATTTATATCATTGAGTTTGGGAAGGCATTGAAAAGGATACAGATGATGGAAATTAGAGTGGTAGTAATTTAATATTTTCCTTTATTAATTTAAAATAGTCAGGAATTGAAAAGCTTTAATCAAAGGAACACATACTAGGTTTTACAGCGACCAGTTAATTGTAAGAATTAATACAAAATTGCCAAGTATTTCTTATTCAAAAATACTTTTGACAAGTATTAAATAAAATTGGAATTTACAAGTCTTTATAAATATTTTTTTTGGCTACCATTGATGCAATGGTTAGTGTGTGAGAACGTGGGTTCGATCCCTAATTTAACAACCTTACACTTCTTTCGACGACGGCCATCTCACTTAGTGACGGCTTCACTATCGAGTAATAAGCCTTGAAATAGATTCTCAAAAAACCGTTCGAATCCGGTGTAACACTGTAGGTCCTAATCAGTTAGTAAAAACTGGAAAGCGCCTAGCTCAGTGATTTTGAGAATATCCGTTCATGGGATGTAATGGGAGAATATTTATTTATTTATTTTCTATAAAATTTTATATTTTTATCTAAACTTTTAAAACTGCAAGTTACGATAGGTTGAGAAAATCACAATTTCGAATTAAAGTTGTTATCAGAAAAAAGCTAAGAAAATTAGAAAATGATGCAGCTACAACGAGAAACACAAAATTGGAGATTAAAAATAAATAAAAAAATTAACATCCCATTACGTCCCAAGAAAGGAGAGAGGAGAACTTCTCGCTTTTTCATGGCTAATTACACGATAGTGTTGCCGTCACTAAACGTGGTGACCATCGTCGAACCCACGTTCTCATGAACAAGAGCCGCCCAAACTAACCATTGGACCAACAACGGCCACGGCTGGAGTTTTATATTCACTTCAAATGGTACAGTATTTCTTACTGACCGAGGCATTGAACCAAAATTCTGCAAAAAAATTACACGCGGCGGCAGGGGACACCAGTTTGGAACTAAGTTCATTCCGCTATTTATTATGTACTAGTTAGTTCCAACATGGCTAAAGTGCCCGTTGAAAAATACGATAATGTAAATGGATCTTTAAGAAAAGATACTTTTTGTAAAATGATAAACTTTTTTTAAGAATTTTTTTATAGAATGTATTTTTTTAAGAAAAGTGTATTTTTAGGTTCTTTTTGTAAGAATATGTATTATATTTTTCCGAAAACTTATTTTTTAGAGAGAGGTACTTCTTTTATTAAACGCTAATGTTTTTGTTTAAGAAAAGGTACTATTTTTAAAAACAAGTACTTTTTTTTTTACAAAGAAGTATTTTTAAGAAGAAGTACTTTCCGTAAGAAAAGGCCATAAGAGTATGATTTTTTTTCAAAGAAGTAGTTTGTTTTTAAAAAGGTACTTTTTAAGGAACTGGTACTCTTTTTAGGAAAAGGTTATTTAAAAAAAAAAAGATGTACAAGGGCGACTTATCCCAAGATAAGAAGAGAAAATGTATTATTCTATGTTTAAGACAAGGTACTTTGAAGAAAACGAATTTTTGTAAGAAAACGTATTTTTTTAAGAGAAGGTATTTTTTTGAAGAAAATATTTTTTTTAAGAAATGGGAATTTTTTTAAGAATTGGTGTTTTTGTTTCAAGAATAAGTAAATTTTTAAGAGTAGGTACCTATCTGAAGAAAAGGTTTTTTTGTTTCACAAAAAAGGTACTCTTTAAAGAAAAGGTAGTTTTTCGAAGATGCAATTTGTTTTAAGAAAACTTACTTTTTTAAGAAAAGGTATTTATTAAAAGAAAATACTTCTTTTTATGAAAAGGTTATTTTTTGTAAGAAAATTTACTTTTTTTCAGCAAAGGTACTTCTTTAAGATAAGGTATTTTTTTAAGAAAATTTACTTTGGTTAAGAATATGAGTGGGTATTTTTTTGAGAAAATTTACTTCTTTTAGGAAAAGGCACTTATTTAAGAAAATGTTCTTTTTTTAAACTTCTTTTACTTAGGCTTTTCTAAATTTATTTTTTATTGGGTTCAAAACTACAAAAATATACTAAATTTTGGTTACAGACTTCACCTAGAAAACTTCCCATTAAACAAGAAACTTCCAAACATATGTTAGTCTAGATACAAACCAAAAGTAACCAATATAGTTGAGAATACTGGGTTGTAGCATAATAGTGTTAAAAAAAAGTTGTGTAATTTTTTTTGCATTAGCCCTCATCCCGCAACGTGGGAATGTGCTCGCAAAATTGGGATGGATGTTGCAACAGCATGTTCGGCTGTTGCCACCGAATTGCAGTTGACACATCAACTTCAGGTTGTCCCGACTGAATTTAGGACACACAACTGAGAATTTTGTGAAGCAACCTTTACTAGGTTGTGGCAACATCTAATGTGTTTGCGACAACATCTAATGTGGTTGCACAACAACCCCTAATGCGGTTGTGATTACATCTAATGTGGTTGTGATTACATCTACTGTGATAACCTCTTATGCTGTTGTGCCAAACTCCAATGTGGTTGTGCCAACCTGTAATGTAGTTGTGCCAACCTCTAATGTGGTTGTGCCAATCTCTAATGTGGTTGTGACAACCTCTTATAAAGTGCTTACAATCTATAATTCCAATGTGATGACATGCGAGTATAATGTTGCTGTGACGACACCTAACTTTTGGTTCATCTTATTCGGTTAGTTTTGTGGGTGTATCACCAGGATGTTTAAAACAATTTTCCACAATTTTCAAGCGTTGTTCAACGTCAGTCTGTTCATGGTATAATGGCAAACCAAATCACGAAAACGCACCAAAATGGATAACATCGATAACAGCAATACAAACTTGAAGATTTGTACCCCTAACCAACCTACATTATTTCGTTTTGGACAAAGGTCCGAAATTTAATTAAATTGATTTTTTTTAAAGATTTTAAACTACCAAATGGGTCAGAGGTATGAAAATTTGGGGAGCATAGAATACATAATTCTGGCTAATTTACAGCAAATACTTTGGTGGTTTTACTACACTATCCGAATATTCACTGCATTAATAAAGCATAATCAAGGCAGCAGTGAAACAGATTCGTCACAGTTTCGAAATTTTTTAAATTTCGTTGCGTCGATGAATTTGTATGTTAGCTCATGTTCGATAAAAAATGTTCATCTCAGAGATGATTAATTTCATTCGCGCGATGAAGCATTTCGTTTAAGTGATGATGGAAATTTGTAAGTTAAATTTTCTTTGTTTTAGTAAAAGTTTTTTTTTCGCTCAAACTTTTGACCCAGATGGTAGAAAATTGCAAAAAACCATAATTTTTTAAAAAATTTTTACCAAATGGAAAATAAATTCAAACGTAACTGACATTAGCCCGGTCAGTATATTACTCCTACAGTAAAAATGCTTTAGTGTGTGTTATGGAAAAGGAAACCTCAAAGCACTGCAACTCTGTAAGAAAGCACGAGGAAAAGAAGAACAAGGAGAAAAAAACCTTTTCATTCTTGTGTTGAAATTATTGAGCTTTTCAGTGCGAATTGACATTAAGGAGTTTACGATCGATACAAATTCGCATATGTAAATGTTCGCTTGTACAACACAGAGCAACACGAAAAAATATAACCATATACAGACACCACTACGTGATAAAAGATAAAAACAATAGACTCGCGTCTCCCAGTTTTGCCCAAAATCATGGACTTTTTTATGGGCCACCAAAGATTTGGTGGCCTCGGTGTCATTTTTGCAAAAAAGTGATCATTTTGTCAGGCTCATGTATTGCAAACCATTCGGAATTTAGATTTACTCTCTGAGAGAAATTGTAGCTCTTGTCATAATTGTGAACATATAAAATCAAAAAAATACATCTTCAAGGTGAAAATCGCCATAATTGAAATTGTCAGTTGCTGTGCCATATTTCTCTATTTGTCATATGCTGTGCCACTTTCTCTATAACTTTCACCGCTGAGCTCCCGCTGAAGTCGCGCTGTGTAATGCCTCGATGTGAGCCTTGTGTCGCTTTTATACTGTGTGCTGAGGCCCTTGTTGCGAGTGCTGAGCTTACTGATTTGCCTGTGCTGCTGCGGTCGGTGAGATAGCATAGTATATCAATGTTGAAGCAAACGGTGTTAAGAATCATTCCTAGGAAGTTCATATGTTCCAGAAAGTTATTTATTAAGATCTTAGGTACATTTTTTTGTAGTTCATTGTTTCCTTGAATTTTGAACGGTTTGCTACCTATGGACCTGAACAGGGGAAAAAAGGTAAAAAAATCGAATTTATTTTAAGTTTTTTTGCGATTTTTACCTTGAAGATGAAGTTTTTTTGATTTTATATGTTTATATGGTCTTTATCACAAGGGCTACAATTTTCCCTCAGAGAGTAAATGAAAATTTCGAACTGTTTGCAAGATACGAGCCTGACAAAATGATCACTTTTTTTGCAAAAATGACACCGATGCCCCAAATCTTTGGGGGCCCATAAAAAAAAAAGTCCATGACTTTGGGCAAACCTGGGAGACACGGGTCTTGCTTTTGTCGTTTATCACGTAGTGGTGTCCGTTATATGGTTATATTTCCATGACTTACAAAATTACACACAGTGTAATCTACAGGTTGGATCAACTCAGTCGCATTAGTCAGACATATGATGTAGAACTTTTCACGGAGTTCGAAACTAGTATTCATGCCAGTGGTTGTGCTTATCTGAATGATGAAGTGTCCCAACAAAACTAACACATTTTCATTGAGAAAAATGTTTCTAACCTTGTAACGCTTGGATTATGAACTTCTCATATATATACACGGAAATGTTTTTAATTTGCTGTTTGGAAATCTAGTTTTGAATGCCAGTCTATTTCACATATGAGGAAAATAAATCAATCCAAATGGAAACAGATTTGTATAAAACCATGTTAAAGTAAACAGTAAATGATGAAGCGAACGGAAATGCAAAGAACATAGAGAGAGTTGTTCATAATTGCTGTCATCAAGCAAACCGGAAATCGACATTTTGTGAATAACATCAGCTCTGTGAAAAATCGTGACATAAGTGAAAAAAGATATGAAAAATTAAAAACTGAATATCATTTGGAACACCAAATTCTAAGAGTAAACAAACAAACAAAAAAAGATTCATAAACACTGAGAAAAACGTGCCTTCACGTTTGCATTCATCCTCACGGCCGGTGAAAATAAACCATTAAATTGGCGGCGTTCTCTAACGTTCGTTAAGCTGATTTTATTTTGAATTTTTTCTCTTCACTTAATTATGAAATTTGTTAAGGTTTCTTTTTAAAAACTTAAAAGCAAAAGGAAATATTTTAACGTTCATCATATCCTTGCGGGAGTTTGTCTTTATTATTATTTTCGTGTACGTTTAGGTTTATTATTTTGTTGTTTTTTTTTTATGTTCCTGCCAACTCACCTGTGGGCATCGACATTCACGCTGTAACTGCACAGCAGCGTACCGCCCAAATAACTGTCGTAACGTCCGCCATCCGCCTCATTAATTGATATAATCACCAGACCACCCTCGGATGTTTCAATATACTTGGAGGGGGTAAAGGCAATTTCATAGCTGGAAGTAGAATGTACAAGAAAACGAAACAAACAAATAATTAGGTTTTTCTTGGTTTAAAGTCTTTAACAATTAGTAGGAAATGTAAAATATTTATACGTTAAAAATATTCCTTTAATTACGAGGATTTTTTTTTAAATACTATTATTTGTAAACAGGTGTAGAAACCCAAAACACAGCAACAAAATAAGATATGAAATTTACGGAAAATTATTAAACTTTTTAAGGGGATATAGTGGCAGCTAAAAATGCGGAATTTATTGATATGAAATCATTGACATCAACTAAGGTAACCATAGTAAATTATTTTTTAAGTTAGTTCCATAATAACCACATGGAGAAGTGTGTTTTTCTTTCCAAATCATAAATGTTGTTATAATACTAGATATTATTTAGCAGCTCGAAAACAGCTGTCACAAGAATTTGGCCAGATTGGAAGATTAACATCCTGCCAAGGTGCGTTTGGCTGACGAACTTACATCGAAGGGCTGCCGGTGGCGTCTTGAGTTTAAAAAAAAAATGTGATCAATCAAACCATGGGAAATAATTTAATCAATTTGCCCTTATTTATTTAAACAGAAACCTCAAGTCGTTCAGATTTTTCGCGATTGTTGAAGTTCCTTTGCTAAATGATCAGATTAATTACACTATGCAACAAAATATTAGGTTTTGCTTTACTTTGCCGAAAAATTTCGACCGCTGTCTAGCTAAACTTTTTTTATGGGCGTGGCAAGTTTGAATTTTTTTATCCGAAATTGTCTGAGATAAATTTAAAAATCAAGTATAAATATTAAATTGAGCGAATTCTTGTGATAACATGTCTGCACTGAAATTTAGAAGAGATTATTTTCGTAGAATATTAAATTTCTCTATCCCAAAGTTGAAAGAGTCCCTTTCGTCCTTTGTTCGAAAAGTACCAAAAATTTACACTAAAATACCAGCTACGGATACAGAATGTTTTACGCATTTATGTCTCATTAAGATTCATTTTGGATCGTCCTGGACCTAAATTCTCTGTCTTTTCAAGGACATACAAATGCAACTATGTCGAAACTAAGCGAGGCCTCAGACAAGGTGACACCCTATCGTGCGATCTCTTTAACATCTTAATAGAGACTATTCTGAGAAAACATGAATAAAACCATCAGCAGCTAAAGTCACATGCTGCTCGCGTATGCTGATCGTACTTGCGAATAGATGTAATTTTGGGCTAAGCAAGCACTTGGGAGATAAAGCCCTCTCTCGAGTACCAAAAGTCCAATTATACCAGATTCTCATACAACCTGTCTTGCTTTCTGGTGCAGAATCCTGGGTCTTATCGCAATCAGATGAAACATCTGTAGGAGTCTTCGAGAGAAAAATACTCCTAAAAATGTATGGCCCTATAGTGCACAACGGCGAGTATCGGCGACGCATGAACCATGAGCTGTGTGAGCTATATTCCGGCATTCACATAGTTAAGCGGATCAAAATAACGCTACGCCTTGTCAGTCGAATGGATGAAGACGTACCAGCACGAAGGGTTTTCGAAACCGAACTCGAAGGAAGACGAAAAATAGGAAGACCGAGACTCCGCTGGAGGGATCCTATTCCGCTATAAATTGGTAGAACATTTGGATATTTTGGTGCAGTTTCATTGACCATGTTTCAAAAAACGACTACAAGGACGTCTGAAAATTAGAATATAGAATTTTGGTCTGCGACGACCTATAATGACTTTTAATGAGGAATAACTTCGTTAAACATTCTGCATCCGAAGCTGATCATTTTAGGGCACATTTTTGGTACTTTTTGAACAAAGAACGAAAAGGACTTTTAAACTTTGAAATAGAGCATTCGAATATTGTACGAAAATATTCCTTGCTGCAGACTTATTATCACAAGAATTCTCTCAATACAAAATATATATACTCGATTTTTAAATTTATTTCGGACAATATCGTAAAAGAAAAGGCAAACATGTCACGCCCATAAAAAATAGGTGTATCTACACAGCGGTTTAAATTTTTGGCCTGTGACTATACGCACCTAGTGTGATCATTTGGCGCAGTAGTCGTGCACCCCCAAAATTGGTGTTGCACAGTGTTATCGGAAAATTATCCGGTATCCCTGTAATGTTACACTCATCTGTTTTTGAATATCCCTTATATTAACGTGTTTAAATTGAGTTTTTTTTTTATCGAGTTTATAAAAACCAAAATCGCCTTTAAACATCTTTCCCCTGCTTATACTGCTGCCCCTTACACACACACACAAGGCCGTTTGACTTTAAAAGCTGATATTTTTTTTCATAACAACTAAAATCTTTAGGTTAGAAATAAATTCAAGAAAAACTTCGACACATTATACGGCTATTAGAATTTCCAATAAGTGGGCTTGTGGCTTGGTAGGAGTCGGTCTGAGCTTTCCTCAACAAAAATAAAAACATTCATTTTACACGGATTGCGACATCAAGAACATAAGTATCTGAGTATTGAAGTCGATATTTATCCAAGCTATGTAAGTGCAAATGTATATCTATATTCATACAAGGATCTGAGTATCTGTGAATATTGTGCCTGTTTGTCTTCAATTTATACAGCAAAATTCAAAATGAACAAATGTTTAGGAGAAAAGTCACAAAAAGTTTTTGCACCAATAACAATGATAATAAAAATCTATACAAACACACAGTCGTATATGTCTATCGAATTTTTTAAATTGAAAAGTTCGATATGCTGTCTTGACACCAACAACCAAATCAGGCAACGAAATACTTCAACGTGGCTGAATGTTGTAGTAGGGACACAACACATCCTTAGCAACACCCTGATGTATATGTACATATCTATATTCATACATTCGCAGATATTTTGCCTTTAAAATGTTTCACACATGCATATATGTATGTATTTATAGTCAGCCATTTGTACAAAATTTATTTCGTTTTTGGTAAAAAAAAAATATGCAAAAGTTTTTTTCGCTTTATATTCTCACCCAGAAACGAAGTGCTATGACAGGTTACAGTAGTTTGTGGGGTGTAAAAATGAAGCCTACAATTTTTGGTGTTTCCCGAAATAGTTATGAATCTTCATCTTTAATTTATAATTCAAACATATTGTAGCAATCTTGATTCAATATATCAGAGGCTTCATATTCCATCTATATATAAGTATGTATTGCTCAAGACATTTGCTTTTATAACCAGGCATCGTAAACGCAAGCGAGTGTGCACTGTAATTCCCCCTCATTGCTCAATATACTTCCCGTATCGGATATTTAATCACGCAACGTGCGGCTCGTAGAACTCTCCGAAAAATCGAGACTCCAGCAGGTTAAACGGGTTATGGAGTCCGACAATATGGATATCCTAGGTCTAAACAAGCTACGTTGCCTTAATTGTGGTCGCACCGTATACATCCTGGTCACAGCTCTTTATTACCCGGGAAGAATGCACAACTTATAAATGGGATCTGCCTTTTTCTTCTACTTAGGGCTAGAAATGCCGTAATATAACACAAGGCAATATCTGATCACATCATCCTTACGAGGTTGAATTCGAAATTCTACAAGATTTCCCCACTTAGCGTGAGGAGTGAACGACTTCGATAGTCAACTAGATTTTGCTGTAAAATCCTTGTCGGTTGGTGACATTAAAATATTTGTAGGAGATTTCAATGGCACAGTAGGCAACGACTACAACAACTTACAGGAAGTTATGTGAAAACATGGGCTTGAAACTCTGAGGAATGACAATGGTGGCAGGTTCTGAGGTTTCTGTACTCGCTATCAATTTTTCATCGGAGGAACCAAATTCCGCCATACTTATAGAAATATACACAAGCTTGCTGGAAAATCACCTAATGGTCAAACCTGCAATAAAAACGACAATATACTTTTCAGCGGGCCGAATAATAGGATGCCCTCCTACAACAGACGAGATTGGGAATCTGGTGACTGATAACCAGTGTGTGCTTAAAATGTGGAGAGACCACTTATCAGCACTACTGCACTTAGATTCTTCCACTGAAGATCAGGAGGTAATGATTGTGGATGACAGTGTAGATTGTACGCACCCCACCCCAACCAACGTAGGATTAGAACGAAAATCTCCCGGCTTAACAATAATACAGCCGCTGGTGTGGCTGCGGTCCGCGCTGAACTTATTAAGGCAGGTGGCGAAGGACTGCTGGCTCACATGCATCAACTTTTATGCGGTATATGGTTGGGGGAATCTATGCCTGACGATTGGAATTTCAGAGTAATATGTCCTGTATTCATAAAGGGTGATCCGTGTGTCTGTTCCAACTATAGCAATCGCGTATAGTGTTTTGTCGAGCGTATTACGTTAAAGACTAAAGCCAATTATTGAAAACCTGATTGGACCTTATCAGTGTGGATTTAGACCAGGCAAGTCCATGACTGACAAAATATTCACGCTACGCCAAACCTTGGAAAAGACCACCGAAAAGCTGTTGACCATAGGTCCATACGGGGAAAATTGTACGAACCTATGTTTGGACTTGGGATTCAGGCAAAGCTGATCCGCCTCTGAAGAATCACGCTGACCAATACCAAATCAGCAGTGAAGGCGGGGAAAGACCTCACCGAACCTTTCTGTAACACGCGACGTCTGTGACAAGGCCACGCACTTGCGTGGAATCACTTCAACATCTTAATGGAGATAATATTGAGGAAAGTTGTAGTAAATACGAACAAGACCATCAAAATGAAAAGCCATAAGTTGCAAACGTATTGCGATAGGTTACTGCAGTATTTTCAATAATCGAAACAGATTCAGCGAAGGTGGGTCTTGCTGTTAATGAGGGCAAGACAAAATTGATGGTGTCAACGACTAGACAAACCTCTAGACTTGAGCTGCACTTGAACGTCGACAACCGATTTAATTTTGAAGTGGCTGATGAATTTACTTACGCTGGATCCACCGTGAACAAGGAGCACAACATCAGTCTGGAGATAAGTAAGAGAATTCTGCTTGCAAATGTTTGCTATTTTGGGCTCAGCAAGCATTTTGAGAACAAAGCTTTCTCTCGATAGACAAAAGTTCAGCTGTACCAGACTCTCACATTAGATGTCCTGACATATGGCTTCGAAACTTGGGTCATATCGCAAGCGAATGAAAAACACCTGGGAGTATTCGAGAGAAAAATTCTCCGTAAAATTTATGGTCCTGTTAAAGAAAACGGCGAGTACTGACGTCGTTGGAACCAAGAGCTATATTATTTATATTCTGGCGTGGACATAGCTAGGCGGATCAAATTAAGCCAACTGCTTTGGCTAGGTCATGTTATCAGAATGGGCAATGATGAGCCAGCGCGAAAAATTTTCGATAACGTACCCGATGGAAGCAGGCAAACAGAACGAGCAAGACTCCTACGGAAAGACCTGACCGGAGAATCCCTCCGTATCCTTGGTGTTAACAACAGGCGGGAATAGCTGAAGGATAGAACCAGTTCGAGAAATATGTTAAAATTTTTTTAATTTGTTTGTTTAATTAATGTGTTTTAGACATCTGACCATAGTCAATAGTCAGCAATATGTTTTTGGGTTCCCTTCTGGAGGTCAAAACAGGACGTGGTGCTGACATTGATGGCGACCACCAGCTCTTAGTGGTCAGCTACCGTTTACGTCCAGCGGCAGTTAACAGTTTTTGAGGCCAGATGGTAAAATACAATAGTGATCATCTACTGAACGCATTCATATCAATGATGTGCGATCAAACGAGCTAATTAAGTGTAGAACTGTCAAAATCCTTATCAGATGTTGTTCGAACGAACCCTGAAGGAAACTGCCAAGGATGAAGGTCGTAGGTGCAAAAAGATGTAAGAATAAACCTTCGATTAGAATCGTGATTAGTAATCGTGAACAATGTGCTTAGGGGATCCAAGACACCCACATTAAAATGGCAATTCAAAACAGACTATGGGCGATCCGCACGTACAGTAGGATAAATGATGCGTTCCGATGGCGACGACTGCCTGAATGATATAGCGGAAAAACCGAAAAAGCAAATACAGAAAATCCCTGTATTGTGTACTCATCAGTAAAAGCCCTGAGCTGCACAAATGTGAGGAGTACTGCATCGTTAAAAGCCAATGATGGCACGCAAATAAAATCGTCAGATCAACAAGTAGAGACATGGTGTGAATATATTACAACACAGTCAAGACCTCCGTATGAAGAAAGTCAGAGGACTTCTTCGGCAGAATACACACACAGCACACCGACAGGTATTATTCCAACTGAATCCTCATTGCGATGAGAGGTAGAGATTGAACTGGGTAAAATGAGGGATTATAAATCTTCTAGTAATGACAGTATTCCAATGGAGCTGTTAAAATAAGTCGTATCAACGTTAGCAGATATCATTATGCTGGTCAACAGGAAGCGCATGGATCAACAGCAAAATCCCTATGGAGTGGAAAGAGCGAGATGTTATCACTATCCCGAAAAAAGGATCATTATGTTGTAGCCGTTGTTTGTGCAATGGTAGTGTGCGCGACTCTTGTACATGAGAACGTGGGTTCAATCGCTGGCCTGACAACCTTAAATTTCTTTCGACGGCGGTCACCTCTGTTAGTGACGGCTTTAGTATCGAGTATTTAGCCACGAAAACAGCTTTTCAATATCCCGTTCGGAACCGGGGTAAAATTGTAGATCCCTATCAGTGAGTTTAAAACTAGAATCGAAGAACATTGAGGAAAAGAACTTCTGCTCTTGTTGTCGGTATAGTTGAATTTCAGATTTTCGGTCCTGTAATAAGCTCTTAAATATTTATTTTCTGAGACCACCATCCAAACAATTTTTTTCTGTACACCCTATTGTAAATACACGATTGATGATATACCAATGGTACCAATTGTCGGAAATCTGATGATGCGTTTCTCAGGGCGTTTGAAACTAGTCATTCCAGTGGGAGTACTTTCCTGAATAATCTACTATTCCAACAAAAGCCAACCATATATCAACCGTATCAGACCTAGAAAGCTTGTAGTGTAAAATTCCCATACATTGAACATGTAAAAAATAAAGCAAACAGCTCAACTATCCCTCCATGGGATTTAGTCGGATAGCACTATTACCGCTTTCCGCTTAGACTGAACTGGAGAGGTATTGTATGGCTCAATGCAATAGGCAATGTAATATCGACGCTTATACTGCAGTTGATCTCGCGCGTGCTGGAGACAATTGTGCGGAAGGATCTGTTTTTTCCGGCCAGGTTGTTTGTGTGCCTACCACGATATTAGGATTTTTATAGAATAATCATTATAATAGAAAATCATTAGCACTCTCATGTGTACCTACTTTTCGTACATTTTAAACAAGCTGTGTACTATGATGTTTTCCACCTTGACCAAAATTGGGGTACGCAACAAGAGAGTATTCCTGATACGAGAACTGTACATGTGCGGGAGTTAGATAAAAATGCGCCTTGTCCCAACATTATTTCTTCTACTTATGGACGAGGTAAATGGAAGTAACCAATGCATACGCATAGTTCCGGTTCACTTATTTAAAGGCACTAAAAATTCCATATCCAGCAGCCTGTATCTTTTGCAATTTGTAACCGATTGCAGAATTTTAAAATGCAAATAGAAGCCAGACATCTTGATCTATAAATAAAATCATGACAAGAGTGGTTTCTTACCTAAAGAACTTTTCTTGAGCAATTTAATAAAAAAAAGTCAAAACCTGTGCTTTTTTTTTGGTTCACTTGAATAAAGGCACTTTATTATATTTTTTATTATTTTTAAAGTAAGCGATGATTTTTTGTAGGGATCGTTTGTTTATTACAATTTATTACATCTTAATCATTTTACGAGTCAAAATGGCAAAACAAAAAATTTTAAATCTATTGGAAAAAACTAAAAATCGATTTTTGCCGCCCTGAAGGATATTCTAACCGCGCAATAGCAAAAAAAATTGGACGGAGCCCAGCAGTTGTCGACAATTACATCAAGAACCCCGAGGGGTATGGAATTGTAAAAGAAGGGTTTCATTGTCATTATCTACGTCGACGCCCAGCAGTTGTCGATAATTACATCAAGAACCCGAAGGGGTATGGAATTGTAAAAGAAGGGTTTCATTGTCATTATCTACGTATGAGAAAGGAAAATCATCAGCATTGCTTCAAATTCTGCCTTATCCTTGTCAATAATAAGAGATCAAGCTGGAGTAAGGAAAAGCGGCTTCAATTCGCAAGAGACACTACATGGTATAGGATGTGCAGCCATGAGGTCATGTAAATGACTGGAGAACCGTTGTATTTACGGATGAGAAGAGGTTTATTTTGGATGGGCCTGATGGCTACAACTATTAATTCCATGATCTGCGCAAAGAAAAGCGTTTTTTGAACCGACATCACAGCCGAGATGGCGGCGTTATGGTGTGGGGTGCTATTACGCACTATGGCACCATCGATCTTGAATTTCAAAATGCAAAAATTATTGGTGCAAGCTAGAAAACGTTATTGGAATCGGCTTTACCGAAGTTCAGTGAACTATATGGTCCCTTATCTTGGATATTGCAACAGGATAATGGGCCTATACACAACACCAGAGTAGTAAAGGAGTTCATTGCAAGCCAAAATGTTAATATCCTTGACTGGCCACCCTATTCGTCAGATCTAAACATTATCGAAAATGTCTGGGGTTGGTTATCTCGTAAGGCCTATGAAGGAGGTAGACAATTTGATGAAAGCAGTCACCAAATCAGGCCATTATCACATTTCGTTGGAATCACATTTCGTTGGATTACATAAATTCTCTTTCTTTCTCCCGTACATTTGAAGTTATTAAAAACAAAGGGGGTTGTACCCATTACACATAGTTCTTAAATAAAGTAAAAAAACAAGAAAAAACTGTTTCTCATTAAAATTAGTTAAAGTACCTTTATCAAGTGAACCAAAAAAAAAAATAGCACATTTTTGACTTTTTTTTATAAATTGCTCAAAAAAAGTTCTTTAGTTAAGAAACCATTATTGTCATGATATTTTTTATATACCAAGATGTCTAGCTTCCACTTTCATTTTAAAATTCTGCAATCGCTTACAAATTGCAAAAGATACAGGCTGCTGAATATGGAATTTTTAGTGCCTTTAAATAAGTGAACCGGAGTGGATATAAACACCTACTTGATAATGACTACGTAGATGACTTATGTATTGATGGCATCAAGGCCAAGTTAAGAAGACTGTCAGAATATGTGGAAAACAGTAGGATTGAAAATAAATAATAAAAAGACAAAGCTAATGCGCACCCGCACTGAACGGATTACTCCACTTACAGTTGTTGGTGCTTTAACTTAAGACTTGGAATTATTCAATCAACTGTGTGGGGTGATAAATTTCCAAGAATACACGCAGAACAAATCTGTACTGTTTTTTGTTTGAGTGCAAACATAACGCGTGTTTGGATCCTGTCGCAAATATAGTGTACTTGTGTCCAACCAATTTGTGTTTGGTTTTCGATATTACATATTCGAGACAACATGATTAACATGTTATAATATATGTTTTTGTGATTCAAATATTGCTTTGTTTGACACACAAATACAGCTATGTTTGTTGCAATAGTTATTAACAAAAAAATGTACAGTTGCTATTCTTCGTTGAGAGTAAAGAATAAAAGAGATACAACGACAGTTTATTAACAGTCTAGGTGGTCATTTTGCATTAATCCTGTCGTTTTGCATTAGTCCTCATAGTCCGTAACTCTTAAAGTGTGGGCCATGTACAATTTGGAATTTAATTGCGCTTTAAAAAAATACTGCTAGATATTTTGCAAACTTATGGCCCATCATTAACATTTATGAATTAAATACAAAATCGTTCAAATGGCTTCCACGACTACCTTCGTAGTATCTGTATCGATTTAAACAATTTTTGGTACATTTTCGTTTGTTGGGGCCTCCATCTCGTAAAAGACAGCGTCGATTTCATGTTTTAAGGCTCAATGAATTTGGACAAATTTCTTTTTTACGGCTCCCCGGAGATATTAGTGTAATGGGGTCAAATCGCAGCTGCGAGGCGGAAAATTGATTTCTTAGTTTCGGCTGATTGTGGGGCTTCCGAACTCAACGCGCAAATGATTGATTGTAACGTTGGCTGTGTGGCACGAAGCGCCGTCTTGTTGACACCATGCGCCAACCATGTCATCCTCACCAACTTTTGTGAATAACAAATCGCTGAAAATAACACGGTAACTTTCGCCATTGAGGGTAGTGGCGGCTCCCTGCTCATTTTGGAGGAAAAAATGGGCTTATGTTTCCGCTATTCTAAAAACCGCACCACCAAACAGTCATACATTTCCATTACATCGGTTTCTCCTCGACGACGTGTGGATATTCCGTGCCCCACATGCGACAATTTTGTACGTTAACTTAGAACCGGATGTAAAAATGTGCCTTATCCGTTAAGAAGATTTTTCGGTAAAATGTTCATCTTCAGCCTAGCGATCTGCAGCCCGTTCAGCGACGCGAAAAAGCATCGAAAAATCACGATGCTTTAGTTTTCGGACTAGTGGGACTTTATAAGCTTTCGTACCGAGAACTTTATGCAAAGTTCTGCGCAAAGAAGTGCGAGAAATGTTCAATTGCAGGGAACTGTGACGAGTTCGTATTGATTGTTGGCCGAGCACACTTTCAGCTAAATAAATAAATAAATGGTTTCCCATTACATTCCAGGAAGGAATTGTGGAGAGCTTCTAACAACCAGTTAGCTGTGCGCTTTCTAGTTATATACTCACTAATTGGGACCTACGGTTTTGACACAGATTCCGAACGGTATCTTTTGAGAAGCTTTTTCTTGGCTAAATACTGGATACTGTCGCCGTCACTATGTGAGGTGACCGCCGTCGAAAGAAATTTTGAGGTGGTCATAGCAGTGATCGAACCCAGGGTCTCATGTACAAAAGGCGCCCACGGCACCACCGACGGTAACACTTTTAACTACAGCTGCAATATTTTCCACTGAAAGCAATGAACTATTCTATAAATATACACTAATGAACTGGAACTATAAATTTTGGAACGAAGTTCCTTATTTTCTAAATATTTTTTTGTTTGGTAGGAAACACGCAATTGCTTCCACGTTAGTACCATTCCACATAAGTATATGGAGGTTTGGGAGTTAATACACGAATGGTTCCACGTAAATCTATTGATATTTGGGATTAAACACGCATATATTTCCAAACAAGAACAATAATGTTACCAAGTAAATTATCTGGTATTTACATTTGGATATAAGTCAGTTTGGGTCTAGCAAATATATGAATATTTGGAGTGTGCTCCAAAAATATACATGGTTCCTGCAAACTGTGTTTGCGAGAATATGTTACAAAGACCGTTTTTTGAGTTCGGGACTTGCAAATGCATGAATGTTTGCTGTGGGTTCCAAACGTATACATGGTTCCTGCAGAATATGTTATAGAGCTCGGTTTTTAAAGTATATTGGCTCAGCTATAAATGCGATCGAACAAATTAAGGTGTTGTGTTCCTGCATAAAATCTAGTGTAATAAGAACAGGCACAAAAATCATTCTTGTTTGTTGTCTGGATTCAAATATAACGTGTTTGTAGTTTGCCGCAAAGACAGTATATTTCTGTCCAAACAAATTGTGTTTGCTTTTCAATACATATTACATGTTGGAGACACAATGTTAGTAAGTTAAAACATATGTGGCAGAAGTATGGATTCCTTTGCTGAAAACTGTTGAAGACAAAAACGTGGCATACAACAAGGAAACAAACAAGCAGTTGATCTTCAGTTCATAACAAACATGTTCCAAATATTTAAATGGTTCCTGCTTAATAGTACAGGGGCGGTTTTTCAAGCGTGAATATCTCACAACGGACGAAACTTTAAATATTTGACTGCAGTTTGTAGTCTGTACTGGTGAAAGCTTGTACTACTTGGAACCTGACGAAGATAATGATAAAGAAGGTTCAACCGTTTATCTATCGTTGTCTGAGGCAAACACTCGGCATTTGTTGGCCTAATACAATTTATAATTAGGACCTCTGGGGACGCATCAATAATCGCCCTTTATATTTGGTAGACGGTAAATAAAATGGGTCAGAGTGGCGTACTTAGGCGTACACTGTCAAACAGTGTTTGTATTTCATATTTCTGTTAGCATAAACTGAATACTAGAAAATTATATCTTCACCTATAGTTTAAATGTAATCATTAAAGTAAATCTAATGATTTCTCAACTACATTTTTATACATTTTAATGACGATATTTGTGTTGATTACTTCTCTGATAATACATCCAAAAAACATTCCATTACAACCACTGTATTAAGGCCATGAGATTTAAATAGAGTAAAACTTTTGGGGCTGAGTTTGTATTCGTTATTGAAGCTAAAAAGGACGGATGCCAAAAAGTAGGTAGTGAAATATCGCAATATTGACAAACAACACATTTTAAAGTGTCAATTTACCGCTTTAATGCCAAAACAAAACTTTTGTACTTCATATCCGTTTCCTTCAGCTCAAACTCAAACTCACACCCATTCCCAAACACGATTTTAACGCCCTGCCCCATTGCCATCAATTTCTTTGATATTCTATACACATACAAATATCTCAATGATGCCTGGCTGGTTTGGATTTGACATTATTGAATTTTATTTCAACAGTTTATTTAGTTGATTTTTTGCTCTTTCAAAATTTAGAAACGACTTGGAGTTTGCCAACGTCTGCCAGACAAACAAACGTAATCTAAAAGCCTCATCAGTTACATTTCCGTTTTCATTACCAACAGTATTGTTGTGTATCTTATACGAAATATTCCGCTAGAACTCAACACAACCAGCAATAAGAGCACTCTGCTAACTTGGTTATATTTCTCATTATGCTCAACGCTTGATTTTCACTTCTTTTTTTTTTTGTTTCATTTACAAAAATGTATGTTTAAAGTTTGCAGCTGTTGTTGTCTCGCAGGGTATTTACTGTTGTCATCTTTAATATGGTATAACAATATTTCGCTTATAGCGCACATTTTGTAAATGATATTAAAATTTATTATTGCTGCATACTTTTAGGCAAATCGAGACCGTGTGAATGGTTACAAATCAACCCCTAGATCGGATACGTTTCGAATGACAAAAAATCATCAACATTTCAATTATTTATATCCTTTTTTTAAGTAGAGGAAACACACAAAATCATTTTTCATTTATGTCTATTTTGTCTGAATAGGATTATTCTGGAGGGGAAAGAGATATTCTAACAAGTGTCACTCGAATGGTTTTTGCATACACGTATCTTATTTAAGGGTGTCTACTTTTGGGGGGATGATGGTGCAGGGTGTCAATTACTTTGAAATTGTATATTATTCTAATATATTTTCAAATCTTTTGATAAATTTGTTACAGTATTTTGTAATAAAGTTATTGTTAGACATTGTGAAGTATTTAAAAGACAGATTATAAGTCATATTAAAGATATTGAAACATTTGAGAAGGGAAGATGTGGGAAAGTGAGGATGTGGCTCTGATTTCACTGAAATATCTTTCAGCAGTAGAGGATTTCAATGCATGGCTGTCAATAGTTAATTTTGGAATTATGACGGTAAAATCATAATTGAAAATCGCGAGAGAATTATTCTCTGAAAGCCGATTATATCTGCGCTTCAAATTTCAAATGGTGAGTGGTTAGGTTATGCTAGGTTAGAGCGGCAGCCTGTATGTCAGCCGCAATTCGACCTTGTAGTCCCTTGCGATACTACAGGGACAGAAGGAAAATTATTGGATTTTCTTAGTCCCTCCCGTCAAAACAGTTTGATTGCTTTATACACACAAGAGCTGGCGGATGCTAACACCCCAAAGAAATGTGAGTCCAGTGTAGCCAACCGACTTCTGGAACGAGCGGGCCTTCTTCGCCACCACAGCTTCTGCGAAAGTCATTTCTTAAGGCTTTCTGTCCCTCTGCGTGCTGTCTAATGAAACAGTGACCCGTGATGACAGACACGACAAGTGAGACATTCGGTCTCGATAACGACAGCAGGGCATTAGGGCCTTTCAAGTTTAGGCGAGGCCACTTTAGCTTGCAATGCACATAATTCCGTACTAGAGACCACCTACCGTTAGTTGGCATAAGGTCACAATTTGTAGAAAAGAGCTTTCAAAATGGCTAGGGGTATGCCCACATACTCTAGGTCCCTTAAGCATGACAGGTTGTCCCCAGTCTGGCAAGTTTAACTGCTTTGCACCAAAATCTGGTGAATACTAAACAGTTAAGCCATCTCATAAAGATACCTGTCACAGTCGAGGGCAGTTCTGGCATTCAGGAAGACAGTTTCCTGGGATTTACTGACAGCTTGGCTACCAGAGCAAGTACAAATCTGACTTTAGTCAGAACATTACGTCTCAGTCAATTCCTTACTTTTATAATAGGTAAGATTTCTGCTTCGTAGACAATATACTACATCAGGCAATCTTTTCGCAATTTACAGTCCTAGGTCCTTGCAAAAGATTCCGAAGCTTACTTTATCGTGAAGTATTGAACCATCTGTATAGAAGTTCACGATTCTCGAATGACCAGGGATGCGACCATTTCATTCTGATCTATCAGATATGAGAGCGTGGCATTTCTTGCCAAAGAGTGGTTCGGCCAAAGAGTAATCGACAATACCTGGAAGGTCGGGCATTGCGTTGCGAATAATAATGTGTTC
The DNA here is from genome assembly GCA_963931995.1 of Phaonia tiefii. Classification (NCBI taxonomy): domain Eukaryota; kingdom Metazoa; phylum Arthropoda; class Insecta; order Diptera; family Muscidae; genus Phaonia; species Phaonia tiefii. Next base: position 174,860,489 of record OZ008371.1, on the reverse strand, counting down.
GAAAACATTTTTTGACCAGACTGACAGTTCCCTAATTCTAATAGAAGTAGTTGGAGCATGCTGCGCAGCTGCGATGTCTAGTCGTATTAAATATAGTACATCATTTAGTACGTCATTAGGTGTCGCTCTCAATGCACCCGTGATCTTGCAGTAGGTGGATTTCTTTAATGACGTCCACCAGACAATAACACTAAACAACATTATCGTTTTAATTGTCGAGTATTGAGCCATGAATAAGCTTTACAAGCTTTCGCCAGTCTCTCCATGGGATGTAATGGGAAACAATTTTATTTGTGGCCTTACACATCCAGTGAACTATTCGCGGGTTCGGGTATCACAGTGTTTTTGGCTCTTTCCAGAATGTTGGGTTTGAAGTTAAACCTCCTGGAGAGTAAAATATGTAAGTACTTTGCACTTTCGGAGAAGGAAATTGCAAGACGACCTACGCAGATAGGTACAACCTTTGGGACCTTACACCAGCTGCTGAAAATAACCAGTTCGGTCTTAGTTAGGTTCACGCCTACACGATTATCTGAATCCCATCTTACGGTGGTATGAAATGCCTGTTGCAGGACACACCTAAGAGTACATGGAGCTAAATATTGTATTGAAGTCTGTTTTCTCTAAATACTTGTGGGGAAGAAAGCTGATGAAGGGAGCTGGTGAATAGTTTTAATCATCAATCACTTTAATCATAGATTTTTAAACAATAATCTTGAAATTCCGGTTCAAGATCAAGATTATTGTTTCAAAAACTATGATTAAAATGCAGTGTGGTTAGGAAAATGGAGATTTCATTTCCCATCTAATAAAAACTATCTACTACCAAAAATTTATAATACGTATAATACGCAAACCGAACGCTATAATAGCTCCAATCGAATGGAAATCGTTATCTCTTTTGAAATAAAATCTATTGCACTGACACCCAACAAAAGACCGCATGCATGGTTGTGGAATCCGATTCTTCTGGGGTAGTTTATATGTATAGGGTTGTGTTTTTGATTAAAGTTCCAGCGCGTTCTTTGTCAAATCCATAAACCTATATATATAAAAAATTTGAAAATCAATCTTGTCACATTTCTCGCAAAGGTTTAAAATGTACAATTGTCAATACATTTTTATTGAACTTGCATTTGGTCGGTTAATTCAAGTGTAATTATCGTACAATTAATTTATCCCATGTGGGATCAAAAGAGACAACCGACCGAATTCTAGGCACACTACATATAGCAAACTTCTACATAATTCCCCCAATAAGTTGGCCGTAGCATAATAGTAACTAAATTCTCAGTAGACGAGGGATTATCTGATACACTAACGGATCTAGTGTTGACGGAACAACAGGTATGAACGTCGTTATCGAGGATGTAGATGTAAAGCAGCGTCACGTTTTATTTCCTAACTTAACTGTTTTGCAACCAGAAATTCAGTATTTACATTCATTCATTCATAGTCAGATTGCTAACGGTTATCGAGTGCAAGTAGCAGATAAACAAGTTCTCCATATTTGGCAGGATCCTATGAACTCCTGGGCATTGCGGCATGTTCGCTAACAGAAAGTCCAACGAACAAGCTAGTGTAGAGTCCAATCACCGGACGGTATATATAGACAAACACTAAAGCTTGAACCAAGGGGTTTCTATGTCACAGCTGTTGGACTTGGTACTACGAGTACCAATGAAAGAATAAGTGACTGGAAGCAAACCATATTTTAAACACATTTGAGTGAATTTTATGGGTATTTATTGATGGTAAAGCATTTTCAATTAAAATCGATGATAAAATTCAAATTCAAAAACATAACTGACACTAGCCCGGTCATCAAAATATCTATAAATAAATAAATAAATGGTTTCCCATTACATCCCATGAAGGGACTGGGGAGAACTTCTCACAATAGCTGAGCTGTGCGCTTTCCAGTTTTCACTCACTGATTGGGACCTGCAGTTTTACACCGATTCCGAACGGTATTTTGAGAAGCTTTATCATGGCGAGATACTCGATAGTGTCGCCGTCACTATGCGAGGTGACCGCCGCCGAAAGAAATTTTTTTTTTGAAGGTGGTCAGAGCCGTGTTCGAACCCAGGATCTCATGTACAAGAGCAGCGCACACTAACCATTGCACCACCGACGGCCACATCAAAATATCTATACCACAGAAAAATTCAAACCCTGTGATATAGTAACTAACATCGTACCCCAAAGCCTTGCAACAATGTCAGTATGCAAGTGGAAAAGAAGAACATGGTGGAAAAAACCGTTGTGTCGGAATTATGGACCTTTCAGTACGTGTTGATACTTAGGGATCTTCGATCGATACTAATCGAAATTAATACACTGTTAAAACAATCTGCCCATAATACATAGATAGTTTGTTGTCATTCTCCTGTTACTTTGACAGACTGCAGATCTAAATGATAGCGAAGTCAAAAATGAAAAGTGTTTTTATCTCAACAGTGTGTTCCCCTCCGCTAGTTTTTTCTAAAAAAAAAAAAATAATATATGGACCTAAATTTTGATTTGGCCATCGGTGGCGCAATGGTAAGTGTGGGCGCCTCTTGTACATGAGATTCTGGGTTCGACCTCTGCTCTGACCACCTTAAATTTCTTTCGGCGACGGTCACCTCGCATAGTGACGGGGACACTATCGAGTATTAAGCCATGAAAAAGCTTCTCAAAATACAGTTTGGAACCGGTGTAAAACTCTAGGTCACTAAAAACTAAAAAAATAAAAAGCGCACAGCTGTCTAGTTGTGAGAAGCTCTCCCAAACTCCTTCATGGGATGTAATGGGAAACCATTTATATATTTATTTAAAGTTTGATCTGGCAATCTTTATAATTTTTAAAAGATTAGTTCTTTAATATGTTGGCCGTAGTTGCAGAAAAAATATTCTAAACTGGGGTTCCAATCTTCGATGAATCATTCGAGCATTGCGAATGGTATTTGGCGAATGACGCAAGTAATCGTAGCCGTACTCAATCGTAGCCTGTTTGTCCGTGTAGACTTAGGACTTTATGCAGCCTCAAAGGAAAAAGTCTAGAGGTGTGGTATCACACGATGTAGGAAACATGGTCCGAGACATGAAATTAACTGTTCACCGAATCGATTTCGCTATAATGCAAGGGTTGTCGTCAAGGTTAAGGGCTTTAATTGCAAGTATCAAACACTCCGTTATAATTGCGCGATAACAGGCGCCGTTCACAATTACGTTCCGGCCTTCCTCATTTCTGAGTAATTCTTGGCCGATTCTTCCTCCAATCAATAAACCACAATAAACCGCTGCTTTGCCTGAACGTAATGGCAGGTGTTGGAGCTGATTGGGTTTCTCTTCAGCCCAAATGTTATCAAATATCGCAGCTTTGTTATGTGTTATTATCCTTTTATTACTCCTTTTATTAATATATCCTTTTATGAATATATTATACGTTTATTAATATATTATACTTTTATTAATATATTATCCTTTTATTAATATATTATCCTTTTATTAATATATCCTTTTATTAGTATATTATGCCGTAGGTTAAATCAATTCATTGCGAGTTATATATTTCTGCTTTGACACGGATTAGTTTCAAACATTTTGGGAACTCTTAAATAGTATTTGGTGTTTTTGTTTTACCTAAATCTAAAATTTCAAATGTTTTCCCGCTTTAATCCTCTATGAGTATTAAATAAATGAAATGTAGACATTATCAAAATCATCCAATCATACAAGATATCTCTCCCTTTCAAGTGAAGGTTATTGACTTCATACCGACGTATATTTCAAACGCATTTGACACATCCAATATCTATCCAATGATATACGAGACAACGCATACACAGCCCTAACAAAGGACATTCATTGTACGCAACAACAGCAACATCGCCAACAAGAAACTGAAAATACTCGTACGTAGTTATATTTCTTTCGAAACTTACCGTCCTTTTTCCGTTGAGTGATGATACCATCGAACTATTTTTTGTTTTAGAACTTCGGGTACTTTGACAAAACATGATAGATGCAGTGTTTGGCCATATGAAGCTGTGATACGTTTCTTTAAAACACTCGTATCACATATGCCGGATGTCTCGTTGGCAACGTCCTAAACGATGAAACATATGAAAAAAAAGAGAAAAACAAAAACGGAAATAACGAAATGAGAAAATAAAAAGATGAGAAGACATGAAATTTTAGATATCAATGAAATTTAAGATATCCATAAAATTTAGGATTCTATTAATATTAAAACAAAGAATATAATACAATTATGCGAATCCTTGTCTTGCAGGAAGGAAGCTTCCCGCCCTCTTACCTGCAGCAAACCCAATTGATATGGTTTACATGTAGCGGCATCTTTGTCCCATCCACAATACGGATCGGAGACACAACGGAAACACGAGTCATAACGTCTGGCACACATTGCCAAATCAATTTGCTTAACCGCATAATCTGTTGAAAGATATAGCGAACCGGTTTTCTGGCTAATACCCATTTCACGTATTGGCTCGTTGTTGGCCACCTCCAAGATGTCCAAGAGATTGGAATGCCGGCGTCCCAAACGTATGAATTGTACAATTTTATAGATACTTCCCGTGGCAGTGCCAATGAAATAAACTAAATATTCTTGATTTAGTTTATCGATGCGAATTCTAGAATAAATTAGAAACAAATTTAAGGTTTTAGTGACATTAAAGAGAGGAACGTAAGGACAATTAATGTTTTTTTTTTTTAACAGACTAAATTCGAAGCTGAGTTATAAAATAATTGTTGTTTTCGAAAAATTATACAATTTTTCTATTTCTCTAGTATAAGTATAATCGTTCATGGCACTATCCTAACAACCTAAGTGTCATTTTAATCTGCCTACATTTTCAAAGCAAGAAACACAAAAACTTTAGTAAAATTCTTAAGCAAATTTCATCGTTTAACCCTTAAACTCCTTGTAAATGACTAAAGTTTGTTCTACTTTTAGCAAACTATTGTGAAAGAAAAAAAGTTGTTTTTAACAAACAAGATCTGTGCAATAGTGTGTCACGTAAAATTCGAATTTGGGAAATTTGGGATTGACATAATAGCACTTAAATGACGCGATTAAACCAGATGAGAGGTAACAAAATTAAACTGAAACCAACCGGCTTACAATGGGGCCTTTGCCCGAAAATTAAAAATCTTACAGAAGCATTTGGTATAATTGAGGAGGTTCTTTTCAAAACATGATTATTTCATTTTTGACAAAAGTAATTTTTATTTTTTTTTTGTTTGGCAGCATTGAATTGAAAACTCAGCGAAAATAAAATTTTGGGAAATCTCTGTAATTACACCAGGAAAAAAAATGCATGATTTCATTAAAAGTAGATTATTCCACTTCAAAATGACATTACCCAAAAATCCAGAAGTTAATTAACTGTTTTAGTCTAAATTGCAACAAACCAAAACCAGATTAATCCACAGTGGTTTGAGTCAAAACATGATTATTCCAATCAGCCGCGTCAAGACAAGATTATTCCATTTCAAATCTTCCATTTCTTCAAAATATATTACTACAACATTTTTGAATCCTGTAAAAAGCAATGACTAATATTGTCGTCTATAATAATGCAAGAAAATTTCGGGTTAAATACATAGTTGCATTCCAAAAAAAAAACTATTTTCTCAATTTGTGCAAAAACACACAAAGTGGAATAGTCATGTTTTGAAAAGAACCTCCTCAATTAATGCATAATGTATCGGATAAAGCATGACTCAAAGATTAGGAATCGAAAATGTGTTTTGAAATCGGAAAAAAGTTTTCAATGGTATTAAAAGCCACTCAAAGTTGCAGAAAAAAAATGCCCATGTGGAAAAGAAGGCGCAAACTTAAATAAATAAATCGTCGAGCTCTCATAGTTTTTACTTTTTGTTTGCTGTTTTGCAAACACACAAAATTGCAGTAATTTTATTAACTTTGAATAGAACTGAAAAAGTGAGCGTCTGTTGTAGGATATATTACTTAAAGACGGTTTGTTATTCAAAACTCTAACTAATTAAACAAAAATTGGCTGCCCGTTCCTGCCCTTTTACAAGTTAAACCATTAAACTGCAATATTTTGGCAACAAAAACATACTGCAAGCGATGCAAGAAGAATCATGCATTTTGTGTTGGGGTATTTTGATTTATTCATAACCAACAAAAGAAAGTTGGAAAACAAAAATCTTACAGGTAGAGTAAACTAGGAAGGCGCATTAGAGAAGTTTTAGTTTCAAGTATATTACACAGCATTTTTGTTCAGTCACTGAAAAGACTGAAGTGTGATAATCTCTTTACCAAATTCAATATTATTTGACTTATAACGTAGCTCGCGAAACTGAAAGTGATTTGTTTTGGATGTAGTGAAATAATTAAATGCTTCGCAGAGAGGGTAGCATAAAACATACGTCTTAATACCAGACATGACATTATAAATATATACTTTTCCATTACATCTCATGATCGGATAGGGAATAGCTTCTCACTATCAGTGAGCTGTGCGGTTTATAGTTTTACACTCACTGATTGACTTGCCATTATTGTATTTATATGTATGGTTATTAAGAGAAAATGGCAAGACTCAAATCGATAAAACTTCAGGAAAATCAATTCAGCCTGGCTAATTGAATTTACACTCTTTGAAAACTTGAAAACAAGAAACAGACCACAAAACTACTAACCTCACCGGAGGTTGACCCACAATACCTATGAAAGAGTGTTCGTCTTACACAAGAAAACGGAAGCTTCAGGGTGCTACAGTATCGATATCAATGGTTTGATGTGTTATCATTTCAAATGATATTATACGCAAAGAAAAAAAAACGTTTATTGCTCGGTTCCCGCAACAATACTTTGATTGATTTGTATTAATTTATTCATCGCAACCGTTCATGTAGTTCTCCCAAATAAACTCGTATATCGCAAATGTGTATCATGTTGCTGCAAACGAGTTCTCTAATGCTTCTACCTTGTCAATATATCTTGGATGGACAGTTGACGCATTGTTGTTTGCTGCGCTTTTGGTTATTATTTGAATTTCTTTCAAACAAACTTTATGAGTAAAACTAGAATCATAAAGCTTGGAAATTTAAAAAAAAAACGAGTTTATGGAAGCCATAAATAAAAGTTTTAATTACAACTTGGTTGCAGTAACCGAAAGAACAGTTGGTGGAACCGTTTTTCGTTTCTCACGTTTTTCTTAACTCGTTTACTACAAACGTTTTTCAGCTCTCGCAAACGTATTGTTAGTTTGGATCAACTACAACTCGGTTGATATAGCCGAAGCAACAGTTGCCGTAACCGTTTTTCGTTTCTCGCAAACCTTTTTTTCAGCTTATATTTTTTATAACTCGTTTGCTGCAAAAAATTTTCGGTTATCCCAAACGGAATGACATGTATGGCTTAACTGAAATTCGTTTCTCTCAACTACAGTCCACTTCAGTTATCTGAGATTTAGTTTCGGAGGATCGAGTTTTTCCTTTGCGTGTTCGAAAGCAAGCCCAGTGTGACTACATAATATAAAAAATAGAGTATTTCATCTCCTCCAAATGCCATACCTACAATGTATATTTTTAAGAGACCTCAGCCTTGTTTATGGACTTGGGATGATCAAAGGGAAAGTAGTCCGTTTTATGGAGCTCTTTAAAGCACCAAAATGCTAATATTCTTGTTGGATATAAAAAATTGGATATCGCAAAAAGGCAGCAGTACCGCCCCATTCAAAAGGTAACTGACGTTTCGGTAGAAGTAAGACTTCAAACCTTGAGGGATCATACTGCCAGGCGGCGTATACAAAGGTTGTTGAAGAGGAGTGACAATTACTTCCAGAAAGACTCACATTGATCAATATAGGTGGAGATGGAATGGTTCATCCCGTCAAAGTGCCTGCAAACAAAAAATTGCTACAAATGACTATAAAAGACACAAATAGGTTTAATTCTTCTGCAGTTCTCTTAAGGCTTACAATTTAAATTTCTGAAGCCTGAAAAATCCTGGACCGTCAGTCCATTATAATAGTGTGATACTGTTTCAATATTTACCCACTGAGATGCGCGTTACGGGAAACATTTTTAAAAAATCGGGCTGTATAATTTTACTCCACTACATCCCATTGAGAAAATTAGCCACATGCCATATAACCTGTAAATTCTCCTGGCATGGCTAAGTGGCAAGCAAACCCCATCATACCTTGCCCCGATATTCCACGTTGTAGCTGAAGCAGAAACGTTCACTAGTCTCAGCTGAAGCAAGTAGTACTTTGCCGAAACGTCCCAAGATCATTTAGAAGAACTACATGTTCTTCATTTAGAAGAACTACATCCATGCCTGTTAGATTCAATACAAATTAAGACCCTAGATATTATCTCTTACTTGCACAAAAGTTTGGGCAGTATCGTAGAACATATTCTACGCTCTCGTCATCCCCAAAGCGTCTGAAATAATAATGAGCTGAGATTGCAAGTGTAGGCGCATGTTTGCATATTAAATAATGTCCAGTGATCTCATCTACTAGCATACACGCTGAAAAATATCGGCCCCAGCAACATATTCCAGGAAACATGAACATGTTTGCAAGCATTGTCTTCATGAATTTAAGAGCTGCTGCCTCTTTGTTGTCCGTCGCGTTTTTTAGCGGTTTTCTACCAGCAACCCCACATATGGGTTTCAAAATATATTATAGGCTATTAATCATTGTGTCTCAAACACGTTATATTGAATAGTAAACACAATGTGTTTGGGCACATGTATTTTATATATGGGAAAAGCTACAACCACGTTATATTTGGATCCAAATATTAAAAAAATAAAGATTTCTCAGCGTGTAGAGACATCTTGGCTGTGAATGGATATCAAGTCAGCTCATAACTGCGATTAAGTTGACTGGCGAACATGCACTTTTGTCTCCAGACCAGTCTTGCGTTCAAATGTCTGACAGCTGCGATTTGAATCAAAACCTCGAATGCGGAAGGTGGAGCAGATAAATAAACAATGGGGTCCCATAGCATCAGATGAAGGGATTGGGAGAGCTTCTCACAATCAGTGAGATGTGCGCTTTATAGTTTTTACACTCACTGATTCCAAATGGTATTTTTGGTCTGAGCAGGGTTCGAACCCCCATTCTCATGTACAAGAGCCGCGCACTATAACCACTGCACCACCGATGGTAGTGGAATAGACAAGTTAGTCCCTAATCACGCTTGCTCATCCGCTCTATGCTTCCTAGGACTACTTGGTTATATCATTTAGAGATGCACGGAAGTTATGTACATATTTAAAGTCAGGACTACAGATTACAGAGATTTTATAGCAGCCTGCCTGTTAGAGTAGATGTTGGTACCGCAGCAGGTGAGCACGTCTCGTCCCAGGCGATTGCCATGACTTCTGCCTGTGATACACTAAAATTATCTTGTGGCCTTTTTGCCAGATCTAGACATAACTCTTTAGAATAGACTCCAAGTCCTACTTTGCCATCTAGTTTGGAGCCATACATACAGAAGCCTAGATACCTTCTAAAAACTGGCATGTGTCCCTCCAAAACTATGCGCGATACGAGTGGAGAAGTTGCTGCCGAAGGTTCCATGTAGTCGACATCTATTGTGGATTGCCGCAGATAACCTAAAATCATCCGAAGAATGTTTTAAGCGGATTGACGGCTTTTTATCATGTGTCTTTCCAATATATCTGGTAACGGGTGGAGATACTTCCGAACGCCTCGGTAGGATTATCTGACTGGACTTTTGTCAACAGACTAAGATAAGTGGATTTTTCCAGTACTTGGTACCAAACCCGGCAACGCTGTACAACAATATCGGTCGGACAACAGCTATGCACATCCAGTAAACTTTCTGGATATAGGCTCCAAATCCGATGGCGCTTTTGCACGAATATATGACCACTGTGGTTCTACCGAGCCTATCCATAGTGTTTGGCTTGAAACTAAGCTTTGTATAGTGAATCACTCCTGGATATTTTACACTATGGTATCCTTTAGGTAAATTTCTGTATCACATAGAGACAATGGCTGTATATTCGAAACCTTTTGCTTCCTGGTAATGTGTACATTCATATAACTAACTGTTTGAAAAGAAGTTGTAGCAACCGTAAATTCGCCTGTTGCCATCGAATTGCAGTTGCCACAACCAAATTGAGGTTGGCATGACCGAATGTAGTGCACACAACTGAAATTCTGTTGAATCAACTTCCGATAAATTGTGACAACCTCGAATGCGGTTGTGACAACCTCCAGTTCGGTGCTGATGGCATCCAATGTGGTTGTGACAACCTCTAAATTCGGTTACGACTCATTCGGCCATTATTTCTGGGGGTGAACGAACTCGGGTATCTCTGGATTTACACTCAGCACATGTCTGCATGTGGAAAGGTATTACCACTGCGCTTCCATCAACAGATCATATGCTACGATTACGCAGCGTGATCTTTTCAACTTTAACAAAACACTATCCAGGGCTAAATTCCAGAAAATTTAGAGAATGTTCCTCTATTCACATTTCGAGAATGTTCCTCTATTCACATTTCGAGTAAAAGTCGTGTGTCCCAGGTACGGGGTTATGCGGATTTTCGTAGGTGATCCATAGATTCACAGATTTTATCGATCCAGTTTAGACGTTGTTAAAGGCACCCTCTACATCGGCAAATGCGACAAGTTGGCATTCCATTGCATAAACACGTTTCTAGAGCCTGCAGAGCAGATTCTTCCGTAAATTTGCCTTATTTCAAGCGTGCTGACATGCGGAACGCTTAGAAGTACCTATGGTGATTCTTAGACACGAGTCAATCATCCTCTTCAATGAGTTTAGACGGAAAGATGAGACACTGATTGGTCTAAACTGTTTCGGGCTAATATGCGGCGATTTCCCTACCGCGGAATACGTACCACCCTGGATTCTCTCCATCAAACGGGAATAAGAATAAGACAAGAAAGCTGGTGCTATGTCGTCAGAGCCAGTTGATTTGTAGGTCAGAAAACTTCTTAATGCCTAGTGTAGTTTCTCGTTTATGACAATATTCTCGTAGGTCAGAAAACTTCTTAATGCCTAGTGTAGTTTCTCGTTTATGACATTATTTTCGAGGGGCGATGAGATGACGTGGTTGTTCAGTGAGATAGGCATTACGTTTTCGGACCAGCTTCCGAGAAACATCTTACTTATACTACGCCCGATTTTAGATTCATATTGAAAAAAATCTTACTCTTTTCAAAACCCAGCTAGTCATCTCATAGCCTTTAAATGCTGATTTATGCGAAATTTTTGGTGTTAGCTGACATTTGAAACCTTTTGTGCATTTTTCTTTAATTTTTCCCACAATGAGTTGATTCTTTCTAGCCTTTTGAATATTATTGCTTCATTATTTATTTTTCGTTACACGGCACACCCTACTCTTCATTTTCAGCAACTAGAAAATGAAGTTTTTCCTTGAAATTTCAAAGTTCCTTTAAACTTTTGGTTAAAACCAACAACATTAAACTACTATAAGAACGATTAAGAGAAAACAACTTCCGTTTGTATGGTGGCTGCTCTCTCCTCTTGCTTCGCTTGGACTATCACAAAAACAAAAGCAAAGTGGTCAAATAAGAAATAACTGGTGTCGGCCAGTGAAGTGTATCAAAAGGACCTCTCCAAATTGCTGTAATTTTTGTTGTTTAAGAACAGTTTCTCCTTAAAACAACTATTATCATAAGTCACATTTGCAACAAGAATAACAACGACAAGGGTGGTTGCCACAAAACCAAAAGCAACAAGAACAACATCTTTTGTAGTTTTTCTCCAAGGACATTTTTCATAGAGAATTTACGAAATGTGTGCAGTGAGGTCAAAAACCAAGGACTATTTAGCAGCAGCATACATTATTGAGAGAGAAGGGTCAAGCATTTAAATATCATGATATCCCAGCAAACCAAGGTATGAAAAGAGGAATTGTTGAAATATTTGAAGGAAGAATATGATTTAAAATCAGAATATACGAATATATGTATATACGAAAGGTCGGGTAAATCATCACTTTTTTAAGATATAAAATTAATATTGGGACACAAAGATTGGCAGTCGTCTGTTCTCAATCATATGCCTATGACTTTTCCCTTCACGTGGTAGTTCCCGGGCGACGTTAAAATATTTCTTTTTCTAGCGGCTTAAGTCAAGGCATTTCGAGGAGCAGTCTGATTGACTATGCGACCACTGATGCGTCTCAGGTTTAGTAGGTGACTGATGTCACTGAAGCTCATCAAGATATCGGGAATATTCAATTGTCCTTAGACAGCGGATGAACCAAACATAAGGACCAACGACGAATAGAAACCAAAAGAAGAAAATCCAGGTCCGACATATTGCATCCTGGTTAGCGTCTGATCCATAATGGGCTGCTGTAATTAAATATCCTGGCAGTAGGTAAAATAGAAAAACCAGGTGGACTGGGTTTGCCTCCCCTCCCGCCGCCATTCATAAGAGCAGTGAATATACAACAACGTAAAAGAAAACATAAACAACCCCTATTTGTTGACGACCCCGCAAATGTTATAAGGACCACGATTTACGGATATGCACTTGGAATGTAAGAACTCTATATAGATCCGGTGCAAGTATCCAATTGATATATGTCCTCGAAAGTTGTAAGGCTGACATTACCGCTATCCAGGAAATGCGATGGTTAGGACATGTCTGTACAAGGAGAAAAAACTGAGACATATACTACAGATGCCATGAGAAAAAACATGAATTTGGTCGGAGTTTTGTAGTTGGCAAAAGACTGCGCCGTCTAGTCTTTAGGTTCAATCTTGTGAGTGAACGAATAACCACAATATTTTTATATTTCCCTAATTTGTGTGCATGCCTCGACATAAGACAAAGATGATGATGCCAAAGACATATTCTATGAGCGCCTAGAGGAAACGTATGACCGCTGCCCTGGCCATGATATTAAGATTATTCTAGGATATTTTAATGCTAAAGTAGGCAGGGAGAATGTGTTTCATCCAACTATTGGTAATTTCAGTCTACATGATGACAGTTCCGAAAAGGAAATGAGACTGGTTGACTTTGCCGCGACAAAAAACATGGTCGATAGTGGTACAAGATTCCAGCATAAAGACATCCACAAGGCTATTAAGGTATCCCCTGATCAAAGAAGGAAGAACCAAATTCATCACGTGGTAATTGATGGAAGGCACTCATCCAGTGTAATGGACGTCAGAGGAGCTAACATCGATTCTGATCACTACCTGGTAGCAGCAAAGGTTCGCATAAGATTAAGTAGAGCGAAAATCGTACGAAACCAGACGCAGAGGAAGCTGGACATCGGAAAGCTGAAATTATCAGAGGTAGCCGCAGCCTACTCAAGGAAGCTCTCACAACGTTTGTGCACAGAACCCACCTCTTCCCGATGACGATCCTGATGGGCAGTGGAAACCCATTTCCGACTCTATAAAAACTGCCGCAACAATCGTACTTGGTTTCGAAACATCGCTTCGCAATGAACCGTGGTACGATGAAGAGTGTCGCATTGCAAATGACGAAAAGAACGCTGCACGTATGGCAATGCTTCAGTCAATTGCAACGCGAGTTGCAACTGATCGGTATAGGGAGAAGAGAAATGACGTAAACCGTCCCTTTAGGCGTAAGAAACGGCAGTGGAGAAAGCGCGAGAGTGAGAAAATTGAGACACACAGAAGGAAGAACGAAACCCGAAAATCCTACCAGAAATTCAAAACGGAACTAATGGACAGGGTTAGGGGCCCCTTCTGCAAAGGCAAGGACGGATATATCATCGCAGATGTCCAGAAACTATTGCGAATATGGAGGGATCATTTCTCCGCGCTACTGGTACCTGAGATATCCAATGAAGATCGATCACAATATGGACGACGAAGTCGATTGCCCGCCTCCTAACCAAGACGAGGTCATAACAGGTATTGCCTGGCTTAAGAACAACAAAGCCGCAGGAGCCGATGGATTACCGGCGGATCTATATAAGGCTGGCGGCGATGAGCTAATAAGGTACATGTATCAGCTCATTAACGGCGACTGAAGTCTCAGTGTACTGTGTTTAAAACGGTGACCCGAGTCTCTGTGCCAACTACCGTGGAATAAGCGTTTTATCCATACCATATAAGGTTCTATCAAGTAAAATGTGCGAAAAACTAAAACCAATTATCGCTGACCTGAGTTGACCATACCAGTGCGGCTTTAGGCCTGGAAAATCGACAACTGTCCTGATTTTCACGCTACGCCAAATCCTCGAGAAGACCCACGAAAAACAAATCGACACCTATCATATATTTGTCGATTATAAGGCGGCCTTCGATACGGCAGAAACTCTATGAAGCAACGTGTCAGCTTGGTATTCCTGCAAAACGCATAAGCCTTTGCAGGATGACCGTCACGCACACCAAATCCGCAGTGCGTACGGTATTCGAAGACATATTCGAGGGGCGCCAAAAAGTAGGGCGGCCAAGACTCCATATGTCGGATCAGATGGATGAATCCGGGCGTTCACCGAGCCATTTGGTGATGTCTGGTAGCATTGTTTTGTAACACCCCAAATCCCATTGGATTGATTAAGGTCAATTAAGTACGTAAGTAAATTTGAAGACCAAACGCTTTTTATTGAGTTTTATTAATGACGGGTTTACTTGTTTTGAAGTAAACAAACCCAAATTCGTGAGACTGTATTATGAACATAAAAGGAAATAAAATTAACATACCGGCGGATCAATAAGTCCGTGACTTTTTAAATGAAAAACAATTTTGGTTTTGCAAAAAAAAAATATTTTTCAACATAATCTCCTTTTAGCTCAATACACTTAGTTCAACGTTTCTCCAATTTTTGTATCCCATCCAAAAAATAGGCTTGTTCGAGGTCCATAAAATAGGCATTTGTTTGATCAACAATTTCATCGTTGGAGGTAAGTCTCTTTCCACCGAGCCATTTATTTAGGTTCCGAAATAGGAAATAGTCTTTAGGTTTGGAAATAGGAAATAGTCACTAGGGGCTAAATCCGGAGAATATGGTGGATGAGGTACCAATTCGTAGCCCAATTCATGGAATTTTGCCATTGAGACTACACACGTGTGCACCCATGCATTAACTTGATGAAAAATAACGTTTTTTTTGGGCCATATGAGGTCGTTTTTTTAAATGCTCGTTAAATCGTTTTATTGTTTTTCTCTTCTGAAGGTAATCGATGTGGAACATCCCAAAAAACTATTGCCATAACCTTACTGGCCGAGAAACTTAACATGGCCTTCTTTGGAACCAAGTTTCATCCACAGTTACAAAATCCTCCGAATGGCGGTTAAACACCGCCAAACAATCCTCTGAAGTTGTCACGCGATTACGTTTATGTTCAATTTAGAGCCAACGCGGCACCCATCTTGCAGACAGCTTTATTAAATCCAACTGATCATTTAAAATCGAAACCACACTATCATATGAAATGCGTATGGCATCAACAATCTCACGCACTTTTACTCTTCGATCGGCCAACACCTTATCGTGAATTTTTTCGACATTTTCCTGTGTATTGCCCTCAATTGGCCGTCCAGAACATTTAGCGTCATTTGTAGTTGTTCGACCACAACGAATGTCAGTAAACCAATTTTTTACCATTGAAATCGATAGTGCAGAGTCCCCATAGTATTGATCAAGCTTTTCCTTGGTTTGATTGACGGTTTTTTTCGCAAAAAATATTAAAAATCGAAATTCACTTTTCTCCATTTTTAAAAAAATGCACGAGGTTGTAGGTTTTGAACAGCTGTTGAAAGCCAAGTAAATGACGGAACTTGCTCAAAATTTGACGGTATTTTTAAGGTAAGTGTTAGAGTTAATGTATTTATAATATTATCAAATGTTTAATTAAACTGATATAAAATAGGGCGACTCATATACTAAGTCACGTTTTAGGCTATAACTCAGAAACTAGGCCGAACGTCATCCTAATTTTTTCAAGATATGTAGATGAGAGTTCAATAAAAATTATATATTTTTTTCCAGAATTTTAAATTCAGGCGTTTTTGAGATATAGGCATTTGAACCCTAAAAAATGACCTTTGACCCCTCCATGAAAAAAATCGATTTGCATATCATTTTAAAGGAAATATTCTAACTTAAAAAATAAGATCAACGCAAATGTTTTAACTTGTATAGTTTAAAAGTTACAGTCCAATATGTAATGATACTTTAATTAAATTTTGACGTTTTTTTCAATTTTAGTGACATCATATATCGAAAACCGAATGGGCCCGGACCCTGAAAATTATGTATATTCATACTCTTGTTGAGTACTTCAGTTGTGGTAAATTTCATTTAAATCGGAGATGGTCGATCCGAAGGATGATTGAGTTGACATGTTTTCACTCCACAGTAGTTTAAAAAAGCACAATGTGAACACCATGGTTTCGAAATGATCTCAAGAGAGCGAAACGCCGGCGTCTCAGCTGAAATGCGGTAAATGTGAATAAGCTATTAGTTCAGCTTCAAAAATTGCACTTGAAATTTGTAATAAATTTCGAAACCATCAATTAATGGTTTTGAATTTCAGATACTGGGCCTTTGAATTCCAATTTCCATATTCTAAATTTCGAAAATTATTTTAACATTTTTTTAATTGAAATGCAATTTTTTGATTTGAATTACTACTTTACTTTAAAAAATGGTATATAAATTTTGATGGGCATCATTCTTTGAGTATCCTATTTTGTTTGCCACTTACCATTTCAACGGTGACATTGGATCCCAAACGTTCCATTCCCACTACTCGAAATGCATTGCCATGCAAATGGAACGGATGATTGGCGTCATAGTTGAATCCCTCGTCGATTACTATAATTTCGACAATCGAATTCAATGGCACTTGAAGGACATGATGGCATTTACAAAACTCCTTACGACAATCGATACCCTGCTGTTCCAATGATGTGTCATTGCAAAACTGTGAATCATCTACACTATCCCGGGCGGGTAGTAAGGCCACCGAGGGAAACTTTAGTGATATATGATTCAGTTGCGGCGTGAAAACTCGATTTTCATTGGTTATGTTTGCTTCCATGCCGTAGTAGTCAGTGGGATGAAATTCCGGATTATCTTTCCGATAAAAGTCGTAGTAAACAAAGAATTTATAGTCGGCTACCGGCTTTAAGGCATCACGATCTAAGCCCGGCACTTTGTCATACATTGGCAAAGCAGTCAGCTCAGCAATGGTCAATGAATCGACATGACCCGAACCCTGATTCATGGCATTAAGTTCTATGCCTTGTGCTTGATGGTGATAACCCAAGTCGCCCTTGGGTTCCTCATCTTTGGCATTGTCATAGTGCAGAATGGCAACTTGAAAGGCTGATGTGAAACGTTCATCACAATCCATTAATCCCTTAAGACGTATCCAATAATTTCCCACCGGTTGATTTGCATGAATCACAAAGTCAAAACGTTCACCGGCATAGGTGACAATGGAACCAACATCAACCGCTTCAAAGTCGAATCCATCGGAGTTGATGGCAGTAAAGGAATGATTGTCAATGGAGATTTTTATGGGACAATTTAAAAATTCGGCGTTTATGATGCGAAAACGATAACGGAAGCCCTGGGACACATTATACTGATGCAAGGGTATAACATCCAAGGGAATATCGGGATCCATAGATCGTTTTGTCTTATGTTTTTCAGTGGATTCTTCCGAGACTTCTGCCCTTTGGGTATTATTGTTTTCAAGATTGTCCATTTGCTGAGGTGCCAAACGGGCCAGACGAGTTATTTCAGTTTGTTTGTATCTCATATTATTGTACTTGGTGCGAGCAGGATTGCATTTCATATAACTACGAGGGAAGTTCGAAAAGTCACGGACTTATTAATCCGCCTCGTACATTACTTGACAATTGAAATTTGCAGTTCAACCTGAATTGCATGTAGTAGTGGAAATTCCGAAAAATTTAAATGCAATTGGCACTTGTACTTGATTTCAAAGTATTTCCTTCATATCTGGTGGTTTTGGTTTCCAAATATTTTATACAGTACAGGTTTATGAATTTGAAAGTACTAAGTGGCAACACCTATCGACGTCACAAACCTCTGTATATATAATACTTTAAAAACGGAATTGCAAGTATGCAAACAAATTCAAAATAATTAAGCCCATTTCCATATTTCATTACAAATCCGATTCCAGAATCGGCATTTGCATTGCCTGAGCAAATACATATTCAATATTTTTTTATTTGACATTGCGAACAATGGTAGTACTTCTGCATTTTCATTAGATACACTACTGCATATTAAAATCTAATGCAAATTAAAAAACCCATGCATGGTTATGAAACCGGTGAAAGTTAAAAAACAATTGCAGATGAAATGAGTTGTAAGTCGTTAAACATTACAAACAAATTGTGTATACATATTTAAAGATGTTGCCCAGTTTAGAAAAATAGAAAAAGGATTCTTAAAATTCTTAAATTTATTTCTCCCCGTTTGAGATCAGAACACAAAATATTGTACTTTAATTTTCTCCGAGTTTTGTATTATTTACTCTATCAGTTTTATCTAACGTTTATTATCATTAATGTCCTGAGAATACTTAACCAACTTTTGCCCTTTAACTTAATGTGTATACTATGCAGATGACCATACGAGTACTTACTAACATTTCAAGGCTTTTACGAATCCTTTAATATATCTTAGCCTATTTTCAATATTCTGTTGCCAGTTCCTTTTGCTTTTCTGTTGTGCCAAACTGCCCACTTGTTTATTAGACTCTTAATGTTATTTTTGTGGCAAATAAGTTTTATTTTAAATTTAATTTTTGGCAAACTTACAAAAATGTTCTAAATATATATGAGTGTAGAATATATTTTTCTTTTCTATTCCTTATGAGAACAATACCCTGCTTCCAGTCATTATTTTAATAAATTATTATGCTATAAATACAGTTTCTTAGAGCAAAGGAAAACACATTCATACAAGAACTCGTATCTTTGAACCCTTTTGCCACATCCAGTGTCCAAGAAGAAGATATATGTCTGTATTTATATAAACGACTATGGAATAAACTTGCTACACACGGGTCATTACTTACTTGTCCACAACCAATTTGGTCAAGATAATATCACGTTTATAAAATACTGGATTGCCAAACTCATGATCGATGGCTTTATCCATTAATGGATGTTTACGTATAAAATTGAGCACAGAGTCGGGTAGGGCGGAGGTGTCGTTAACACATGTACCCGGTCGTGGTTCTGGAACTTTGGAGTTTAAGAACGGCAGCCAGGCAGAGTTGGAGGTGGCTTGTTCCTTAAATTTGCCTAAAAATAGAAAGAAAAGGAAAATTATTAAGATGAAATTAAAAACAAAAATTAGGTGAGAAATAAGTGTTGTCATAGAACAAAGCTTTAGGAGGAGTTTCACAGCCGCAATTTAAAATGTCATGTAAAGGATAATTACATGTCAAATATTGTGTAATTTATCGGAAGCATGGTAAACGCACGCTCACAGCACCGTTCTGCATTCAGTGGAGTATGTTTGTTTGAACATCTATATCATAACGGCTACGCAGATGTCGTATGTCTTATGGCCCACAAATTTGATAACATCGAGGTGAAGCTGAACAGACTCTCCCAAAATGCGGAAAAAGGTAGGATTGAGAATAAATATAAAAAAGACAATACTAAGGCGTATTCGACCGAAACGGAATACTCCACTATCCGACGATCGTTCGTCAATTGAAAGCGTGGATTCTATCAACTATTTAGGATGCAAGATTACTAAGGATGGTGGCTCAGCGGCGGATATATAAGTAGCTGTGGTCGTCGGTGGTTCTATGGTTAGTGTGCGCGGCCTAATGTACATGAGAACGTGGGTTCGATTCCTGCTCTGACCACCTTATATTTCTTTCGACGACGGTCACCACGCTTAGTGATGGCAACACTATCGAGTACTTAGCCATGAAAAGCTTCTCAAAAATACCGTTCGCAACCGGTGTAAAACTGTAAGTCCCAATCAGTGAGTGTAAAACTAAAACGCGCACAGCTCACTGGCTGTGTAATGTCATGGGTTGTGATGGGAAACTACATTGTACATTCTTAGAAATAAGACCCGCGTTGCATTTCTAAACCTGCATAAAATCTGGCACAATAAGAGGATATCAGAAAAGACGAAATTGCGAATATTCAATTGCAGGGTGAAGATTGTACTGTTGTACGGTTGTACTACTTGGAGCTTGACGAAGCTGACAATGAAGAAGGTCCAAACGTTTGTCAATCGTTGCCTGAGGCAAACACTCCGTATCTACTGGCCCAAGACAATTTCTAATGAAGTACTCTAGCAACGTTCATGCAAGAATCCTATTGAATTGGACATATGTAGAAGAAAACGGAATTTGATCGGCCATATATACATACTTAGGCGCCCAGTATCAGATATAGCTAGAGCAGTACTTGAATGGAACCCGCAGGGGTATCGAAGGCCAGGAAGACATGGTAGGGGTGGCTGGATAATTACTATGATGCAACCAAATTAAGTCACTTGCCACAGACAGAAATCAACGGAGAGAATTCGTTGACGCCCTGTGATTTTTGTGAACTTTTTATTTAAACTTTGTATTGGAGTATTGTTTTATACAGGGTGTCTGGTGGCAAATTTATATTTTTAAATACGATTATTTCAAAAAGTAATAAACGGGCGCCGTTGGAATTATCGATTGCGCGGATTTTTCAGTCACGTTGTCGCAGTGGTCGAGTGAGTATCGTGAGTTCGCTGTGGATACATTTTTAAGAGTAATGCATCTTACGTAATTGCTCGTCGACAATTGTCAACAAGTGATGGACCGAGTGTAAATTTAATTCGTTCGTGGGTGCAGAGATTCCGCTCATCTGCTTCGGCTATGAATGTCCCACGGCCAGGGCCCAGTCGATCTACAAGGACTCCCGAAAACACTAAACTGGTTGAAAGCAGTTTACGTAAAAATCCGCGACTTCCAACGACTTCAACGGTGAAAAATATCGACGCATAATTACGGATTTCTTTTTACCAAACCTGCGAGCTCATCCATCGTACTCTTCACACACGTGGTTTCAAAAGAATGGGGCGACTGCACACACAGCCAGAGCTTCGATGAATTTGCTTTGGGAAATTTTCCCCCAAAAACTGTTCAGTCGCTTTGGGACACAATCCCCAATCTCTTGTGACTTTAAAGGAAAATATTCGTCGAGAAATCAGCTCAATTAAACCAAATTTACTGTAGGGTATGGCGCAGAACACAAAGCTCCGTTTTGAACAGTGTATTCAATTCGACGGAAGACATCTGGATGACATACTCTTTAAAAAACAAAATCCGCATTTCCATTCTATCGTTCAATGCTCTAAATAAAACTTTGTGTCAATTGTTATGTTTTTTATTTAAGTTTGAATATATAAATCTGCTACCAGACGCCCTGTATTGTTATATTCTCTTCAAATATATGAAGGCCATATATCTGACCTGTCTAGGGAAGTGTGCCTATGCTCGGAAAAGTAGATTTATATTTTTTGAACTAATTTTAACAATAAAACCAAAACTCAGGCTCCTAACGTCATTTATTTTGCTTCAAATTTCACTTGAAGTTTGAAAAAATTTTGGCGCTCAAAAGTTTTCATTGTGTGTCGAATAAACTAAGTAAATATTTCTTGCAAAGGCAAAACTGTACATAGAGGGAATTTGCTTACATAGAGGGAATTTGCTGAGAGGTATAGAGTGAAGGGCAACATGAAAAATCAAGAGGTGGAAGCTGAAACCCGAACGCAACACGCGAACGCGACCTTAGATACGAGTAGTACAGTTTTGCACACATTATGTCCTTTGACCAAAAAAGGGCAGGCACTCTGTGTACTGTTTTAGTGTCGTCATGTACTCTTTGGCCGTCGGTGATACAAGGGTAGTGTGCTCGGCTTTTGTACATGAGAACGTGGGTTCTATCCCTAATCAAATCAAATAACATTTCTTTCGACGACGGTCACGTCACTTAGTGTCGGCGACAATACCGAGTATTTAACCATGATTGTGATTGTGATTCATGGTATATAATGGGACTCCATTTTGTTTAGTGTACTGTTTTGATACATTTTATTCACTTTAAATTGTAGATGTGACTAGTTGCTTCTTGGTGACGCTTCGCATGTCGAAAATATGAGCTTACCAGTCTATCAGGTCCATGCAAATAAAGCAAAAGTTTAACGGTTTCAACAAGTTTGTGTGTTTTTTGTAACGTTTGGGTATATTTTGTATTTTGGGTATATTTTGTATTTTGGGTATATTTTGTAAATTTTGTGAACTTTTTGGTAAATTATTGGAAAAGTGAAAATTGATTTTTTGACACCTAAGCACCCTTTCCGTAGACCAGGTCACATATAGTTTACTTTTGCCTTGGTTTGCGTCTAGACTAACTAGATGTCTCACACATGTTGAGAAATTTCTTGTTTAGTGGGAAGTTTTCTAGGTGGAGCCTGCAACCAATATTTACTATATACATATATATAGTTTTGAACCCAATAACAAGTAAATTTAGAAAAGCTAAAGTGAAAGAAGTTTAAAAAAAAGACAATTTTCTTAAATAAGTGCCTTTCTCCAAAAAAGTAAATTTTCTCAAAAAAATACCTATTCATATTCTTGCACAATGTACATTTTGTGAATAAATACCTTATCTTAAAGAAGTACCTGTGCTTAAAAAAAAGTATATTTTCTTACAAAAAGTACCTTTTCTTAAAACACAATATTCATTTTAAATAGATACCTTTTTTTTAAAGAGTACATTAGGCTCGTTTTATTCGTCCACTATATACTAGAAGTGAATACTGAAAGAAAAGAACACATCGCCTTTAAGCAAAACTAATTTGACATCACTGTTGTCGTCGTCTGTCAACTGTAGCAGTTGAAAAATAGAAATATTGAACATTTACCCGAATTTATTTTTTTCTGTATTTGTCACTTTAGCTGTGTCAGACCTTCTGGCCTAGAGCATACATTTTTGCCTACCAACCGATAGAACTAGAGTTCAAACCTCAGAGAAGACACAAAATTAAAATATTTGTTTAATTATTTCTCGTACAAATTACTCTATATTGAAAAAATAAAATCATTAAATATAGTTTAAAAATTTACCTATTCTTGAAAAAAGGACCAATTGTAAAAAAAATTCCAATTTCTTAATGAAAAACGTTTTCATCAAAAAATACCTTCCTTTTCTTTCCCTTTCTCAAAATAAAATATTACATTTTGTTTTTGACGTGACAACGTCTTAAATTAGGTTGCGGCTGGGAGTCACTTATGAAAAAGTGTAACGCCCGGTAACGTTACGATGAGTCACCGAACGAGAGAGAGGCCCGCCGAATGCCTTGCGTCTCTCTCCCACTCAATAAATAATTCTGTGTGTGCGGATGTGTGTGTTTACTTGTGTGCCAGAAACGATTTGCTTTGCTGGCTTCTAGTTGCTGTTGGTCGGTGGTGTGAGTGTTTTTGTTTTTTGGCACATCATATATATGACGACTGAGCAAGTATGTATGTGCGTATATATGTGCGTGTGTATGAATATTGATTTAGATCAGTCTGCATTGGATAAGGTATTATTTTTTGTTTTTTGGCTTTATGATATGTGTAGTGTATGTTTGTGTGTAGAAATTTTCATATGAATTAGGTAGCCAAAACGAAACAGAGAGCTGCGGTCGGCTTTAAAAACGATATGCGAATATGATGAATTGAAATACTTTTTGGTTAGTAAATTATTTTCTTTTGTTTTTAATAAAAGAAATGTTTATTTTTTATAATAAAAGAAATGTTTATATTTTATAATAAATTTTGGTTCATTTGGTTCATTGGTCATTTGGTTTTTTTTTTTATTTTACAAATTTTAATTAATTTCAAATTTATTTAGCAAAAATTTGAACCTTCGATCTGAATAAATGTTTTGATTTTCGAATTGATTCTTTAAAATTACAAATATTAAGAAAAAGTGGCAGATATAAGAAAACTTGATTTAAACTGTGTTGAGCAAGAATTTTAACATCTAATCAATATGAAAATCAAATCAATCTAAACAAAATATATTTCTATAGTTAAAATTTGTGCAATTCTTATTTTCATTCAATTCCTTGTTCCTATTGTGCAATTTAATTATATTCATATCAATAAATATTCTACCGAGAAAAAGACGTTGTCACGTAAAATCTTCGCCCGTAAAACCGACTTTACAGGCAACAATTTTTTTTCTTTCTTGAGATTAGTGGCTTTTCTGAAAATAAGTACATTTTCTTAAAAAATAACATTTTCCTAAAACGAGTACCACTTCTTTTAAAAGTACCTGTTTTTAAAAAAGTACTTCTTTGTACAAAAAAAAAATTACACTCTTGTGATATTTTCTTGAGAAAGTACGTCTTGTTAAAAATAGTACTTTTTCTTAAAAAACATTAACTTTTAGTAAAAGAACTACCTCTTTTTAAAAAATTAGCTTTTCGGGAAAATATAATACATATTCTGACAAAAAGGACCTATAAATATACTTTTTTTTAAAAAAATAAAATACATTCTAAAAAAAATTTTCTTAAAAAAAGTTTATCATTTTAAAAAAAGTATCTTTTTCAAAGATCCATTTAAATTATCGTATTTTTCAACGGGCGCCTTATGCGTATTGGAACTAACTAGTACATAATATATAACGAAAGGAACTTCGTTCCAACCGACAACTTATGTGTTTTTTTCGCGTAGAATACGTCTTACCTTACGGTATAGGAAGTCATGTCAGATTGTTATTGTTGTAATCTTTATTTCATTGATTATGAGGAAACGGCGAAATAACTTTTTTTAAAAATTTTTTTGTAGGTAAATGAAGATGTTATCTTTCGTTTGATATACATTTCATATTGGTTGATATCTTCCTAATATTTAAATTTCTCAAATGAAAATTGTTTAAACACATACACTCAAACATATGTGTGGTGTTTGGTTGAGTGTTTGAGTTTGTAGCGTGAACACAATTTATGCTGATGTTTCAGTGTGGACACAAACCTTCGGCTGTTGTTTTGATTGATGAAATATTGAAATTTCGTATATTTACTTATGTATTTAAGTGAAACAAAATGTTAAATGTGAATTTGAATTTAACATGGATATATAATTATAAAAAATATAAATCAAATTGATTTGCGTCTGTTATTTATCATTTATCCTTACTCTTTTAATTTGAAAACATATTTATCCTATTTTTCCTACCATAAGCTTATGTATATTATCAAAAGTAACTATCAAATAAATAAATTCATTTGCTTATGTTATTTATCATTTATTGTTATATATGTTTTCTGTCTTATTGGATGGCGTATTCTACGTTAAACTTAATGGCCGTGTCTCTGACACAGCCTGCAGGGACAGTCGGAAGGCCTCGGACAACTGTCTGCTGTTTTTTTTTTTTATTATAATCTGTTGTTCTTTTCCGTATAAGTTAATTTACTTTTGACCACGTTTGTTGTACATTGTTTTTAATTATTTAGCAAATTTTCCTAATTATTTTTTTTAAATTTTACGTACTATTTCCTAGATATTTACTTTTTCCATATATATTGATTTTAAGTTGATTAGGAGCAGTGAGGTGTAGTTCAACAGGAGCGCACGCAGTCAGGAACCAATACATTTTACAGAATCGAACCTAATCTCGAGTTGGTTTGCTGCTCGTTTTTCGAATCTACTCAAGAGCGCGTGCATTTAGTTTTTCAAAGTATAGCCGAGCGAGTGAATTCTGTATATCTAAAGATTTATGGCCGCATTTTTTGTGCGAAAATATACGTCTCGAATCTCCCGAGATGCAGTTATAGCAGTTAGAGCGATTTTCTATGCTTCTATGTTTGCGTTGCCTGAAACATAGATATTGAAATTCACTTTGTCAATTAAATGTAATTCAAGCAGCGAATACCATTTAAGTGACAACTAAGAAAAAAAGCTTTAGGCACATTTCACACTAAGCATTTGAAAGCTCAATTTAAAGGCTCGCTGATTGTTTACATATTAAATTGCATTTAAATGACAAATATCGGTCATTTAAAGTTAATTTAAGTGGGTAATAGGCAACTGTTAACCTGAGCTTTAGT
Organism: Phaonia tiefii; assembly: GCA_963931995.1. Classification (NCBI taxonomy): domain Eukaryota; kingdom Metazoa; phylum Arthropoda; class Insecta; order Diptera; family Muscidae; genus Phaonia; species Phaonia tiefii. The sequence continues at coordinate 174,834,379 of OZ008371.1, read as the reverse complement.
GATTTGAAACAATTTTCAGTAATTCAACTAGCAGTTGATTTTAAAGTCATTGTGTTTTATATTATTTTACTCTGTGCCAGATGGGACTTTCCACATTAAGTTAAATTTTAACTACTACGTATCAATTTTATAACCTCTTCATCTTTTTCTTTACATAAGTCCTTATTTATTTTATCCCTCTACATAATATACACTAGAATACATTTTATATTTTACATTTTACATTTTACACTTTTCACCTAGCATTTAACGAAATTGTTTCGGTTTCATAAAAATGCATATCCTGCATAGGAGATTGCATCTTGTTATGCATAAACCATAGCGTAGAATGCATTTACAGATACAACATCATTTTTATTATGGCCACAAAACACCTGAGTCAAAATCTTATTTCAAATTTGTATAACAACATGGATATGAAACAAGAGAGATTTTATTCCAAATCCAAAGGGGTTATGGATTTATGCATCAGAAATATGTACTCATTTGCATATGAAGGTCGTCCTTACAATGTGCAATTTATGCAGACATGTAAAACAGAGGAAAGGTGCCATACTGGAAGATGGAATGTAATGGGACAGTGGGCTGTTGTTTAGATATTTATCGAACTGTGTAAATGTTAAAATTAATTCTTACAATTCTGATAGAAAAACTGGCAATATTACAATGAAGGAGTAAAATGTTTATTTAATAATATATATTTTTGCACATAAAATAAATAATTTGGAATTCTATACAGGCTATGAAGTATTGGAGTAGGGAAATATATTTAACTTCAATAGAACATATGGTGGAAACAACATTTTAACTTCTATAGAACATATGGTGGAAACAACATTTTTTTATAATTGGGCATTTTTTTGACGCAGTAACAAGATATTATTGAACATTCGGAATCCGCTCGCGGCCAAATATTTTTTCAAGGGGTGTAAAAGTAACTGCGCGCAGTGGTTCAAAATCGATTCCCTTCGGCGAAAATTAAATAACCTTTTGATCAAGTAAACAGTTTTGAAATTGCATTCAATTCGGCTTTTCTTTTAGAATTTTGGATACTACTAAGTGTGAAATAGTTCGTACACGGTTACATACTAAGATGCTGCAATTAAGTAGCTACATAAATATTGGGTTTTAGTACTTTAAGTAGATCACCCAACATGCTATCGTCTTAATTCAGTCTTAAAACCCTTCAGTTTAAAAGTCAACCACCGGTTAAAGAATGTTGTGATATTCCCGTTATCTGGTGTTCAGTTGGCAACGCACTTCAGTACAACCTTAACTTCACTTTACTTTTGTGGACTATTTTACAACCTCATGAGGTCAGATGTCGTACACATATTAACCAAACAAACAGATTTAAACATATTCCTCCAACTGGTTCTATCCTTCGCCTTTTCTCGCCAGTTGGTAACACCAAGGATACGGAGGGATTCTTCTGCCTGGTCTTTCCAGCGGAGTCTTGGTCGCCCTCTTTTCCTGCTTCCATAGGGTATGTTATCACAAACCTTTCGGGCTAGTTCATCTTCATCCATTCTGATAACATGGCTTAGCCAACGCAATTGACATAATTTAATTCACCTAGCTATGTCCACGTCAGAATATAAATGATATAGCTCTTGGTTACTACCACGTCGTTACTCGCCGTTTTCTTTAACAGGACCATATATTTTACGGAGAATTCTTCTATTCCCAGGTGTTTTTCATTCGCTTGCAATATCGCCCAAGTTTCGGAGCCATATGTCAGGACGGTACAATGAGAGTCTGATATAGTTGGACTTTTGTCTGTCGAGAGAGGACTTTGTTCCTAAACTGCTTGCTGAGCCCCAAAATAACATACATTTGCAAGTACAATTCTCATACGTATCTCCAGGTTGACGCTGTCGTCGTTGTTCACGGCAGATCCAAGGTAGACAAATGCATCTACCTCTTCAAATCTAAATCTGTTGTCGCCGTTCACGTGCGGACCAAGTCGAGAGGTTTCTCTAGTCATTGACACCATCAATTTAGTCTCGCCGTTAATAACTACAAGACCCACCTTCGCTGATTCTTTTTCGATTCTTGAAAATACTGCAGTAACTTTTGCAAATTTCGCCCAACGATGCCAATATCGGCAGCATACACTAGCAACATATGGATTTTCGTGTTGATGGTCTTGTACATGTTTACTGCAACTTTTCTCATTTTTATCTCCATTAAGATGTTGAAGAGATTGCACGAAAGTGTTTCGCCTTGTTTCTGTCCTCGCTTGGTACAGAAGGGTTCGGTTAGGTCTCTCCCCACCTTCACTGCTGATTAGGAGTTAGTCAGCGTGTTTCTACAGACGCGGCTCAGTTTCCAAAGTTTAGACAAAGATTCGTGCGATTTTCCCCGTAGGGGTCTATCCACATTTTAAGCACGCACTGCTTATCAGTCACCAGATTCCCATTCTCGTCCTTGCAGGAGGGCAGCCCATTATTCGATCCGTTATTCGATCTTCTTACCCTCTGGTAAAATTTTCGGGATTCATTATTCATCCTGCACACTTCGGTCTTTTCAGTCTCTCTCTGCTCCCACTGCCATTTTTTTTCGCCAAAATAGTTGGTTTTCCTCCCTTCTCCGCTACTTATACCGCTCACTTGCAGAACGGGTTGTAACTGACTATGTATTTCGTTTCCATACATGCAGCATGGCATATCCATCTGCGGTTTTTGATAGTTAAGTTCAGTCCTTACAGCGGTTTACAAAGAATGGGAGATGTGCTTCTGCTCTACCAGGAGATTGAACTTTTGTTGATAGGACATTGATATCTCCGGTATTTGCAGCTTGTCAATATCTATCTTTTCCCGTGTTCGGTTTCGCACGTTTTTCGCTCTTTCGCAGCCACCAGGTAATGATCCGAGTATATATTGGCACCTCGAATCACACGTGCATCCATTACACTAGAAGAGTGCCTGCCGTCTATTACCAAGTGATCAATCTGGTCATTCGCTCTCTGATAAGGAAATATCCAGGTCGCCTTATGTATGTCCTTATGCTGGCATCGTGTGTTATTGACTACCATGTTATTTGCAGCGATGAAGCCTATCAGTCTTATTCCATTATCGGAGGTGGTATCATGTAGACTATGATTACCGATGGTTGGTCGAAAAACACTTTCCTTTTCCCAATTTGGCATTAAAATCGCCTTGAATAGTCTTAATGTCGTAGTCAGGGCAGCGTTCGTATACTTCCTCCAGACGCCCATAAAATGATCGTCTTTATCCTCTGACGGCGGGTGCACACAAAGTAACGAGATGTTGAAATATTTCGCGTTGATCGAATTGTGGCTACTCACAGGGTTGAACCTTGAAACTAGGTCTCGCAGTGCTTTCGTGCTTTCGCTTATGGCAGCTGTAGTGTATATCGCAGTTTGTCTTTCTGGTGCAACCATATGCTGTCCACCGCATTGTCTGTATAGGTGTGATGTCAGCATTATATTTTTCGAGGACATCCGCAAGTTGGAAAGTGGCAACCGCCCTGTACAGTGTTCGCATATTCCAAGTACATATCCTTAAATCGTAGTTTGCATTTTAGCTAGTAGTTTGCATTTTAGCTACTGCCTTAATGATTATGTTTCAGCCGCCCATTATGGATCAGACGCTGACCAGGATGCAGTGTGTCGAAACTGGATTTGCGTTTCTTAAATTTTCCGCCGTTGTCCAGGGCTGTTGGCTCATCCGGCTCCAAAGGACAGAAGAATATGTCCTTTTTTAAAAAGTGAAATTTGTACTTTAGCGAAAGATAATGTATACAATATTATTACCAAATGAAAGAGGATTTTTATGGCGCGTCTAACGATATATAAACCATACCAAAGCATGTCCTGGCACATCTTTTTTTCAGGGATATTCTGCAAAAAAAAACCTTTCTTATGATACTCATATTGTATAAGTATACATTAGATAGGGCCGGCCTCCATACAAAAAAAAAAGTTGGGCGAGTCGCACCCTAGAATTAAAGATTAAGCCACAACAAATCCGGGACCACAAAAAAAAAATTTATTCGCGCACCCTAAATACGGCCGAATTGGTTTATTTTGTGCTGCGTCGTCATTTGAAGTCCGATTCGAACGAAAGAAAACCATTGTTTTTGTTTTCACAATAGCTACAAAGTGGGTACAGTAAAAGAGAAAGTTTCATGATTTTAAACTGTCTTTATTTACATAATAAAAATTATCCCGCTTAGGGTGGTAGAAAACGCTGTAGAAGAAGTTACAAGTAGAAGTTTACGTCAAACTAAAAAGTTGTGTATGAAGAAAATGTAGCTATTGTGAAAACAAAAACAATGGTTTTGTTTGTTGACAAATTTTAAGTATCCAAATATTGTTTGTTGTACGGGATATTTCGTCAAAAAATCCAAATTTTTAAAAACGGTCCAGCTAAAGGGTTTTTAATGTTAGACATGAAATATTTTGAAACCCATCATAAAACAAACCAAGGTACATTTTGAGGGGTGGACAGTACGAACTTTTTTTTTGTGAGTCGGCCTAGTATAAATATCTCCACTGTGTATAAGCGACATCGGCTACTATTTTACAACATAAGATTCAGTGATCTAATGTTTCTTCACACATAATATTCCCCTAATATTATGACCGTCGGTAGTGCAACGGTAGTGTGCGCAGATCTTGTACTGGAGTACATGGGTTCGATCAATGACCACCTTACATTTCTTTCGTTGGCGGTCCCTTAGGGACGGCAACACTATAGATCATTTAGCGATGAAAAACTTTTTCAAACATACCGTTTGAAACCGGTGTACAACTGTAGCTCCCAATTAGTGAGTGCACAACTAGAACTCGCACAGCTCACTGGTTGTGAGAAGCTCTACTCAATCCCTTCATGGTACGAGTGTGTAAGGGAAAACCAATTTTTTTTCATTCTGTAGCAAATATGTTACGAATTTTTCAAATAAATCTAAGTCGTTCTTCTCTCCGTTAATCCCACCGTATAGATATTTTGAAATATTCTTCATCTCTTGTTGTTTAACATGATACCTAAAAAAACTGTTATCTCAAAATTCTAAATGCTTACTCTGGTATTTAGGTTTTTCTTTTGAAAAAATTTCAAATAGAAAAATAAAAAATAGTATGTCAACACCTTCATTTACCTTCGCAAATAAAACGAGAAACTACAATTTAAGTGCATTTTATGCAAATAATTTTCCGCCTCCTTGCCACCTTTGCATTTTCTTTTGGATGAATAACACTTTAACTTTTCGTTGCTGTGCCGCTTTGGCTCTTCTGTGTGTGTGTGCGTGTGTGGGTGAACGTGAATGGGATATATGTTTTCCGCTTCCGCTTTACGAGTACTATGTAATTGCATAAGTGTGTGTGAGTTGTGAGCATTGTGTTTTTGAGTGTGTTGAAATGTGTGAGGGTCGCATGCAAAACCTGCTTGTGAAAGTTTCATTTTGTGTTTATAAACGCATTTTTGTGTGTGTATGTCCTTTGTTATTATTTGCTTTATTTATTTTTCTTTCATTTGCATGGAAAAATATTACATTTATATACTAGTATATGAGGGATAGGAGGATGTTGTTTAAGCATGATAATAAATTTCAATGATTTTGCAATTGTCTCTTGTTTACTTATGTAGTCACTAATAATTCCTTTCGATTAGATGAATTAAATAATGCTGATTTTTTGCAGTAATTCCAGTTGGTACCGAACAGCTCCAGCAGCAATTCATCTACCTGACTGTTTCAGCGAAATCTTTGTCGCTTTATTTTACGCCTTTGTTCAAGTTCGTCTTCGTATATGATTTTTCAAAAAAGCAGGATTTCCGTATCTCTGCTTTAGTGAAAAATTTATGTTTTCAACGCTGATAATTCATACAACTTCGATACTTCCCGAATCTACTACGCATGCTTATCAGGCTCTCATACCACCACTGCGAAAGTAACGAAATTTAGATGTCATCGCAACCGGACAAGTGGTTGTTTCAACCGCATTTCAGGTTGTCGCAACCGCATTAAAGGTTGTCACAACCGTATTAGAGGTTGTCGCATCCTATTAGAGATTGTTTCAACCGAATTTCAGTTGTGGAGACAAAATTCGATGGTGATTACCTCAATTTTTTTGTGGCAACTAGAATTTGATGGCAACAATGGAATTTGCGGTTGCTACTACATTAGATGGAATCACATCCGAACTTAAGGTTTTCGCAAATGCTGTAGAGGTTATCGCGACATATTGGAGGTTGCTTCAACCGAATTTCTGTTGAGGGAACTAAATCCTGACGTGATTCCTTACGCTCTATTATTGCTACTGGTGTTCGGTGGCACCAGCCTAATTTACAATGGCTGCAACCACTTTTCACACAACTAGTTCTGTGAGTGTATTTTCCCTTGGCGTTAGAAGGTTGTCATCGTCCAGCCGATCCATAAAAAATGTGAAGCTAATAACCTCGAAAATTATCAACTATGCTCCATGCCGTCGAAGGTGACGGAGAGCATGATTATTTAACATCTCATGAATTATCTCGAATTCAACGGTTTACCTAGTAACCGAAAATATGACTTGGGCAGAAATCATTCTACAGGTTATCTGATGACGTTCCTCTCAGTGAAGTCGATATGTACATAGACTGGGCGCGAGTAATACAGATATTTGGATAGAGTCTTACATAGTCTGGCAGGACACTATTCTCATGTCGAAGGTTAAAGCTTGTGGCTTGGGTAGTAACTTCTCTCGAGTTATTGCAAATTTTTTCAGGAATCTTTCCATACCTGCTGTAATAGATCCGCTCAGTATACAATTAGTGTGAAGGCACCACATGGCTCTGCCCTCTTTTTTCGTTCTTTCTAATCTTTCTTAACGACCTACTTGATTGGATTGCTAATCCTATCTGTTTTGCAGATGACAGCAGCATTTGTATGTCATTCGTATTCCTTGGGTCGTCGGCCTAGTATTTGCAGGGTACAAACAAAGTGGCATGTGTTCCACGATTCACCTGGTCCTGATATGCATTTGGTTTCAAAGAGGAATCAAACAAATCTAGTGTAATTTAATCCATGTCTGACCCACATTCGCACAAGCGCACAATGGGCTCGTCTCTATCTTCGATTTATATGATTGGGTAGATATTGACCACTCGGAAGCTGCTAATGCTCTCAGCATGAAAATATAGTATGATATCTGCTGGAATAAATACATATTCAATGTATCGAAGTACCAGTCATGTATATGGAAATTTTAAAGCGATCTAGAGTATGGATTCGGCTGAAAATGCAATGGAATGAAGATGGGCCTCCCAAATTTGTTCTGCTAAGCCCACCTTGGAGCTTCTAAACCGATTACAAACGAAAGTTATGATGCTGATAGGTGAAGCTTCCGGTGGGTGTATTACCCTATTACAGCATGCACCATTAAAACATTCCGCATCTGGAAACCCTACAACTTTTTCATTTGTTTCAGATCCTCGTTCGAAGCGTCAGTCTAAGTGAATTTGTCCCTTGACATACGCCACCATAACGCATGTTCTCAAGTTCAAGTTGTAAGAACGCAACGTGCGTTTCATGCAAAATATAGAGTGAGGAGAAACCACCACACCCCTAAGTATTCACACGAAAAATTTCTTGCCACCGGCAATCTCGGAAATGCAAGTCATCTAGGCCGATGTGCTTCCAGGCGTTTCGATGAAAATATTCAGGCTGTACAGGCCAGCGTAGAGAAGTCACCTTCGACTTTCTGTTGTCGCTGAAAAAAAAGAGCCTAATAATCGAAACGACGGTGTGTCAAAGTTATAATGAATAAGATTTGTAACATGGTATATTTATACATTTAAAAAAATTTTTAAATTAATAAATGCTACTATATCAAAATTGAATATCCTGTACTCTTAGGGAAATTTCTCCCTGATGTGACTTTTTGGATAATGAATTATAAAGACGAGAAAAATGGGTTTAATAATTGTATGGGTTTAATTCTGCGGTAGCTTTAAATCATATTTTTTTATACCTTATCATTCCCTATCATTCCCTCACATTTCTGTTACCTTTCCATTTGCATTTCTATCATTTATTCTTTGATTTTTTCTTCCTACCTACTTGTGATTTTTTTTTTATGTTTGCATCCTTCTCATGATTGCATGCAAATGTGACACGCTGTACATGCCCAAACATGCATACCAAGCGAGAAAAGTTTATTATATATTTTTTTCATTTTATTGTATAGTATATGAGTATATAAATGTTTTGGAAATCATATATGGCTTTTCGTTGGTGTTTTCATCCTCCTGCGGAACATGTGTAAATGTCACGTGTTTTTAACATTAAACGTGTTGTTTGCTTGATGTTTAACATGCTGCATTGGATTTGCAGGCAGCAGTTGCAGTGGTGGCAACAATAGGAAAATATCAGAAATCTGCAATTTTCCTTACATTGTTAGCGAAAATCGTGCAAACAATAAGTGTTTTCCTGAAGAAATGTTTGGAAGAAAATGAAAAGTTTTACACAAAAAAAAAAATGCAAACTTGTGGAACGATGCACAGTGTTACTGTTTCACATAGCGAGTGACTAAAAATGAGCTGGCTAATGTCAATAGTGTATAAAAATATGCAATTGGATTGAAATCGTTTTAGGGATTCCAACAAGGTATATTGTATATAATGATAAAGTATTAGAGAAGTGATAGACGATACCTTGAAATTATCCTCTTTAAATAAAGATCATGAAAATTATAAATTCAAGAATAGTTTTATTTGGATTTAGATTTAATGACTGCTCGTCTCAATATTTTTAAATCGGATAATTCCCATAACTTGAAAATCCTGGAATACAACTTCATTTATATATGTTGAACGTGTTCCAAAGAAAATGTTTTGGATATAATACACAGTGTAACAAAATTGCATCAATAACACCCCCTCTCTATTAGATAATTTTAATAAATATTTAATTGCTACAAAACTATATTTATCTATGGGTTTAGTAAATACATCTGCTACTTGACTCTTCGCTGCAATATGCTGTATCATCAGATGCCCTTTCAATACGTGGCCTCTTATAAAATGATGTTTGATGTCAATATGTTTTGATCTTTTTGACCCAGCTTTTTTCGTCACTGCAATGCATCCAGCATTATCTTTGAATGGTAAAAAGATAATACCCTTCAACCAAATTCCTTCTGAGGTAGCCGCGCTTAAGACCGCGTACTCGACTTCGCAAGATGATGTCACCACTGTGGCCTGCTTCTTACTACTCCGCGATAAAGTAGATCCAAATACATAAAAAATAAAGCCACTTGTCGATGTGCGATCCTCAGTATTGGTTGCCCAGTCTGCATCTTCATAGACAATCAGAACATCCTTAACTGTATAATTGCTTTCGTACTTGAACTTTATCGATTTGATTCATTTTATGTGTCGTAATATTCTCTCTAAGGCACACGAATGAATCTCTCCAAAGTGATCCTGGTGCCTACCCATGAAGCTAATAGCATAGAGGATATCTGAACGCATATATGTAGATAGAGCATTATATACATCAAGGTACAGTTGTTTTCATTTCTATGCAATTGAAGTCCTTTTTCCATTGGTGTGTCTATTATATTGCACTCGTTCATTATGAACTTAGACAATATCTTTTAAATTCTTGCTTATTGGCTTAAAGAAATTTGCCCCATACCTTTATTATGCCCAATATTTATTCCGAGGTAGTAATGAACTTCTCCGTAGTCAGAAATTTTTAACATAGACGATAGCTTCTCCTTCACCATTTCAATGTCCTTAAGGTTATCACCTGCGATCAAAACATCATCCACGTAGACCAACAGTAGGATGATGCTGTCACCATCAATTTTCGTGTAAGGGAAATAGTCACGTTGTGATCGTTTGAATCCAAGAGGTTCTAGGACAGCATTAACTTGTTGAATCCAACACAGTGGGTTTTGTTTTAAACCTCATAGTGATGTAACCAATTTTAACGACATTCCTGGTTCTGTTGACATACCTTCCGGAAATGCCATGTATAGTATTTCTTTAAGTTATCCACGTAAAATCACTGTTTCATGTCAAGTTGGTAAAATGTATAGCCCTTATTTACTCCAACTGCTAACACGGTGAGCAAAGTGCGCAGTTTGGCCGCTGATGAAAAAGTTTCCTCATAATCACCTCCGAATTTTTATAGAAATCCTTTAGCGACCAACCTAAACTTGAAGCGGACTAGATTTCCATTGGCATCTGTATTTATTACAAATATCCATTTTGATTTAATTAGTTTTTATTAGCTGGTGTGTTTACTTGTTGCCATAGTGTTTCTCACTTCTTCTCATGATTTCACGAGTTTTCAATCACTGTGTAGCATGTGGAAAATCATCTCTAGAAACAGCATCAAATAATGATTCATACAACTCATTCAGTCGATATGGCAACGTTTTTTTACTGCTACTTTTTCTGGGCATTGCTTGCCTTTCTAGCATTTCATCCTGAATACTTTGCTTTGACTCATACACTATTTTATCAGACATAGTTCCAACTTCTATTTCCAATCGATTTGTCTCGAAATTTGAGTCGACCAGAATGACACCAAAATCAACATTCCCCTATTGCCCATTTGGTTCTTCAATTTCAATGTTGGCATTGGCGTTGAACTAACGTCGACTTCGGCTTGGGAAGTTCAAACTTCTTGTATGGAAAATTTGATTCTTCAAACTTACAATCTCAAGACAATAAGCGTGTTTTGGTTACACCGCTTGCTTATATATTCGCTTGTTTTATATGAAACACTTAGCGAAGACTTAGCGAGAACTTAGCGACGAGAATCATTTTCGCTAAGTTTAAACAATTTTTTTTTACATCTTTTACCGATTTCAACCCTTATTCATTTTTTTAAATAAAATGACTTATCGCTAAATTGTCGTTTTATTTGCAACTTAGCAAGCGACAATCACTTACTTGTAACCAAAACACAACTAATATTATTGTTGAGTTCAGTGATCCCACAATGTTTACCCATTAGGACAGTACCCCATCATTATGTAATAGTGGCTCCTGGAGTCTATTTTTTTCCTTTTGTAATTAGGAACCCAAGCATATGCAGAGCAACCGACCACACAGAGCTTTGACAAATCTGGCATCATATTACACAACATCTCGGTAGGAGTTTTATGATTTGTCAAGGTTTTTGTTATAATTCGGTTAACCAAATATGTACCTCTCTCTCTAAACATATTTCGGAACAGCAGATTCAATAATATGGACACGTTCTTTATCTGACAATGTTCTAGTGAATCGTTCTGCTACTCCGTTTTGCTGAGGGGTTTAAACCATCGTCTCAACAATCTGAATCCCTTGGTCCTTGCAGTATACCAACACTTTAATCGATTTATAATGTGGACCTGATCTGTGGTCAATCTATAAAAATATTCATTCCAAATCTAGCTTTAACCATTGCATCATATTCTTTGAACTGTACTTGGCTTTGCATTTGCATTGTCAAAAAACCGTTCGGAACCGGTGTAAACCGTAAGTCCCAATGAGTTTGTGTAGTGCACACAACTCACTGATTCTGAGTAATTATCCCCAATCCCTTCAATGGGAATCCATTTATGGAAAACATGCCAAATAGATTTGCCTTTCCAATTATATATCATGTACAGTGATTGCATTTGACGCGTACAAGTTACATTGGCCCAAAGTCAGGTTTTTTCGAAAAGTGACATAAAATGGACTCGGGTGATTGCACTGGGTTGTTGAAATTAAAAATTTAAAATTTTTTTTATTCAAGCGCAAGACCATAATTTATCTATATCAATAGATATATTGTATTTCAAGTTTTATCAAATTCGTGTAGCTGTTTCAGATCTAACCGCAGGCATTCGTCAAGAGTTGTTTTGAATGACGCTGTTTCAGTAGATTCAGAAAATTCAGAAAACTAAATGCAACTGAAAACTCAATTCAAACAAACAAGAAACCATTCGGGAAATTTCTGTACATGTCCAGAGGGGCATCGGTTCCCAATATACATAATATCGGGTCAAATTAAGGTATCTTGGGGGAAAAGTAAAAATTAAAAGTAAAAGTAAGATCGATAAACAAAATTCGTGTGCTCCAACCGGTTGAGAAAAATCAGGTATTGATGAGTAGATACAAACCGTTTCAGTTAAAATTATTAACCTTTGTATTTTTGTGCCTTCTGAGTCAACCACAATTAAATAAGACCCAGTTTTCCGAAACGTTATTTAAAAAAAAAAACAAAAATGTCAACTATGAGAAAATAATTGATTTTTGTTTTGAAATTTGGAAAACATCAATGAAATGCTATAAAATTAAACGTTGATAGATAAAATTAGATACATAGATAAAATTAAAAACAATGTTCGACTCGGTTCAAAATTAGACAAAGTGTCGTCACCTTTAGTTTTCTTTAAAGTACGTTATGTGGTATAATGTCTGCTACGCGCAACCCTTGTATATTAAAGCGTGGGATCCATAACCCTCTCTGATCACCGTTTCACTAGCGGAAATGGCATACGAATTCTTGTAATTGATTTTTAAAATAAATATAAACGATATTACGCAAGCGTATGCTTGCTATGAACTCGGGAATCGGATGCTGCGTATGAGTAATATTAATTATAATATGAATAACATATTGACTAAAGAATACCAAAAGAACTTCTTGCCTTTCAATATGAAGGTTTAAGAAAACAGTTCGACTTTTCAAATATTGCCGCTATCTGCTGAAGGTGCAAAACACACATGTAATAAGTCTTAAAAATAAATTAAAACTAAATAGACACAAAAGTAGACAAGAACACCACTCTCTTCGATATACACATCTGCAGAAGATTTTCCAATATAAAAATAGTTAATATAAGTACATTTTCAAATCTATGCGTTAATAAATTTATTTCCCAGGTGAAAGATATATTGTAATTTTACCTTTTACGTTATTTTTAAATGCTACCAATTACCTTCAAGACAATTAACTTGTCTGCAAAATATCTTCCTTCCTTAAATCTCTACTCATAAATCTTATTGCAGACTTTTCAACAATTATTTATTTTCCAAAATAACTTTAAACTTTGTCTAAACAGATTCGATGCAGTCTTTCCTCGTTGAAGAATTTTCAAACATTTTAAATTTTTGCGACAGCTTTTTAGAGTTTAAACGTAATATATATTAAGTAAACGAAAGGACATAGGATAAGACAGAATGGAGGAAAAATTTGAAAAAAAGGAAAAAACAATTTACCACCATTTCTCTTAATACTTAAACACACTATGTACTTGCAATATACATATGTATGGAGTCTTACATATACATACATATATTTACGAAGTCGAAGACACACAAAAGCAGAATCTCTTTTTTTTGCTGAAACTGTTAGAAAATAAAAACTTCACTTTTTAAGAATTTATAGCAGGTGCAATAAATCGTTACAAATACAGACACAGTTCTTGTACACATATACACCCATAAACACAAATGAAATAGCAAGCGTCTTTGCACTAACACTTTATCGTATATAATGGTGTATGTAAGTGTATGTGTGTATATCTGTGTATGTATGTGTGTTTAACAAACATGAAGTATAGTGTTGCCTAAGTGTTCCCTTTAGTCTTCCGCCATATGACACGGTGGGAGAAAGTGCTTTCGTGAAATTGTAATACTAAACTGGCTTAAGATTTTAGTTTACAGCAAATGAAGCTCGACAAATGTAAGCATATAATCCATATACAATTGTTCAATATAACTCATACGCATCTATTAATTGAAGAGTTAATATCACGCATACGTTACCTAATCAACTGGTTGTGACCAAAAAAATGCAGGGATTGCATTGCTTATAAAGCGGGATGTTCGGGTTTAAATTTAACGTGAAATAAAAACACATGTCTGTAGTTCAAATAACACAAAATATAAGAAATAAATTGTTTTAATTTTTAAATAATCATTTTGAAAATATATATCTAAGTCGGTATGAGACACCAAAAATCGGGTTAATCCAGTCAAAAGCAGGATAAATCGGCACGGTTGGACAAGTTACTCATATGCTTTTCTATGGTCTATTGTGCTTAAAAAGTTTTCGTGTAAATGTCAAGGAAGTTGCCATTTTTCAACATTTGTCTCAAGCAACACGTTAATAATAATCATACGTTTATGCGTCAGTAAATTTATGCATGTTGTATTTGCGGAAATATGTCCTTAACTGTTGCTGATCCATTAGATCGCGTGCGCAACGGATTTATATAAGAAGGTAGGGCTACTCCTCATCCCGTCGTCCTGTAATTTTCTTGTACCTGCTGCCTCGCGTAGTTGCGCCAGCAATATCGATTAAGTGGCCATGAGGAGGCTTTTCATTACATAGCCTTTGGGATTCGGTATAACATTTTAGGTAATAATTAACGAGTCTACAGGTTAGAAAGCGCACAAGTTTCTGACTGAAATTCAATGAATGGGCCAGAGGCAACACAAACTGTGAAGTGTTAACCTAACCTAATGGAATAGATTATTTTTCATCGGAGGGCAGTATATGATTTTCGCAGCATGAGGATTGTTTAACAGTAATTAAATTTGCCTTAGATTGCAACTGACATTCTTCAAAAATAAAAGTACTTCACGATTACATTATTGTTGAACCCAGGGTTCAATGATACAATTCAAAATCTAGTTAGGCAAACATCTTGGCAAACCTATTTGAGGAAAGTCGTTTGGGGAAAGACTGATTATCGGCATATATATGGAAATTGACACAGCGTTTTACTAACTTATCGGATTCTTGTTGATTCCCTTGATAGTAAGCTGACATTTAGCACCAGACCCGCTGAAATGTCCGCATATCGTCTACCAACATTATCTTCTATATTTGTACAGCACATAAAGTTGTGATTAAGAAGATCGACATTTAATTGATATACTAGATATTTGTGTCAGACTTGCCGCATTATCGAGTGCTGTGCATTCACTATATGGCATGCGAATTCATGTCTTCTTCTGGCAATGATAATTTAAGATTCGTCGAAGACTGGTATGATTTCCATAGATTATTCCAGAAATGCTAACAAAATGTATATTCCTCTATCACTAGAAATACAGCAATTGTGTTTGGTTGTTTATAAAATCTTAAGAAAGCTGAATACAAATCGTCCACCTTTTACTCTCAACAGGCAGTGTGACGTATGCATAGTTAATCATATCACTCATACGTAATGATGTTTCTAGCAATAAAAATAATCATACGGATTTTATAATAATGAAATATAAATTAACATAAGTAAAACATAAATGAAATCATAGTTTCTTGGCATATGTAAATAAATAAGTTCCATAGTTTACTAGCTGAATCAACTAGTGGAATGTCTGACAAAAATAGTTTCCCATTACATCCCATAAAGGGATTGGGGAGAGCTTCTCTCAACCATTGAGCTGTGCGCTTCCTAGTTTTTAAACACATTGATTAGGACCTGCAGTTCCACCACGGTTCTGGGCGGTAGTTTGAGAAGTATTTTCACGGTTAGTACTCTGTAGTGTCGCCGTCACTATGCGAGGTTATCGTTTAGAAAGACGTATGTGCAAGAAACTATATTACTGATACGTTATGATGTATTAAACAATAAAATTAGTCATACGTATACCACCACAATGGTTAAATAGGTTAGAATCATATTTCGATAGGTTATAAAAACAAACTTCCATGTCCTACACTTTGAAGCAGCTAACAGTTAATAAACTTGTGTTTGGTCATCGCCAACTTTCCCCACTGTAGTAATGTATAGATAGCTTATTCTTCATATCTTCCCTGTAATCCTCCGACACACTTTCGTTGCTGTTTTTTGAAGGGGAAGGACATTTTCTTTGCATTACATTTGTATCGCTTAACTTACCTTCAAATGCGGCATTTATGTCGCGTATATCGTAGCTGCACACAGCTGAACCCACTATACCATGGGTGTTTGTTGTAAATGTTGCATAAAATTTCGTATTATCATGTGGCATTTTATATACCGATTGGATTTCATTGAAATAGAAGGGAAATTCACTTGATATACTGCAATTGATGCGCGCCTTCAGGTATGTGGCCCAATTCTGTCCGGTCATATATTTGCCACCGCGATCGTTTTTACAAACGCGTGCTATACGCGAATAAATGGCTTTGCCGCAATTGATGTATTCGACGGCATGTTCGCGGAAGAAAAAGTAAACGTATTCGCCAATATCAAAGGAGCCAACAAAATTCGGTTCTAAATACAGATAAATGATAGGAAAGAAACAATGTATGAAATGTTGAAATATATTTGTACAAATATTTTTTATATTTTTTTTTGCTTTCAATGTAGGTACTTACTATCAAGCCACTTGGAATCATATTTGACAGTCCTTTTGAAATTATACTCCTTGCGGCCTGAGGTCATGTTGTACAAGTCAGAGCGGAAAATAACCGAATCAGCTTTGGTAAACTCGGCATTGGTGCCGGAATACTGGAATATAGGAAGAAAAATTATTAGGTATCAACAAACATAAACATTAAAATGTACTGTTTCTCCAGAACTATGAATGTTTCTGAAGAATTTTTATTTATCGGTCCAGCAAAAACTGACGATACTGCACGCCTTGAAGAACAAGTGTATTGAGTATTGCTTTTAAATATCGAGTGCAAAAATTTGTGGGAATTGACGATTCATGATAACTGGGGATACAGTAATTTATGAGCTACATAAATATTAAGTTATGAATAACGGATTTTTAGATCAACTGTCACAAGTAAGTAACGTGAAATATATTTTGACCCCACTGAAACCCGAGCCATAAAGTTATAGAAAATTTAAGGCGATTTGAAATATTCTGCTTAGAATAATTTATAATATACATTATGTTATTACTTATACGTAGCGGGTACCGAATATAATAATATCAATCATACGCAACATAAACTACCTAACATTTACCTAGGAAAACCAAATTTTCTCCATTTTTAACAAACATGGAAACAGTAGTAGGAGAATTTACTACTGTTTCGATGTGTGTTAAACATGTAGAAAATTTGGTGTTGCAAGGCAAATGTTAGGTAGAAGTTATTATTATTCATTTTGGAGTAAGTCCAATGTTATAGCATGGAAAGTTTTCCTATATTTACCATGAAGTAGTAAAAATTTTTTCCTTGAAATGTTGAAACCTTCAGGCCATCCTCCGCATAACTATACTGAATTTACAAAATTTCTTCAATTGCATATTGTAATCATTATTTCGATTGATTTGATGAAATTCAGAAATAGCTACAGAAACTAGCAATCATATTCATGGAGGTTTTGTTACAGAAATTCCAACATTAAAAGCTTAGTATACTAACAAGTTATCCGACCTTTGTGCCTGGGTAAAAATTTCCATAAATTAAGCTTTTATTTGTCAACATTTCATTGTTCCTCAATACAATGTCTTATGTGAAATGGGTTTAACAACATACAGATATCCTTAATTGTATATATGTAACAAAATTTGTACTAGGGTTTTCTTAGTTTCCCTTTAATTGTTGCTATATTTCCTTTATTTTCTGAAAATGAGAAAAATAGAAGAACTTTACTTACCAATGCTGGTAAACCGAATGGATTGCCCTTCTCCACATAAACTGCCGTTGAATTGTCAGCCGGATCGTAAGGACATTTGCCAATGCCTAAGCCAATGCCGGGCACGTACTCGGATCTGGGTAAATGTGTTAAGTTTGCCTTTAACGTTGTTAGGTCACGCAGTCAAGACAATTACAATGGAGCAGAAAAAAAATAGAGAAAAAAATAGAAAAACGTTTGAAAAAAACATTTTGTAAGTAAAATAGAAAAACGAAGCGAACACAGAGAAAAGACAATAATCACATTAGTTGTTAAGAACACTGAAAATTATGTCTTAAGGATAACCTAACCTTGGCATTTTGCGACACACCAACCAACACACTCACACTTATACACACGAACCTACTATATGTATATACCGGCTTAACATCTACATCTACAAATCTAGTTAGTTACCTAAGGACTAAAGCATATTTAACTAAGGAAATTTATTTTTTTTAAGCTTAGCAAAGAATGACATATAAATTTAGTCCTTGAGAATGTATTTCTCGTCTGCTTTAAGACCTTTTGCTGTAAAATGTTATAAATATTTTAAAAATTTGTTGCTGTCACATTTTCCTGAGATGAAAATCTATTTAAGAGTCTTAAATTTTAAGCAGCAGCAAGCAATTTTCTTCTTCGTTTTATTATGTTCCTTTTAATATAGCTGGTGGCTTTGTAAGGATTTTATATTTTGTGTCATAACATTTGCTTTAGATTCCTTTTGGTAGCTGTTGTTGTTATGAATATTATAGGGCCAGTTTTAGTTGGTCAAAAGGTCCTTAAGAGTGTCCTTTACTTTATTAAAAACTGAACTAAAAAGCTATTATTAAATGTAGCCGATTTATTAATATATAAGCTGCGTAGAAACGTTGACAAGTTTATTAGAATTTTAAAGACATTGATTTTATCTTAGCTGTGATGAAATTAAAATAATTGTATTAAATATGAATATTGCGGCAAAAATGGTAATAAGTTATACGACATAATTTTACTGGCAGTTGTAAAGAGATCTGTAAAGCTGCCGTAGCGCATGAGTAAGGAAATATATCACACATAAATATATATAACTTATACGTAACGGTGGTAAATTGCTTTATTAACAATCATTCGTAGTATTGATTGTGAATGTTAGTATTGCAAACAGAGCGTCCAGTCTAAACAATTAAACACTACATCTGAAACAACATACACACTAAACTTAATATAAACGGAAAGTGTAGGACATTCAATAATTTATTATTTAAATGTTTCTAAATAACCCATATTTCGAGTAATTGTTGTCATACGAAGAAGATATAATGCTCTTTCATTAGAAATATAATTTTTAAAATCTAATAAATTTCTTCACGAGTGATTATAATATATGTGTTTTCATGTGGAAAATGACATGAGATAATCTGACATGAAACATGAGGTTATTGCTCCATTTCCACAGAAGTTTCGTTCTCTCCTTTTATTTTGGGTAAAACACTTTCAACGTGTCAAGATACCAATTTGCTGTTAGGTAATGTATTTAGTAAATACATACATATTATAAATTAAAAATAACGTATACTTTGTACAAAATACTATAAATTATTTGGTTACTCATACGTATGGGTCGACCAAAGTAAATCGATATTAATCATACGATTATATCAGTAATGTAAATCACTTGCCAGTTATTAAACATAGCATTTTCTAAATTTGAGAAATTAATTGATTACTCATATGCAAGAGACGAATAAAATGTAGTAATATCATTCTTATTTTTTTATAAGAAGTGTAGAAATATGGTCCAGCTCATGCGATCTTAATGCTAGACACATGATATTTTGGGAATCATCATAAAACAAACCAAGGTCCATTTTGAGGGGTGGACAAAAAAAATTGTTTTGTGAGTCGGTGTAATGTCTATATCGACACGTTCCCGGCAGAATGTATTAAGCGACAAAATGGAAATTGTTCAGGAAACGAAAAAACTTTTTCTCAAGTAGCTGATTTGTATTATTTTTTTGGGTTAATACCATTTCATTTGCTTAATAACTCATGACGTGTTATGCAAACGACATTCTCTGTATATCGAAGTGTGGAGATTGGGATAAATTTTGATAATATAGAGAAAAGTTATTGTCGCCAAATATGTCGCTTAATACATTCCGAATCAAGACTGGTAATTCCATAAAAGTACCTCCCTAATTCAGGGTGTAAACCTGCCTAGAGTTTGTTGGCAGCCCCAGCACTAGGTTCGAATGCGGTGGTCTATTGAATCAAACGTCCTAATTTACAATCATTATAGCAACGTCAATAAATTTTAAATATATCACTTTCTAAATTTCGGGGAATGCAGAAAACAATTTCAAGGATATTCTTGAAATGAAGCCTATCATACATAGAAGTATTAAAAACAAAAATGGTTTCCCATTACATTCCATGAAGGGACCGGGGAAAACTTCTCACAATCATTGAGCTGTGCGCTTTTCCAGTTTTCACTCACTGATTGGGACCTACACTTTTACACCGATTCCGAACGGTATTTTGAGAAGCTTTTTCATGCCTATATACTCGATAGTGTCGCCGTCACTATGCGAGGTGACCGCCGCCGAAAGAAATTTGAAGGTGGTTTGAGCAGGGTTCGAACCCAGGATCTCATGTACAAAAGCCGCGCACACTAACCATTGCACCACCGACGGCCACATCGAAGTATTAAACATTATTAAATAATTTATGTTGCAATATGGAATTAATACAGTGTAGCCCATAATGTATTACGCTAACGTATGATGCTATAACTTTTGCAAACTGTTATCTTTGTTCGGATATTTGGGAAGTAAAGATGCACAGAATTCCGTCGACAAACCATGGAAAGATATACTCCTCAAGATCTCAAAATTCTCGTGACTCTACTTTCGGAAATAATATTTTTGTTGGTGGTCCAATGGTAGTCTACGCGGCTCTTGTACATGAGAACGTGGTTTCGATCTCTGCTATAAACATCTTACATTTCTTACCACGGCAATCACCACGCTTGATCACGGCGACAGTATCGAGTAATTAGGCATGAAAACGCTTCTCGAAATACCTCTCGGAACCGGCGAAGAACTGTAGGCCCTAATCAGTGAGTGTAAAACTAAAACGTTCACAAATCATTTGCTATGAGAAGCTTTCCCCAATACCTTCATCGGATGTAATGGGACAGGATTTTTTTCGTAATATTGCGTCAGTGATTTTGGCTCATCTTGGCATATCCTGGCCGTCTTATGTCAGCTGGTCAAATACTAAGACGTTTAGCTGCTTGCTTTGTAGAGCATGGAAGAGGCGGTGGAAGTCGTCATAGTGTCCGTTGTGACCAAAAATATCGTCCTTGTAGCTGAAGTGTCGCGAAGGAGCTGCCAATGTCGGCCATTCATCGCATTCTAGAAAACTGACTGAAGGTGATCGCTTACATAGTACAAGCAATCTATCAGCTACTGTCTGCAGACTGCTAAGCATATGGAAGCTACGTTGCATTTGTAAGCTACGCAGTGTATGGTTTCCTGTGGCGGATTTTTGTTCCGTTTCATCCCGTTTTCATCTGAACGGATACGTAAACAAACTATATTTGAGCTTGTGTTGCACCGAAACTCTATGCATAAATCACGAAGAGCCATGACATACACTCAAGGTTACTGCATGCTTCGTTTTTGTCGAAGTAATCAACGAACTGTATTTTTTCGAGGACGCCGTGATTACAAGGGTACTGTGACTCTTCAGCGATACAGAATCAGGATCAGCGAGTTTTTATTGCCGCGAAATTATGAGTTGGGATTAGAGGATATGTGGTTCTAGCCGCACGGTGGTACTGCATGCCCAGTCCTACCAAACAATGAAAATTTTCATGCACTCATAACCAGTTCGCCAAATGTCTCGATTTGGACAATTGCAGGGACCTTGATGTTCTCCCTATTTGACCGCTCTAAAACCGCTTCTACTGGGGTTTTCTGAGACACGAGTATGTGTGAGTCAGCCATAGACTTCCATTTTGTCTATGATGTGATTTTGTTGCCCAAAGTTCTAGCCAGAATGATTAGTAATGCGGAAAATACAGCAAAACTGGGATCACCAATGAATCCACCTACTTGAATGCTGTCAACTTCAAAAAGTAATGGAAAGACTTTGTTTCCAATAGTTCGCAATACAAAAATGTATTAGATTATGTCGCTTAGTTTTATATATAACAAATCAACATCAAGTACTGGTCCAGTGGATCGGACTACGCACTAAAAAAATTTTGAACAGTCCGTATGTGGAATAAGCTTACGGTGAGTATCTTCCCTATTACTTATGATATCTGCCTGTTTAAGTCGAACATTAACAAACACTATTCACTCTTTTCTTCTACTCCTATCTCCACTTCTAAGTCCAATGCTATGCACTGCATTTACAGGGTACATTCAATTAACTTCAATGACTACACGACGTATACGTAATACGTAATGATACATTTAATTTTCGAACTACAAACACTACATGACGTATACGCTATATACAATTATATATTTAGTTTGCTTACTCATACCCTAGAGTTAATTATGTAGCTTCAATGTAAATCATACGTTTAGTTCCCCAGTTTAAAACTTGAATGAAGTCTTTGCCTAAGATTCCGTAAATTATATACATTTGGGCCAGAAAGTCATCCTTAGAGGCTGCCGATTTCAGATCCTGGTACACCCGTCCACACAATCTACTCATTTCAGATTCTGGTACTGCTGATGACTTTGTGCTAAACGACGTCTGGGAAAATTAGACATACATATGTACCTAGGAATTAGTCCTCTTGGAAGCGAACACAGCTCTGGTAAAAGCGATTACGGAGCTATTCAAGTAAACCAAGTACATGCAGACAATGTTGAACACAAAACTAGTTGAATTGGGAAAATTACAATTATGCTAATGTCCGCAATTGAATAGAATTACAATCAGAAGATAGCAGTCCTAATAACGAAGAAGTTCTAATAATGAATTTAATCATTGCTGTACGTGTAATAATTTGCCCATGCGCTAAATGTTTAGCTTAAGTTGCGCAGATTTGTTTTGAATCGAAATGCCAGACGACGAAAACACGAAACACTATGGCACAAATTAATATCAATCATACGCAGAGTATATAATATTATAAACCCAGTTTGGATTTTATTTAACAAGTCACCTCAAGGCAACAATAGAATTTTTAATATGTTACATTTGCTCTTAAATAGTAAAGATATACTCCCTTTAAACTTGTACCCTACACGGATATCAACCTTGCGTATACGTAGCACAAACACTCATACGCAAAAGGATTCTATTATTTTAAACAAGAATATAAAATCATTTAAATTTTATGCGCTACGCCTACGTTGTACTTTGGAATAAAGTCCCGTACATCCTACCTATTAGCAAGGATTTATGTTGAGCTCTGTTGGATAGTTTCCTAATAGATTCTGCCGGCATTAACCAGTAGTGTAATACTTTTTCTCTCCACTACGAATGTTGAGCCTATCTAATCGTTTGAAAAATGTTTGTTTACCTTAGACTTAATCCTATTTTATGCCAATGTCCTCACAAGATACTCAACTTAAAGATCTGTGGGATAAAACAGCGTTACCGGCGTATCCAGAGAACAAAGAATCGCACGAACACACAAAAAACAACCTTCATGCTCCGGTATTATTTTGTCCCTAACTACACACTTTACCTAAATGCCCGGATTGTTGATGATGGTCCAGTAATGCCACTACTACTACTACTATGGTTTATGTCAAATACAGAAAGGAAGGAACTGGGTACAACAATTACAGAGTATACTTACATTTATCACGTAGTCCTTGGGATTGTGGGCGTTTGTGCCGCAAACATATAGACGTGTCCCCGCGTCCATAGGTTGTATAACACGTATGTGATTACGGCATTCCACCTTCTTCAAGGCAATTTCAACGGCACGTACGCAAAGAAAACAGAACATGAGAACAAAAATGGAACACAAAAAAAAGACAAAGACGAGGAAGTTGCAGAAGAAAAAAAGGAAAATAAACAAACCGAAAGAGAGGGAATAAAAACAGTGACAAACGTGAGGCCGAAATAGGGGAAAACAAACAGTATTTTTTTTTTGTTTGTTTTGTGTAGAGAGTAAATGAAATTGCGGGTATAAAAAATGTTTGAGGTGAAACAAGAGAGAGAGAAAAAGAAAACGCCTGCATTAGTTTTGGTCCAAATTTTAGTTTTTTTTGCTAATTTCGAAAAAGTCAATGGTAAATTCAGATTTTTTTTATACGAAAGTAAATTAAACTTCAATTTAGATTTTTACATTTTCCTTAATTTTCTCCCTCTAAAGTGCTAAAGAAAATGGGGATTTTTTTTGTATCTGTAAAACACTTGACTCACCTCATGCTTGCCCTTGGACACGCAGCTCAAAATATCTGATCCTGATGGCTCTAGTATAAGGACATCACGCTGTAAATAGATTTTAGGAAAAGGGGAAACATTTTAGATTGTGGATATGTTGCTTGTATAGACGTAAATATTTTATCGTGTGATAGACAAAAGTTTAGTTCTGCGTATGTATTCCATTGCATCAATATGTGTGTGTTGTATGCCTGATCATTTCAAATGAAACCCTAATTTAAAACAAACACACAATTTCTCTGGCAGAAAAATAAATTGTTTCATGAAAAACCGACTATACGAACGGATATAAAGGAAAGCAGCGTTAAATGGTGAACATGTCAAACAGTTTCCGGTTCAAGTTTATTCACACATGTACCATTATTTACACATCCAATGACAAAGTTTTACACACATACACGAACATCCTCACTGACATACAACTCTGTGCATGTATACGAACTGAAACGTGTGCTAAAGTTGAAAAATTGCAGCATTCCTTTCTTCTTCCGGCCAGCCAGTAGAGAAGATGAAACAAAAATCTAAATTTTTTTATTGATTTTTAAATGAAAGTTTCTGGAGTTTGTTGCTTTTGAAAGGCAATCCATATCGAACTGCATACAAATGACTGACAGTGTGATCACGGGATTAAACTCCTCATATGTGAAGGGACCATGCTTTAAAATTTAAGAAAAGTTACAATGTGAAAGGTTTTCGAAAACAATTTTTTCACTGAAACGTATGGGTAACATTTAATATACCGTAGATATTCATATAACGTATTCGCATCGAGTGTGATGCATTAATAGCACTCATGCGTTACGTGTGTGAGACTGGTAACATAATCTTTAATACTGTGTCTTCAGTAATTTAAAAGCTTATTCAAATTCTGAGATGCTACAAATGGGAAATTGTTGTACACACATTTGTTCGGTTAGAAGTTTAGTACATGCCCGTCCGTCTGACTATTAATCTATTATTTTGATCAGAGTTCAGCTTTCCTTCACAGTATTTGATAAGATGAAGAATATAGTCATATTCTAATGTTTTTGCTGTTGCGTTTTATATACGAATTAAGGAATGTGACCACCTTGATCCAAGTTTTGATGTTGGCTACTTGCAAACGCCTCAACCAACTTCGGTGCTATCAGATATCTATTAACCCTAGACGGGTAATCTTCGCCACTTCGACGAACACTATTACTTGTTTTAAATTTTTCACAAAAATGGAATGAAGAGCAAATTGCTCAAAACCAAATCCAAAAGTTTTAAAAATGTATGACCCGTGGGGTTTCTTTTTTACTAAAGTCCATTAATGATTAAAAGCAAAGTTGCCCATTATTAGCAGGTTAGCAGAGACACCAAGGAGAGGAGCGAAACACTCATTGAGTACCTACTGGGTACTAGCATTGCTATATATTATAGAGGCAATGAACAGACTTTCTTCACCAACTCCAGATAAGAAGTACTAGATGTCATCTTTGCAACGGAAAACCTGTATACAATATTTTAGGTACAGGAACATCCTTGATGACAACTCCATCTCTGTCCCCAAACGCATGTGATTCAAGTTGGATTGGACCATGTCACAGCCTGAAGTAATTTGTCGCAATGTTAGAAGACTGACAAGAGTTGTTTTACATTAGAATCACCTGGCGAGGTAAAGTGCGTTGGAAGGCTAAGCCTTCCTGATGGAATGAAGAACTTGTGAATATAATGAAGTAATGCTCATGACTCGCGACTTATAAAGTTGAGCTAAGGCGATATAAGAATACGCTCCGACGAGCAGAAATAGACTCATAAAACTCATTTAAATCAATAGAAGACACATTAGAGGCATCAAGGATAACGAAAATATTGACGTCAGGAAATACGACGATATGTTACTGAAGGACTTTCCGGCAGGGAAGTTTCGCTCAATCTCCATATGGATACCCAATTCTTTGGTATC
The DNA here is from genome assembly GCA_963931995.1 of Phaonia tiefii. Taxonomy (NCBI): domain Eukaryota; kingdom Metazoa; phylum Arthropoda; class Insecta; order Diptera; family Muscidae; genus Phaonia; species Phaonia tiefii. The sequence goes on along the minus strand of OZ008371.1, from coordinate 174,808,484 downwards.
TCGCTGAGTGAGGAGGCCGCCTTAAATGAAAATACTTCTCATAGATGAAAAGCTTCCGTAGAAAGTATTTTAAAATCCAGGATTTAATGCGCTATCTGAAGCTTCGAACCTTTTAAGTCTCCCAAACAATACATGTTATTAAAGGCGAAATTTCGATGTTGTGCACCATAAGTTCTCTTAGCACCACCACTTCCACTACTGAATATATTGGCATGCAGATTGCTCCAACTTCTGCCGTCAGATTAAGGCAACTCTGACAAAGGGGTATCGTCGTAACCGGTCAGGGAGTACTGTCAGAAGGTGTTCCCAATGTACCTGCATTTGTTGACTAGAAGAAAGCGAAACCACTATTCGATCGGACGTACCACACACTCATGCCGGTACACGATCAATTGAACAAAGAATTTCCTGGTATTGAGGAATGTGCATTTCGGTTCGGAGGGGTCGAATCATCTGGTAGGGTAAGTGGCCTTTTCATGGGAACTAGGGTTGTCTCTATATAATAGACGACAAACTGATCATTGTAACGTGTCAGCTATCAGGTGGAAATTTTGGCTATTCGAGAGGTGGCCGCCTGTCTTAGGGATAGTAGTCCAGTGTTCAGTGGGTCCAATGTGGTATCTGGCAATCATACGTTAATCAAATCTCTGGCAACCGTATTCCTGATCTCAGCATCTCCCCAGGACTGCCGCAGATCTTTTTACGAGTTGGTACGATATTCACCTTAGATGGCTACCAGGGCACAGGCACATTCTAGTGAACTGCAGAACGCATGCCCCTAGCGACTTTTAGGCATATCCTTCAACAATGCTACTATATAATGATGCAGGATAGGTGGACTAGGGTCACAGATTGTGTACTTGTAACAAATCTGGCTAATAGTGTATATTATGAGACCCATGAACATTCTGTCTCCAGCCTGGGGCAAGGTGTCAATCCTTGTTTTAGTTTTGACGGGACACAGTCTGATTCATAGACTTGCTGCAAGACTAAAGGCTAGGGAAATGCCTTCTTTAAAAGTTGTTACAATGGGGAAGGGAAACAGCCCACTGTCTATCTTCTATACACGTGTCCAGGCATAGCCGGCAGGACGATGTCTACTATGCGATCTTACCTATTTATGGACCTGTGAAAATTATCTCTGATAGGGTTGGGCAAGATCTTGTTGACATGCTTGGAGTAAATTAAATGGTTCTTTGGAGGGCTACGACTAACACTTTATTAGCATGTGGTAATATAATGAACTGACAAGTCTAAATGAGTGGTTCATCGACTGACACTAATACCTGGCGTAATGTACGCTTGACAATCGCATATTCACTACTAGTTGTGTAATTAATTAATAGTACTAATACGTCGTATGACTTATAATAAAATCACTTATACGTTAAGGTGATTTCAACTAATTTATTTACCTCATATCAGTTGATCGCCATAGGTAGGTGAATTCGCCTAATTTTACCCATAATAGTATAAAGTTGGCAAATGGTGTATTAAAACACCGGTTTTTTCAAAAATATCGGGTTTCGGTTTCTTCGAATATTCCAATTTTGGTGAAGCCGGTTTTCGGTTAAACCTTGGTGTAGAAATCGGTTAATAAGCGGTTTCGGTTTTTATGATAAAATAAGAAACTGTAGGTTTTATAAACATAGTTTATTTTTAATTTAGTCTTTTTGAATTTTGAAATCGACTACCGAGTATATAGCTATGAAAAGTATTGTCAAAGTACTATTCGGAATGGGTGTAAACCTGCAGGTCCCAATCAGAGTATCTAGCCTATGCCTTCATGGGGTATAACGAGAAACTTGTTTCGCTTAATTTCGCTTTAAGAAAATACTAATACTAATATAGACATAGCGTGGCCGTCGGTGGTGCAATGGTAGTGTGCGCGGCTCTTGTGCATGAGGTCGTGGGTTCGATCCCTACTTTGACCACCTTAAAAATTCTTTCGACGGCGGTCACCTCGCTTAGCTTCTCAAAATACCGTTCGGAACCAGTGTAAATTTGTAGGTCCCAATCAGTGAGTGTAAAACTAGAACGCGCACAGCTCGCTGTTTGTGAGAAGCTCTCCCTAATCCCTTCATGGGATGTAACGGGAAACCATTTATTTATTTATTTTAATAAAGACACAGCACCTCATTCGATCAACCCAATTTGTCAGTACGTTTTCGACTGTTTGGGCGTCCATTGTGTATTCTAGAGCCTCAACGGAGTCATGATTGTTTGTGTAACACTTATCTTCCACGGCGCCCCAGAGGTAATAGTCTAACGGGTTCAAACTGAAGCATGAATTTTCGAGTTTCGATTGATTATGCGTTTTTCGAACACACTGCACAAAAATTGATTGTAACGATGGCTGTGTGGCACGTAGTGCCCTCCCGTTGAAGCTATTCGTCGTCCATCTCATCCTCTTCTCGTTTTTGGAACAGAAGACGGTTGGGCATGGCACGGTTACACTCGGCATTGATGTTAACTCATTTTCGCAGATTTTCAACGGAGAATGGGCCTATGATGCCGCCATAGTCAGTAGTCAGCACCAAACAGTCAGTAGACGTGGATGCATGGGCTTATCCTCAAGAACCTGTGGATTTTCCACGCCCCAAATACGACAATTTTATTTTTTAATGTAGCCCCTGAGGTGAAAATTAGCTTCTTCGGAAAATATGATTTTTCCGTAGAAAATGATCATTTTCTGCCAAGCAATCTTCAGCCCATTCGGAGAAGCGCAAACACGTTTTGATGGTCACGAGGTTTCAGTTATTGGACTAATTTGATTTAACGTCTAATTTGACCTTCGTACCGACGTCTTTATGCAAAATACAGTGCAAACAGGAGAGAGAATTGTTCAGTTGTTGAGAACGGTAACGAGTTGATGTTTGGAGCTGTTCGAGCGTACGTCCAGCTAAGTCTAACTAAGTGTCAGTATTTTCCTAAGTCTAAGTGTCAGTATTTTCCACTGAACGCATTGGACGATCACGAACTCGAGTTCTTTTGTCCAATGAGGACCCAGATGGGCGAACTCGTTTCAAAAATGAATCCTGAAACGGTGTTGACGGCACCCTATTGCTATGGAATTTGTTTCGTAGATTTCTTATAAAGTAGTTGGAGGTGCAGACTCAGAAATTTGGAAGTCATTTTCTAATATTTGATAATATTCTTCAACCCTAAGGCGACCCATTTCGTAAATTTTTAACCTTTAACTAATAACCTATAACTTTAACTATTCGTTAAAACCTGTTACTTCATAAATGTCAAATTGGTCATCGGCTTCAAAATAACTGGGGGTTCAAATTCAAAGTTTAAATGATCCACACTTTATTGATTTATTTGATTCAACCTATCTGTTCCAATATTTGAATTGCCCAATTGGGCAAAATCATCGTTGGGTAAGTATTCCTTCGGACGTCTTGTACGTCTCTGGACGTCTTTTTGGATAGTGAATACTGTCTATTATTTCACGAATTTCTACTGACACACTACCTGTGTTGTTACTAGTTGCGGAACTCACGTCTATTCGGAGTTGGTAGAAATGACTTCAATTGCCTCGGACAACTTATTTCAGCAAATTATTGTCGAAATAATTCGTTGGCAAAGTCTTTTGTGTCCGTATGATGGGGTCAGTAGTCGTAGTAAAAAAAGGATTTGGGTTTACAATTCTGCGTTGTTATATCAGTTGTGTAAAAACTGCAAAACCCGGTTAATCGACTTGAAAGAAACGGTGAAACCGGTTCTTAGAAAATAGAAATTTCTAAACAACCGACGTATGGTTCACCGACCGGAATTCTGTTAACCAGTTAACCGGTTTTGAATACACTAGTGCCAAATCCTACGATTTAGGTAGGCATCTCGCTTTTCCTAAAAAGAGAATGGTTCCGCATTACATCCAATGAAGGGGTTGGGGAGAGCTTATTACAACTAGTGTTTTACTGTCACTTATTCGGGCAACAGATTTACACTGGTTGCGAACGGTATTTTGCGAAGGTTTTTCATTAGCAAGTACTCGAGAGTGTCGCCATCACTAAGCTCGGTGACCGCCGTTGAAAGAAATGCAAGGTGGTCGAACTAACGCTGTCATGTACAAAAGTAGTGTACACTAACCATGGCACCACCAATAGCCACCTCGCTGCTCCTAAGTGTGGTATAAATTGGTCATCGAACTCATCTTTCATCGGGTTCATTGTTTAAAGTACGGAATGGCATGTAACACATTCGGGTTCACTCCTCATGTCCGTCTAGAAGCAACTCGTATACTTTGGGCAAAATTGATTAAAATTTTGAAGTGCTAACTTAATTTTATACCAGTCTTAAGAGCGAAGTCTATCGTAAATCTTCCTTCTTAACAAATAAAGACTACGTCTAGCCACTCATATGTAATAATACCTTGTTCCAATTTCAACTCCCTGATTTTCAATGTTCAACTGCCTAATAAAAATCATTTCCAATTAACAAAAAAACGCTTTCACTGCCATTCATCTACCCTCTTAGACTGAATATCGTTTACAAACCTAAAAAACATTTCAAAAACTTCTCTTATTGCGAACGTTTACGTGTCGAAATTTTTTCACAGTTTTGTACTTGTATTGCTTTTCGAACTGAATCGATTTAAGATATACACAAATTTCTTTGCGTCCTTTATTTAGTAAAATGCGAAAAAAAACTTTTCCAAAATTTCCAATTTATTTAAATTTGTTGCCTTTCATTCCAACATTCTCCCACGGAAAAACCATTACCTGCATTACCTTTAGCAGCCAATTGAACAGGATTAAAAATCATTTGGTTCTATGAGTCTTCGGGTGGGGAGAAGAATTTCGGGGTTCTTGGAAAAAATTGTGATAAATACTTTTGAAAACCCTCGTGTCCAACAAGAGACCCGTCCGGACAACCTTCTTTGAAATATATACTCGCATTAGGTGCGGGGAAAAGGTACAACAACACTCTAACCCACTTTGGCGAGGCATGCAAAATCAACAGAACAACCAGCAATGGCACAAACATCAATTTAGTATGTGGCAAGTGGAAAAAGCTGTTCACCATACACCATTCAATGCCACATGGGTGAGAGAACGTTTAAAATGACATTTTTACAGTTTAGTCACGTTACGCATTTGTTTATTTAATTCGATTTGCTGTACGCGAGACGCAGAACAAAAAATGCTTGCAACATCAACAGCCAGTACGATATCTACGCGACAGCAACCAGTAGCTTTTAGGGATAACAACAAACGGCGACAACATGTCAAAGCATTTCATATTGGGAGAGCCATTTAAAATGGGGTGGAAAGAGGGATGGAAATACGGAACACAAAAATTCATAATAGATGACTATTAGGTGGCAGTGACTGACTGACTGGCTGCAGTGAGGGAACGATGAATAAGTAGGTTGCCATGAATAGACCAGGAACAGTGGTTTGAATTTACCGATATTAGAAATTTGTTTGTTTTTAAAGTTTCGAAAATGTTTAACTGGTGCTAATTGTTTAAGAAACGATACTGAATTCATTATCGTTTTGTCTGTAGTGAAGTTTTATGAACACAATTATTTTAAATGGCAGACGAAGTGTCATTATCGACATATCAGTATCGTTCAGAAGATTATCGTCATACAGAAGTTGACCCCTGCTGTTGCTAGGAAGTGTCAGCCACTTACGGCACGACTATCACTGAATTAAGTTAAGTGTTTTCAATTCCTGGACAAACTCCACGTTCTGTTATGTAACTTCACACATATTCTACATGTGTAGACGCTACAAATTTTGGTTCAAAATCAAGAGTTTAAAAGGTTTCCTAAACATTTATAGCCACTGTTGGTTGCCACATTTAAACCACTGTTGGTTTACAAGCTTCAGTTTTATTTAATTTTTTTTTTTGTGTACCGGAAAGAAATATGCCTCACTGCTGCATGAAGCCTAAACTGTGTTAAATTTTCCAGCAAAGTAACAAATAGAAAATATACACACACCATCAAAATGTACCAGAGAGAAAGAGAATTTCTTTTCGTTTGTGGCAGCGCCTTCCGATGGAAATAGAAAATAATAATAGCATTTAAATTTTTGCACGTTTTTACATTTGAAATATTTATGAAAAGAAAATTGATTTTGTTTTCGTTGTTGCTGTTGGAATTTTGATTTTTTTTCCTCCTTTTTCACTCTTCCTTTGGAGCATTTCAAAGTGCCATGTAGAAGTACATAATTTCATGTTTGGTAAAATAAACATAAAATTTTATGGGAATTTGCTGCTGCTGTTGGAATTAACGTAAAGCTGAGAAGAAATTGAAAATAAAATCTATTAAAATTTTAGGAGCAATAAGGAAAATTGGCAATTTAAACAAAAAAAAAAAAAAAACGAGACAGAATTTTATTTCAATACGACACGTATTCCAAATGGTTAGAGGAGGTGACAGGAGCTTTTGCCGCATAGTAAAATGGTTTAGGAGTTGATATAAGGTTTCCCTTGAAGAAACAGTATAATACGATTACACATCAAATTCATTTAAAATATTTTAAATGGTATAAACAACCAGTTTAAATCCTAGGCGTGTCACTCAAATTGATATATGGTTGTGACGCATGAGTAATATTAAGCTATAGATACTCATACGTATCCTGTGCAATATATTAATAATAATAATACGTCGAGCAAAATATAAAAATAATAAGACACTAATTATTTACAAACCATATGAAACATTTTAAAAACAAGGATATGATAGATTAGTAAATCTATCATAACACAGGGCTCGGACAAAGTAAGGATATGATACACAAAAATTTTAACTTCTTTGATTGTATTTAATTTTATCCCTCATTTCACAGATACAACTGGGCTGATATTTTTATATTATATATATATTATATACTATATTTTTAATTTCTACTAGCTGACATGTCTTTGCAGAATGGCATTGACCGACACGAAATCCTCAGTAAAGATTGGTAAAGATCTCGCCGAACCGTTTAGTGCGAAGCGAGGCCTCACGCAGGGCGACACCCTATCATGCGCTCTCTTCAAAATATATATTAATAGAAATCGTAGTGAAGAAAGCTGCAGTCAACACGAAGAAATCTATCAGCGGCTAACGCAATATGCGGCTCGCATATGGTGACGGTTTAGGCATCACAGAGCAGAATCTGCTGAAGTTCCTACAGCATTTTCGAGAATTGAGATCGACTCAGCCAAAGTGTGTTCGGCAGTCAATAACGACACGACACAATTCATGGTTTCGATGAGCAGAACATCCATGCATTTGGAAGATAGGGCAAACGTTGATGACCGCTATTATTTTCAGCGATAAGACCCTCTCTCGAGAAACGAAGAACCATCAATATCAGATTTTCATAAAATTTGTCTTGCTTTATCACGCAGACTCCTAGGTCATATCGCATGCTGACGAAACATCACTGGGAGTCATCGGGACAAAAAAAAATACCAGTATTGACTTCGGATGATTTACCAGGTAGCAGTTCAGGATAAGACCCTCTCTCGATTAACGAAGATCGATCTATATAAGATTTTCATAAGACTTGTCTTGCATTATAACGAAGACTCCTACGTCATATGGCATGCTGATGAAACATCACTGGGAGTCATCGGGACAAAAAAAAAAACGCCAGTATTGACGACGAATGATATACTGTGATATCCCGTCAGCAACCAGAAAGTGCATCTAATGTGTCAACCATTTGAATACTGGTCAACAAATTTAACGAAACTGGGTCGATTATGGACATTAAAACTCCTGTGCTTCAACGTATCGAACTGTATCTTGAAAACATTGCTGCTGTAAACGAGAGTGTTGTCCACCTTCATGCCTACAAAATTCAGCTTACACAGGAACTCAAATCTGCAGACCATGAAAAGTGCCAACAATGCGTTCAATGGGGAATGGAGCAAAGTGACGTCAATGCAAATTTTTACAAAAAAAAAAATCACCTTCTCTGATGAAGCGCATTTCCAACTGAATGGCTTTTTTGGGTCTCTGAAATCCTCAAGCAATCCATGAGAAACAAATGCTCCAACAACGAGCAACTGTCTGGTACGGAATTTGGTCAAGCGACGTGATTGGGCCTTAATTTTTTAAAGATGCGGCCGATATTGCAGTGACTGTGAACGGCATTCGTTAAAGGAACATGATAACGGAGTTCTTCCACACCACGTATCAAACAATCGATTTATTGCAGGAAAGATTTCCACAACAATTTATCTCAAGACATTCTGATGTCAACTGACCACCGAGATCATGCGATTTACCGCCGTGCGATTTCTTTCTTTGGGGTTTTGAGAAATCTCAGGTTTATGCGAATAAACCAAAAACAACTCCTAAGCTCAAATTCGAGATCCAACGCGTCATCGGTCAGATACAGCCCCATCTCTGTGAAAAAGTCAGGGAAAATTTCATGAAAAGAGTAATGGCCTGTCATCAGAGCCGTGGGGGGCAGTTTGACGGATATTTCATTCCATACATAATCAGAAAATTGCTTCGTTCCAATCCAATAAAAAATCCTAGCTATCTCGAAAATTAGATGGTTTTGTTTTTAAATGAAAAAGTGCATTGTTATTGAGACACCCCTTACACACCAATTTATCATGGAAGTTTGATGATAGAAAGAAAATGATAGACCAATCGATAGAGAGATGGCGCTGCTTCGGGATGGATCAGGAAACTTCGAAATATCGTAACGATGTGCCAAAATGTAACTAATACAAATAGTCTATTTGGGGCTCCTTCGAAAGCGTCTGATTTGATCGTGGAGTACAATAAAATGTATACATCGTGGAGTACAAATAAATGTATACATTGCTGAAATTAATATACGTTGTTACTGTGTATAGAGAATTGTGAATATAAAGTTTGTCTACGCAAAAATATCTATTGTCATTATGGTAATTTAAAATTAATTTTGTTTTAATAATTTGAAATAAAACAAGCCTAAATACAGATAATTAATAGCTTTATAACAATAAGTTTAGTGATAGAAAAAATATATTAGCTTTCGATTTTATTGCTGCTGTCTTTACTCGAATATTTTTTTGAGTGTATGAACACCATTTTCTAAATCAGTTGATTTATTTTTCTACTTTGAAATACATATATACATATTCGTGATAAATTGCTATTTGATTCAAATTCACATGTTTAATACACTTCTGACTGAAGTGTTCAATATCCTCAAAGTTGTCATCCTAATACCATCAATATTGAAACCCCATCTACTTTTCAAATCTCTTAGCGCTATCTGATAGCACACAACTTGCTCATAGTGATGCCATATAGCAATATTGTCTTTTAAGGGTACTGAAGAGCACTTTAGGAAATTCTATTCGAAAATTTTCTAAGTTTATACAATGGTCTATATACATATAATGTAAGTACACACAACATTGATTTGAGATAGCTTCCTTTGTTTTTGAAAGATAAAGTACATTTCGAATTGAGAAAATATGTATTCGAGTACCCAACACTAGCATGCCCCCAAATTTAAAAAAATAACAATTGTGTTGTAGGTATTTGTAACCTAACTAACTGGTTGTGACTAAAACGTGGAACACAGAGGTCAAACAAATTTGTTTTTAAATTAAAAATTATATGTATTCAGTTAAGATAAACAATAAATATATGAACTACGAGTAAATACTTGGTCTAAATACATGAACTAAATTTGATAATTATTTTGTTATTCTAGATGCAAGTCAGGATGGGATAACAAGAAGCGGGATGTTCGCACAATTTGCCGGACAATCTCGGCAACAGCGGTACGATTTGTCAGGATATGTAACGGGTTTTCCAATAACGGCGCTACAAAAGTTTTTTTTAAATAAAACAAAACCGGGTTTAGATACCAATGAAATTCTTTATTCCTGTGAAAGTACGTTCGATGCCATTATGTATGGATCCCGATTTCGTTTGCATGGCCACCATGGGCACGCATGCAGAAGTCCAGACGCTGAACCCAATTTTCGACGGTTTTCAAGCATAAATCGGCCGATACTGCTGCAATTTCACTTTCGATATTCGTACGAAGTTCATCAGTCGTCGCTGGCTTGTGGGCTAGACTTGATGTAGCCCCACAGGAAATAATATAACGGCGTCAAATCGCACGACCGAGGCGGCCAATCGACTGGGCCATTTCGTGAGATAACACGTTCACCAAACTTGGTTTCCAATAAATTGATTGTGGCGCTCGCTGTGTGGCTTGTGGCGCCGTCCTGTTGGAACCACATGTCCTCCAAGTCCATATTATCCAATTGGGGCCAAAAATATTCGTTTATCATTGAACGGTAGCGATTCGCATTCACAGTAATGTGCCGGTCTTGAACATCACGGAAGAAGTACGGCCCAATCACGCCGCCGGCCCATAAACCGCACCAAACCATAATTTTTCCGGGATACAATGATGACTCATGGATTACGTGTGGATTGCTGTCTGATCAATAACGCATATGTTGCTTATTGACGAAACCATTCGGCCAGAAACGAGCCTCATCGCTGATTGCTGAGGCCTCTTAAAGTTGGCCTCTTAAAGTTGAGGCCACTGACTCCAAATTTCGGTAGTAAATTTTAATAATTTAGACTCGTTGTTGGCTCGTATATCTTTCCATGATGAAATGGCAAACCTTACTGAAGAGAAATGTCAAAAGAGCGGGAAAAAATATGGAGTCGTGTGCTGTCCCTATCGATGTACTTTTGTAGCGTCTCTGTTGAAAAACCCTTTATAGTGACGAGCAAGATTGACACAGTTTGGAAATAAATTTGTCTATTTTAAATATTTGTTTAAAATGCAACAAATAATAATTAACGAAATTAATTTATTGTTCTCTGATGAATAAAAATCAAAAACAATTTTAATTCTCTGTTGATACACTCCGGTCACTTATTTAAAGGCACTAAAAATTCCATATTCAGCAGTCTGGATCTTTTGCAATTTGTAACCCATTGCAGAATTTTAAAATGGAAATGGAAGCTAGACATCTTGAGATATAAAAAAATCATGACAATAGTGGTGTCTTAACTAAAAAACTTTTTTTGGGCAATTTAATAAAAAAAGTCAAAAAGTGTGCTTTTTTTTGGTTCACTTGAATAAAGGCACTTTATTATATTTTTCATTATTTTTAAAGTAAGCGATGATTTTTTGTAGGGATCGTTTGTTTATTACAATTTGTTACATCTTAATCACTTTACGAGTCAAACTGGCAAAACAGAAAATTTTAAATCTATCGGAAAAAAGTAAAATCGATGTCTGCCGTTCTGAACAATATTCTACCCGCGCAATAGCCGAAAAAATTGTACGGAGCCCAACAGTTGTCTACAATTACATCAAGGACCCGAGGGGTATGGAAAAAATTTAAAAGGAAGGGTTTCATTGTCTTTATCTACGTATGAGAAAATACAAATCATTAGAATTGCTTCTAATTGTGCCTAATCCTTGTTAAAAATAACAGCTCAAGCTGGAGTGGAAGCGAGCAAGTCATCAAGTCAATACCTGCAATTACAAAAAAAATCCGCCACTTAATGTTCCTCGTAAGGAAAAACGGCTTCAATTCGCAAGAGACTACAAGGTATGGGATGTGCAGCCAAGAGGTCATGTAAACGACTGGAGAACCCTTGTATTTACGGATGAGAAGAAGTTTAATTTGGATGGGTCTGATGGCTACAACTATTATTTCCATGATCTGCCCAAACAAAAGTGTTTTCTGAACCGAAATCACAGCCGAGAGGGCGGCGTTATGGTGTGGGGTGCAATTACGTACTATGGCACCATCGATCTTGAATTTCAAAGTGCAAAAATGACTGTTGCAAGCTAGAACACGTTATTGGAATCGGCTTTTCCGAAGTTCAGTGAACTATATGGTCCCTTATCTTGGATATTGCAACAGGATAATCCCCCTATCCACAACGCCAGAGCAGTAAAGGAGTTCATTGCAAGCCAAAATTTTAATATTCTTGACTGGCCACCCTATTCGCCAGATCTAAACATTATCCAAAAAGGTCTGGGGTTGGTTATCGCGTAAGGTCTATGAAGGAGGTAGACAATTTAATCACAAGCAGTCACTAATTCAGGCCATTAAGAATGCTTGAAATTAAATTTCGTTGGATTTTATAAATTCTCTTTATCTCTCAATGAAAACCCGTATATTTGAAGTTATTAAAGACAAAGGGGGTTGTACCCATTACTAATGGTTCTTAAATAAAGTATAAAAAAATAAATAGTTTCCCAGTACATCCCATAAAGGGACTGGGGAGAACTTCTCACAATCACTGAGCTGTGCGCTTTCCAGTTTTCACTCACTGATTGGGACCTACAGTTTTACACCGATTCCGAACGGTATTTTGAGAAGCTTTTTCATGGCAAGATACTCGATAGTGTCGCCGTCACTATGCGAGGTGACCGCCGCCGAAAGAAAATTTGAAGGTGGTCAGAGCCGGGTTCGAACCCAGGATCTCATGTATAAGAGCCGCGCACATTAACCATTGCACCACCGACGGCCACAAATAAAGTATAATAAATTAAAAAATAAGAAAAACTATTTTTTATTAAAATTAGTTAAAGTGCCTTTATTCAAGTGAACCAAAACAATAGCACATTTTTGGACTTTTTTTTATAAATTGCTCAAACGCGGTTCGTTAGTCAAGAAACCACTATTGTGATGATTTGTTTATATCTCAAGATGTCTAGCTTCCATTTCCATTTTCAAATGCTGCAATCGGTTACAAATTTCAAAAGTTGCAGGCTGCTGAATATGGAATTTTTAGTGTAATAATTGAACCGGAGTATATATCAAGAATCATTGTCATATGTACGAAGATGAGATTTGGTACATATGTTGGTCATACAAGAAAATTTACTTTTTTTTGTGGAAACTGGGTGGTGCTACGCTCCATTTTAAAAAATAATTATACCGCCCCTTATCACATTTAAAAAAAAAATCCTTCTTTGCTAATAGCTAATCCATAAAGGGAATATTCACCCCAAATTTCATTAGTCCAGCTTCTCGTTTCTTTTTAGGACGTCGATTAATCAGATTGATCTCACCGATGACGCGTTGGGTCTCGGATTTCAGCTCACGATTTGTTTCTGGTTTATTCGCATAAACCCGAGATTTCACAAAACCCTAAAGAAAGAAATCGCACGGCGTTAAATCGCAGGATATTTGTGGCCCGTTGACATCAGAATTTGTTGAGATAATTTGTTCTGGAAATCGTTGCTGCAATAAATTGATTGTTTCGTGCGAGGTATGACAGGTGGCGCCGTCTTGCCGAAACCAAAACCGTTCACAGTCACTGCAATTTCGGGCTTATCTTCGAAAAAGTAAGGGCCAATCACGCCGGACTGTTCCTCGTTGTGGGTGCATTTGTTTATCATGGATTGCATGAGGATTTTGTGAGCCCTGAATTCGACAATTTTGTGTATGCATGAAGCCATTCAGATGGAAATCTACTTCGTCGGTGAACATGACTTTCTTTGAAAAATTGCCATTGACTTCGCTTTGCTCCGTTACACATTGAACGCATTGCCGGCGCTTTCCATGGTCCGCTGGTTTGAGCTCCTCAGTAAGCTGAATTATGTACGCATGAAGGTGGAGGTCTTTTGTCAAAATTCGCTGCGTAGTGCTTCGTGAAATTTAAAGTTGTTGAGAACGTTGACGAATTGATGTTTTCAAGGTTTCGCCGACACTCTCGTGAACAGCAGCAATGTGTTCAAGAAACCGAACGGTAAGTTAACGCACAGGAGTCGTACGGTCCATAACCGACATGGATGACACATTAGGTGTACATTCTCGACTGAAAATTCTTCGAAATTTGCAAGCGGTCTCAGCATAACTGTCCACATTTTTGAATTAAGTTTTCACGATTATAACGCGTTGCTCTTTCGTAAAGCGCTCCATTTTTAATAATCGGAATAAACATATGTGACAGCGGCCAAATTTCGGAGTTGCCACTTGCACAAGAAACAACTTAAACTAAATTTAAAAAGTGCATTCTTACTGATACACCCTTTATATGTATTGTAACCTAAGTAGAGTTCTTGTCGGGACATTATTACCGAATGGAACATTATATATCACTTAAAAAACAAACATAAATGTAAAATTATCAATTCTAAAATACACATACTTTTAAAATTTATTGAGCTTCTATTAGGAAACATAACTGAACCGTTTCAAGGATTTTGATCTGATTTTTTGGTAAAATATATATAAAATTTGAATTCCGCCTTTTGCCAACCTTAAATTAAGAAGAAATCCGGAAATGGATACAAATCATACATTGTAACTTCCATCTATCTTTATCAGGCTATCATAAGCAAATGATATGTATACCACACCTTGTGTCTACCACAACCATCTGTAATCATATCTCATTCAACTTCTACTTTTTTTTTTTTTTTTTTTTTTGTTGAAAACTCATACAATGATATAAAGTGAGAAACACGAAAGAAAGAAAAACACATACATTACTTATTCTTTCACGTGTGAAAATATAGAGTTTACATGCAGTCAGAAAAATGTGATCCACCATAGGCAACAACATGAAGCCGAACAGAAAAAAAAGCTACAAAACCAAATATTAGAATCCTGAAATACTTTGTTTTTTGTTGTCCCTCTCTCTGGGAACGATTCCATAGGTAGGCAAACAATCGTAGGTGCTGCAACAACGGCAACACTTGGCAGACAGACCTCTTTTGCATCTTTTCTAGATTTGGTTGCATTCAAAACAATCAACTCGTGTTAGTACATGTAGAGTAGCACAGGCAGGTATACAGAGGAGACACTTAGTCAGACACAAACAAAAACAAAAAGTGATGCTTCAGAGCTATTGTCCCGTTGTTGTTGGTGTTGGAAATATTTTCGTTGTCGTTGACGATGTGGTTGTTTTTGTTTTTGTTTTTGTGTTGATGTTGCCATTGCTGTTGTTCATGTTGTCGAGTGCAATGCAGTTATGTATTCAGGTGAAGAAGAATATGGCAATATAAACAAACAATCTTACATTCCAAAATGCAGATAAAGATACAATCCTGTACGGACATACAGACAGATAGTCTAAAAAAAGAGATTGATGTTACAAAGTTTACATTTGCCATATATTTTCCCAAATGTATGTGCGTTACATTTTTCTTGTCCTAAAGGATATTTTAAAAAGATACAGACGTATACATATAGGTAGGTTAACAACAATCTTGAGCATGTAAAATGTGTCTGTCTACCTGTATGTCTGGCATGTAGATGATGTTGAAATGTAGAATATGTAATCATATGAGTGAGTACATATAACTCTCTATACACATAAATACAAATATCTCTACAGAGTGAGAGAAATAAGCATATTTTCACTAAAATATTTTCAGACCCAAACAGATATGTAGTATGTTGTACTTATGCGTATTGAAATGTATACACATAGACTTGTTTTTAAATATATATGGGATATTCATAGTTAAATGTCTTAAAATTTCTGCAAGTACTAAATATTTAAGCCACTGTATTTTTAATACCTTTTTCGGTTAGAGCCTTTCAGTAATTTTATTTTGATTCTTATTTGGAATTTCACCCGCGATGCAACAGTAACCTCCAACCTTAGGACATAACCCTATCGGACCACTGATCGATTACACATCGGTTACCATTTTAAATGTTATGGATAATTTTTTTTTACATATATTTTTTAATTTTTTTTATATATTATATATAATTATAATTTTAAATTATTAATTTATATAATTATAATATTAAATTATTGGAGTCAATTCTAAACACAACTCATCATAACTCGAAAATGACTTAAGCGATTTTGTTGAAACAAAATAGGAAATAGTGCCCTGCATGAACATCGTTTTCACACATTCGAACACATTCATTTGTTTTTCATTCTCATTCTCTTCTCATTCTAGCGATAAGGGCATTATACACACAACCACTCCTCTTAGCAAGTAGCATCGGGAATGAGACAGAATGAAACTGAGACGAGAGAGTTTGGGAATAAACGGGTAGGCAGTGGATAGAGTAAAAGGTCTTTAGAGACGAGCACAACTACTCGAATAATGAGATGTTCTCTGAGACAATTTGAAAAAAAAAAAACAAATGCGATAAGGTTGTTTTTTTTAGCACTATTTAAAGCTTTTATTTCTTTGGAATTAAGATAATTAAGGTGACAATAAAGTGAATTTAAGTTGACTGTTGGGCGAAACGAAGTTCGCCGGGTCTGCTAGTTGTAAATAAAACAAACGTCTCAGATTTAGCTTTATATATATCAGACTATATTTATTAATACATATTTACATTCAAATCAAAAACCGTTCGTTTTCTAGGTAAAAAAAGACCAAGTTATAACATATTAAAATAAAGCAAAATAAAAATATATATAATAAATATTAATAATATGTTTTATTTTCATTTACTTACATCGTCAATGTTCATTTTTTAATATTTAACTTTTATTCTTTTTTAATATGCACTTCTAAAATAAAATACACCTTCACTCAACGTCTTCGCTCAATGTTGTTGATCTATTGATTGAGAAGAAAACAAAGGAAAAAACAAACGAGACAATAAATTCCCGTTTGTGTCTCGATTCCTTCTTATGATCTCAAATGCTGTTTACATTCCCGAACATTTTTTAAACACAGCAGGCTGTTATCGTAACAGAATTGAGACGAAGAGAGTAGTTAACAGAGGACAGACTCAGACAACATTCATTCAAAGCGCACATGAGAACTTCTCATCTCGTCTCATTGTTAACATATTTCGGCCCGTTTGTACCGAACAGCGAGTAAATGAATGTATTCTAATCAGAGACTGTTCATGCAGGGCACTAATAGGAAATATTGGGCTTTATATTACCTTCAACTTATGCCGATACAATTTTTTTATCGTACGAATAGTTTCGGAGTTATATCACATATCGTCGCTGCGCCAAAGAAAAGGGTTAAGTGCAATTTTTTGAAAAAAATTTTGTTCCACAATTGAAACCCGTTTGTATTTATACATACGCTCACACAGCTCTTTCTTGACAGTTGCATCGGCTTGGAATTTTATGGAATTGGCAAGTAGAGAATTGTAGAACAAATGTTCCACGAAAATTTTGTTTTTTTGCTACCCTGAAAAGTTAATAAAGATCATATATCCGTTTTCGATGGCGCAGCGACGATATGTTTATTCCGATTATTAGAAATGGAGCGCTTTACGAAAGAACAGGAAAGTTTCTGATAGCCATTCACTTGGGAGTGGCCTGAAAAGATTCCTTCATTGGGCAGTCCAAGCAGCTCACTACTTCCACGCAGTTTGTCCTGGGCAATGGCTTTTCGGAAACCTCCGTTAGCTAGCTAGAGTGAGAAGGCTAAACAAATAAGCAGCGGATCAGGTATAGTAGGTGACTGATGTCACTGAAGCTCATCGAACAACCGGGCATAATCTTTTGCCCTTAGAAGCCGGATGAGCTAAACATAAGGGCCAACGGCGGATAGAGAACCAAGGGAAGAAAATCCAGATTCGACACATTGCATCCTGGTCAGAGTCTGATCCATAATGGGCGGCTGCAATCGAATATCCTGGCAGTAGGTAAAATGCAAGCACCCGGTGGACTGGGTTTGCCTCACGCCACCGTCAATAAATGGAAGTGAAAATACATAAACGAACAAGAAAACATAAACAACCCCTATTTGTTGACGACCCCGATTTAGGGATATGCACTTGGAATGTAAGAACTCTATATAGATCCGGTGCAAGTATCCAACTGGCAGATGTCCTCGAAAATTATAAGGCTGACATGACCGCTATCCAGGAAATGCGATGGAAAGGACAAGGCTGCACAAGAAAAAGAAACTGCGATATACACTACAGTTGCCATGAAAAAAACATGAACTTGGTTGCGGATTTGTAGTTGGCAAATAACTGCGACATCTAGTCTCTAGGTTCAATCCTGTGAGTGAACGTATAGCCACAATCCGCATAAAAGCAAAATATATTTACGTCTCCCTAATTTGTGTGCATGTCCCGACAGAAGAGAAAGATGATGATACCAAAGACATATTTTATGAGCTCCTAGAGGAAACGTATGACCGCTGCCCTGGCCATGACATTAAGATTGTACTAGGAGATTTTAATGCCAAAGTAGAAAGGGAGAATGTGTTTAATCCAATTATTGGCAATTTCAGTCTACATGCTGACAGTTCTGACAACGGTATGAGACTGATCGACTTTGCCACGGCAACAAACATGGTCATTAGAGGTACAAGATTCCAGCATGAAGACATCCACAAGGATACTTGGGTATACCCTGATCAAAGAACGAGGTACCAAATTGATCATGTGGAAATTGATGGAAGGCACTCATCCAGTGTGATGGACGTACGAGTGATCAGAGGAGCTAACATCGATTCTGATCACTACTTTGTAGCAGCAGAAGTTCGCGCAAGATTGAGTAGAGCGAAAATCGTACGAAACCAGACGCAGAGGAAGCTGGACATCGGAAAGCTGCAATTACCAGAGGTAGCCACAGCCAACTCAAGGAACCTCTCGCAACTTTTGGCACAGAACCCACCCCCTCCCGATGACGATCCTGATGCGCAGTGGAAACCCATTTCCGACTCTATAAAAACTGCCGCAACAACCGTACTTGGTTTCGAAACAACGTTTCGCAGTAAACCATGGTAGGATGAAGAGTGTCGCATAGCAAATGACGAAAAGAACGCTGCACGTATGGTAATTCTTCAGTCAATTGCAACGCGAGCTGCAACTGAGCGGTATAGGGAGAAAAGAAAGGAGGTAAGCCGTCTCTTTAGGCGTAAGAAACGGCAGTGGAGAAAATTGAGACATATGGAAGGAAGAACGAAGCCCAAAAATTCTACCAAAAGGTAAAAAACGGAACTAGTGGACATAGTTCAGAACCCCCTTCTGTAAAGACAAGGACGGAAATCTCATCGCAGTTGTGCAAAGCATGTTGGGAATATGGAGAGATCATTTCTCCTCAGTGCTGGTACCTGATATATCCAATGACGATGGGACAATCGATCACAATATAGACGATGACATCGATTGCCCCCTCCTAACCAAGACGAGGTCGGAACAGCTATTGCCCGGCTTAAGAACAACAAATTGGATTACCGGTGGAGCTGTTTAAAGCTGGCGGCGATGAGCTGATAAGGTGCCTGCAGCGGCTCATTAGCAAACTTTGATTAGATGAATGCATGCCCGGCGATTGGAGCCTCAGTGTACTATGTCCCATATTTAAAAAAGGTGACCCGAGTGTCTGTGCCAAATACCGTGGAATAAGCCTTTTATCCATAGCATATGAGGATCTATCAAGTATAATGTGCGAAAGACTAAAACCAATTATCGCTGACCTGAGTTGACCATACCAGTGGGGCTTTAGGCGTGGAAAGCGACAACTGACCAGATTTTCACGCTACGCCAAATCGTGGAGAAGATATAATTATGAAAACTTATTACAAAATTTCGAAGAACTTCGAAGAATTTTCAGTCGAAACGTGTCAACCATTCGAGGGTGGACACCAAATTGGAAAAAGCTCGGTCAGTTGTTGGCAGTAGGGCCCTTGTGCGTCAACATATCGGTCGTTCTCTGAAAAATATTGCTGCTGTAAATAAGAGTATCGACGAAATCATCAATTCGGCTCGTTCTTCACAACTTCAAATTTCACGAAGCACAACACAGAGAATTTTGACAAAAGATCCTCACCCTTCACGCGCATTACTGGAGATCAAACCAGCAGACTATGAAGAGTACCAGCAATTCATGCAATTCAATTCATAATGGAACAAAATGAAGTCAATGCCAATTTTTCAAAAAATTCATCTTCGTGAATACTCAAAATTGTCGAATTTGGGTCTCAGAAAATCCTTATGCAATCCATGAGAAACAATTGGACCTACAACAAGCCACCGTCTGGTGCGGATTTTGGCCAGGCGGCGTGATTGGGCCTTACTTGTCTGAAGGTGAGCACGAAATTACAGTGACTGTGAACGACATTCGTTACAGGAACATGATAGCGGAGTTCTTGTGATCTCAACTGGATGGCATGGATCTGGACGATATGCGAATTCAGCAAGATGGCGCCATCTGCCACACGGTGCATGACACAATCGATTAATTTTAGTAACAATTTCCAGAATAAATTATCTGAAGAAATTGTGATCTCAACTGGCCACCAAGATCATACGATTTAACGCCGTGCTATTCCTTTCTTTGGAGTTTTGTGCAATTTCGGGTTTATGGAAATAAACCGGAAACAATTCCTGAGCTCAAATCCGAGATCCAATACGTCATGGGTGTCATACAGCCACATCTCTGTGAAAAAGTCATGGAAAATGTCATGAAAAGATTAATGGCCTCACATCCGAGCCGTGAGGGTCATTTGACGTATATGTTGTTCCATGCTTAATCAGAACATGGCTTCTTTACAACCCAATAAAAAAATCACATCTGTCGCAAAAAATTCGTGTTTGCATTTTAAAATGAAAAAGTGCATTGCTACTGAGACACCCAAAAGAAGTATGTATATTTAAATCTTTGTGATGACGCCTAATTTAAAACAATCTGAAGGAAATATTTTTAATATAATACATACATAGATAAATAAAAATCATCGATGATTCAGTTGCTTAATCACCACTATCACCAGAGGGCAAAAGTTGTTTCCGTGCGACCTGTTTTTTTCTCGGATGCGACGAAAAGCACTCAAAAATCATTTTTAATTCGATTCTGTTGTTTAAATTTAAAAATAGAATATAAACAATAGACAAGCATATCGGTTTAGATCATAGATGTGCAGCTAGTACTCTTTTGAGTCATCGTGTTTTCACACCGATAGTAGCTTGATCGTTTTTTCACACCAACATGTCCGAAAGCTTGCTGCTTGTTTACCGATTCAAAGTCAGTTGCTGTTCTGCCGTATCGCTCTGCAAGCAAAATTATTTGTAATAAAAAACACTACACTTAAAAAATAAATTTTAATTGCCATGGACGAATATAAAGAAATTTTTATGTTTGTAAATGGCAAAAATCATAAATGGAAATAATCATTGGAGATGTTGATATTTGATTTTTTTTTAAAGATTTAGTTTTAATTTTTAATTTTTTTAATTTTAATTTTTTACTCAGTGTACTACTTTTGTTTTCTCTGCTTTTGTTCTGCTTGCTCCGTTCAACTTAACACAGTCGCAAAATTCGTAAAACTGATTTGAAATGCGTTTGTGTGAGTTTGCACATGTCTGGTTTAGATATTTGTTGACAATACAAAAGGCAAAAAAGCATGGTTATATGGCCTTTTCAATAGTTTTTGTTTCCAGGGAAATTTACCCATATCCACCACTCCGGCCCTATCTAGAAAATTCCCCTTTTCTTTCAAATCCACCACTTATCTTTCACCATCTATGGTTTTTTGCTTATCTATGTATAATAAGAAATCGGCACATGTGTTTACATAATTTGCTGAAAATGTGTGAATTCTTTTATTAATTTTCAAATATATTTGAAATGATTTCTGAAGATTGGTGACTACAATTCAATAACAAAATTTTTAGAATAAATTGAAAATCTACTTGCATGACTCTCTCTTGACAAATAGCAAAGACTTCTTCTATCGATACTCAGCATTGGCTTTGGTAAGAGTCAGTCATGACGCAATGTTGACAAATAAATAGAACGGTCTTTTACAGTTTCAGTCTTTCACACCCCAAGTCTAAACTAGTGACATCTCAAGAAGGTTTCATATAAAGTGTCATCACCCACTGGCATTGTACTAAGGAAGTTCCTCTGCTAATATTGTCAAACAAAATTTTCCAACTGGTAGCTGTCATCATGCAAGTGTTAATAAGAATCACTACTTGGGATCTGGGAATAGACCTGATATACATTGTTGATGAGAATCGTAAAGATGATTTTTAATTATATGAAAAGTTTGATAAAGTTTATGATAATATTTCATAGTTCTTGGAACAGAATTTCACAAAAGTTCGTCTCATAGAACCTCTGCAACCTCTTCTGTAAACGCTTGAAAGGCTAATCGACGCACACATCCGCAAGAACATGGATGGATCTCCCAAAATATCACGCAGCTAACATGCATATCTAGAAGGCCACTCAACCGACACAGCCCTGCACGAAGTCGTCAGAACTATTGGGAGGTCCTTGGAGCACAAACAATATACCCTCGCTACCTTCTTGGATATAGAGGATGCTTTCAATAAAGTGAGCTCAGCGGAAATATTCCTCAAGAGTTGGATAGTGACAATGCTAGAGAGCAGAATTATCAACGCCTCTATGGGAAGCAGCGAGTCATCAAAGCGAGTGAATAGGGGAACTCCCCAGGGGCGAGTCATCTCCAGCCGTGATCTCGTGATCAACAAAATACTACCGAAACTGGACAATATGAGGATCAAAACCGTGGCGTATGCGGATGACGTGGTATTAATGGTGTCTGGTTTGTTCCCATCTGTGTTGAGCGAAATCATGAATGGGGCCTTGAAATCACTTAACGATTGGGCCACAGGGAGTGGTCTTGGAGTAAATGCAGGGAAAACTGAGGTCATGCTTTTTACCACGAAGACCAGGATGCCAAAGTTTAATCCTCCTCGGCTAAGTGGAATAGAGATTCCTCTGTCAACTCACGCCAAGTACTTGGGCGTGATTCTAGACCTTAAACTTTCCTGAAAGCGTAACATAGAGCACCGCGCACAGCAGGCAACCGTGCCGAAAACCGGGTCTCCGCCTGAAAATGGTGCTATGGATGTACACTAGCATAATCAGGCCAATACTCTCCTATGGAGCAATGGTATGGTGGCCTGTTGCAGGGAATACATCCACCATGAAACTGTTGTATAGAGTACAGAGATCAGCTTGCATCGGCATAACACGGCAATGAGGATGTGTCAAGCTGAAGCCCTTAATGCAATGCTTCATATTATAGCAATCGACGTTCACATCACAGCTAGTACGGCCTGGAGTGCCACCCGACTAAATGCTCTTGGACTCCGGAAGAGCAACGCATATGGCCATGCGAGTATACTACAAACAATCCCAAGAGAACTCAATATAACAACCGATTACTGCACCTCCTCATTGACGCTCGATAACCTATTCGATATCAGGTTTCCCTAGAGAATTGAGTGGGATAAAGGGGAACCACTTACAGGTTTTGACACCAAAGTATTTACGGACGGATCCAAAATGGAATGTGGAACCGACTCGGGTGTTTTCTCCGAAGAGGCAGGCCTCAATTTATGATTCAAACTCCCAGACAAGTGCAGCGTTTTCCAAGAGGATATACTGGCCATCAAAGAAGCCTGCGCTCTTCTACTACAGCGTAGAACAGAGCGCATTGGAATATTTGTAGATAGCCAAGCGGCTCTCCTAGCACTTAAATCTAACAACACTGCTTTTAAACTCATTAGCGAATGTAGGGACAAACTTGTCGAGCTAGCTCAACTCGCCAATGAGGTTCTTACTTGGATACCAGGTCATAAGGGTCTCCTAGGAAACGAAAAGGTAGACGAACTGGCTAGGTTAGGATCCTCTTCCACCGAACTCCATATGCTGTCAGTCGCAACGCCTATAGGGTTGGACAAAAGAGGTAGTTTCATGCATTACCTTGAACGAGCGAAGACCAGATGTGGTAGGACGGACACGTGCCGCATATCCAGAAACACATGTCCAGAATATAACATTCACGGGACTAACTCCCTGATCAGCCATAATCGGGGAGACATATCTAGGCTAACTGGCGTGGTGATCGGGCACTGGCCAATTGGTAATCACGCAAGACGGTTGCAGCTGCCATACAATGACCACTGCCGTGCATGCGTTGACGCAGAAGAGGAGGAGCCGGTGGAGCATCTTCTCTGCAGTTATCCGGCTCTGATGAATAGACGCCGGAAGACTACGGACCGTCCCTTCCTGCATAACCTCACTGAGATACACGAGATAGATCTAAGGCATCTAATGAGGTATCTCCGATTAACAGGCTGGATATAGACAGGTTACTTTGAAACTTCCGGAGTGATATGGTATGCAAAACGGTGTCTGAAGACACTAATTGATGCTAAATAGTATCTTTAACAACCGCGAAAACCAACCAACCAGAACCTCTGCAAATGTATATATGTATATAAATAAAATATACCTTATATATTCAGTTTTGTTTCAAAATTAATACGGAAACCCTAATCATGTTGCTTGTCTATACAAGGATTTCTGGAATGCCTCATATGTATGTTGTTAGCATTGCACTTTGTTGACGATGCATACAATTTAAAGCGTTAAAATGAAAACCAGGAAGTTATAAATGCAAAAGAGTTGCAAGGAAATGAATACATGTTTATGGATACAAATTGAAATTGAAACTTACCTCACATATTGATTGGCTTATATTATGTAAATTTAAACGAAATATGCGATCCCTGAAAAGAGAAGGAAAAAAATATTAAATTTCAAGTAAAGTCAGACAATAAGGGAGAGAGAAATCTATTAAATGTTTTTCATATAATTTTTGCATTTAAAATAATTACTTATTTTCCTGTTCGGATTATTGCCAATGACGGGTCAGTGAAAAGAAATACTGCTTCTCAATTGCAGGGAATTTCGTAAACTTATATTTTTGCTACAATAGAATTTTTAAATTTTATAAAAAGTAATTTTCCGTTGCCACGAATATAGCGTGTAACACGCTACGTTGCTGCGGAACTTATTTTGTAAAATTTTTATTAGGGACGAGCGAAATCCAGCTAATATCAAACACAAAGACATTAATGTCCTTATAACAACAAAACAAACAAACCAGAGAAATAACCATTTATAAGACAGCTTTTCCACAGCTTTCTGTGTTTTACACAGCTAGATAATTATTTGGAGTAGACGAGACATTTCGAGTTTCGTCGCGAGATATTCAGTAACCAATTCAATCATTTTTCATTATATTTGTAGTGTGTTTTTATATAAAGGACATGACATGTTGCCGGTTGTTTATCCCCATCCACATCCTTTGCTATAACGACCATTAACATTGTAAAAGGTTAAGAGTATAATGTCTTTTATGTTTTGATACATTGACATTTTAAGGCTTTAACCTAAGCAACAACCCAACACCTGATGTCTTCTTGAACTTTATGAACTGATTGATGGATACATCGTGTGTGTGTGTGTGTGTGTTTGTGTGTAGTCATTAAGAGACTTTGTGGTGAAATCCCTCAAACGCCACTGAAACCAAGACAAGTCACTCAAAGCCATTTATACATATTACCAGTGTCAGAGGTAATGTCTCCAAGTACATCCTCGACTAATACTGTGACATGAGTTAGTGATTAATCTAAAGGAATATACAGTTTCTAGGAAACTTACATTTTTCATTTTGTTGGAATATACAATTCCTTCATGTGGTCGATTTCCTTTCATGGGAATTATAATTTATTGGATTTGTAGCGTGATAGGTCAATAATGTAGATTCATTTTATTTTTGGAACACTTTAAATTATTGAAGGATTTCTAAATACACAGCCACTGTAATTCCCTTTCTTAGAATAACCACATATGGGTTTAATGCTGTTGAAAGAAACTAAATTAAATTTAACATTTCAATCGCACTGCAGCAGGATTCAAGATTCGAGATTTGGAGTAATCTAATATTCAGATATAGATATAGATAGGAGATTTATATGGTCTTGAGCTTGACAAATAGAATAGAAAAGGACCAATAAAACAATTGCCTGTAAACATTGTATTGTCTTTTAGACAACAACAAAAATCATTTATAATGAGGACCAATGGTTCTTTGGAGTTGGAAAGAAGTTGTTTGCAAATGTTTTCTTGTGTGTTTTGCTTACGATATTTTTCGCACACTTGCATTGTGGAAAATGCACAATTCAGATGAGTTTTCGTTTGCATTTAGTTTGATGAATTTGTCAAAAGCAGCATTTGAAAAAACCGCTGATGAAGATCTGTGGCCAGATCTGAAATAGCTACACGGTTTGCCAGGAATCATAAGGATGCATTCTTCTTCTTTTTAAAAAAACTATATCTCTGTTTATTGTGATATAGATGGTCTTGAGCTTGACTAATAGAATATAAAATTACCAATAAAAAGGCCGAATAAATAAAAAAAAACTCATCCCTAAAAGCTGATTATTACATTGAAAACACGAAACTTCTATTGAAGTGCATTCGGGACTCTATAAGAAGAATATCGAATCTTTATAAAGAGCGTCTCAGCAGGATTGCACTTTTTAGCTTTAGTGTAATTTTTATTTTGTGCAAGTGGCAACTCTGAAATTTGCTGGCTATTACACATGCTTATTCCGATTAATAAAAATGGAGCGGTTTGCGAAAGAACAACGCGTTTCACTTGTGAAAACTTATTACAAAAAATTGGAAAGTTATGCTGAGACCGCTCGCAAACTTCGAATAATTTTCAGTCGAGAAAGTGCACCAATGGGTCAACCATTTACAACTGCATCGGTTATGAACACTAAGGCTCCTGTGCGAGAACGTACCGGTCGGTCTGTTGAAAACATTGCTGCTTTAAACGACAGAGACGCCGAAAACCCTAAAACATCAATTCGTCATCGTTCTCAATAATTTCAAATTTCACGAAGCACTAAGCAGCGAATCCGCCTTCATGCGTATAAAATTCAGCTCACTCAGGAGCTCAAACCAGCAGGCAATGGAAAGCGTCAGCAATTCGTTCAATGGGTAATGAAGCAAAGTAAAGTCAATTAAAATTTTTCAAAAAAAAGGCATCTTCTCCGATGAAGAGCATTTCCATCTTAGTGGCAATTCCAGACAAAATTGTCGAATTTGAGGCATAGAAAATCCTGCTGCAATCCATGAGAAACAAATGCACCCACAGCGAGCAACTGACTGGTGCGGATTTTGGTCAGGCGGCTTGATTGAGTCTTAATTTCTTAAAGATGAGACCAAAATTGCAGTGACAGTGAAGGGCACGTGATAACGGATCTGAACGACATATATTTTCAGCAAGATGACGCCACCTCCTACACAGCGCATGAAGCAATCTATTTATTTCAGCAACGAATTCTAGAACAAATTATACCAATACATTTTGATGTTAACTGGCCAGCAAGATCACGCGATTTAACGCCTTTGGATTGCTTTCTTTGGGGTTTTGTGAAATCTTAGGTTTATCTCATACCAGAAGCAATTCCTGAACTTAAATCCGTGATCCAATGCGTCATCGGTAAGATACAACCAGATCTCCGTGAAAAAGTCATTGAAAATTTCATGAAAAGAGTAATGATCTGTCATCAAAACCGTGGGGGACATTTGACGGTTGTTTTATTCCATACTTAATAGGAGAATGTCTTCTTTACAGTCCAATAAAAAAATCAAAACTATCTCAAAAACGGCCTCTGTAACACGAAAAAACGGCCTCTGTAACATATTCTGCCAAAAATATTCTGCAGGAACCAAATATATATTTGCAACACATTCAAACATGTATATTTTTGCAAGTCGCAAACTCATGTGTATTTAAATGCAAACATTAGCATGTTAACTGACAAATATGTATGTTTTTACGTGGAAACATAAGCGTGTTTCCCCCAAACCTCTACTTACGTGGAAACATATGCGTATTTTCTCCCAAGCATAATAATATTTAGAAACGAATAATTCTTTCTTTCTTTATTTATTATAATTAATTTTCTCAATATATATAAATATTTATATATAAATATATATAAATATATATAAATATTCAATATTTATAAATAATTAATACAAAAAATCAAAATATTTAAAATGAATCTTTTTACATGTACTTGCATTGAATACACTGCTTTTTTTATGAAATGAGAATCTGCTGCTCTTTTACTTCTCGTTTCTTTGTTGTCTCTCACATTTTTGTTCTCAGAAGGTTTCAGCTATGCCTTAGTTATCACTATGCGTTGGTACACAAACAATATATTTATATGCAAATCTAGTTCATGCAAGAGAAGCGTGTATTAATTACTTGTGTTTTTTTTATTATATTTCACAAATGGTCCGACATTACGATTTTTTCATTGGAGGCTCGGCAGGAAAAGGGCTTCACGTCGTTGCCCTTTCCAGTTTCTTTCCTCAAAGCGTTTCTCACTTTGATACCACAGATAAATAAAGGGGTTTTCAACAGAGACGCTACAAAAGTTAATTGATAGGGACAGCAAACGACGCGATACTTTTTCCCGCTCTTTTGACATTTCTCTTCAGTAAGGTTTGCCATTTCATCAGGGAAAGATATACGAGCCAACAACGCGTCGAAATTATTAAAATTTACTACCGAAATTTGGTGTCAGTGGCCTCAACTTTAAGAGGCCAACTTTAAGAGGCCTCAGCAATCAGCGATGAGGCTCGTTTCTGGCTGAATGGTTTCGTCAATAAGCAAAATATGCGTTATTGATCAGACAGCAATCCACACGTAATCCATGACTCATCATTGCATCCCGAAAAAATTATGGTTTGGTGCGGTTTATGGGCCGGCGGCGTGATTGAGCCGTACTTCTTCCGTGATGATCAAGACCGGCACATTACTGTGAATCCGAATCGCTACCGTTTAATGATAACCGAAAATTTTTGGCCCCAATTGGATAATAAGGACTTGGTGGACATGTGGTTCCAACAGGACGGCGCCACAAGCCACACAGCGAATGCCACAATCAATTTATTGGAAACCAAATTTGGTGAACGTGTTATCTCACGAAATGGCCCAGTCGATTGGCCGCCTCGGTCGTGCGATTTGACGCCGTTAGATTATTTCCTGTGGGGCTACTACGTCAAGTCTATGGTCTATGCCAACAAGCCAGTGACGATTGATGAACTTCGTACGAATATCGAACGTGAAATTGCAGCAGTACCGGCCGATTTATACTTGAAAACCGTCGAAAATTGGGTTCAGTGTCTGGACTTCTGCAAGCGTGCCCGTGGTGGCCATGCAAAAGAAATCGAGTTCCATACATAATGGCATCGAACGTACTTTCACAAACATATAGAATTTCATTGGTATCTAAAACCGGTTTTGTTTTATTTAAAAAACCCGATATATGCGAAACACATACACCAAAACCAAAGCAACATCACAAACTATTTAACCATCCCAGGGTTTATCTACTTTTTTTCACTGATCAAGCGCTTTTGATATCGTCTGTCCGATGAACCGTTGACGACTGAATACATGAAACTAAAACGCAATACATCAGGCAAACTAAGAAACACTGACTTCATCTGTAATTTGCACGTACATTCAGAAATATTTATGAATCACTCACTGAGAGAATAATGCACAAAAACAGATGCACACTTACAAGTTATACACACTCGTTGTTCCTCTTTTATTCTCTTGCTCTCGAGAGAGCATAGACAGTGCAAAAAGACAGCTGTATTTATATCACAAACACAGATATATTTGGGTCGCAAACACATATGTTATAACATATTAATCATTGTGTCTCAAACATGTAATATTGAATAGCAAACATAATGCGTTTGGGCACAAATATATTGTATTTGCGACAAGTTCCAAACACATCTTATATTTGCATCCAAACAACAAAACACTACATATTTTTCAGCGTGTATATGGAAAGCAATATTAATTTTGGAAAACGTGTTACATTAAAAGCACCATATATTGTAACATCAGATACAAAAAACATTTAAATCCATTGGTTTTTGAGGAAACGGCATGAATTTAAAATAAAAACATTAAAAAAACACCAACATTTTTACGCTTTTTTTGGGGAAAAAGGGTGACCATATTTTTATCAATGCTAGAGGAAATTGTGTCCAAACATATTAAATTTCTGCATGTGTTTGAAACACAGCTAAATGTTAATTAATTTTGTGAACACCAGAGTTTTCTATATTTCACTCAGCTTTCTCCATAGCCCGAAGTCGATTTAAAAAAAATCATATGTGGTATGAAATACTTCAACATGCAAAGCTGCCGCGCAATTTCTGCAAATTGTGATATCTGTGGCCGTCGGTGGTGCAATGGTAGTATTCGTGGCTCTTCTTTCTATCCAACAAGGATCAGGTTGAAAATTAATCTAACTAGAAACAATAATTCCTAAAATTTTCTGAAAAATCCCAGCTGTGGGTTTTTTAGATTTTTTTTGCGATTTTGGAATTTTGTAATGGCGAATTTTTGAAGCTTTTTCTGATTTTGAATCTACATCATAGGAGGAAACGAACTGCTTCATTTTTGTGGTATATATAATTTCTTTCTCTAGTTTAATTTTTAAAAAATTATTAAATTAATTAATTATTAATTATTAAAGTAAAAGATTGATTTATTCCGAAAATGACTACGTTGTATCAAATTGTGTTTTTAACAATAATTTGTAATTCATATGTTTAATATTATTTTTTGAATAGTAAAAATACTATAGGTGATAACGCGTCCAACGGTACCAAATATATAAAATATAAAAAATGTTTAAAAAAACTTTAAATGTTCAAAAAATGTTTCTATTTATAGAGATATAGTATTGTCTTGAGCTTGAATAATAAAATAAAAAAGTACCAACAAAAAATACGAATAAATAAAAATCACCACTGTTGACTGAAGAACACAACAAAATTGCAGGTAATTGTTATTGGCTGTAAAACATTGTGTTGTCTTTTAGGCAACAACAAAAAAATTACAGCAGACAGTTGTCCGAGGCCTTCGGCCACGGACTGTCTCTGCAGGTTGTGTCAGAGACACGGCCATTAAGTTTAACGTAGAATACGCCATCCGATAAGACAGAAAACATATATAACAATAAATTCATTTGCTTATATTATTTATCATTTATTGTTATATATGTTTTCTGTCTTATCGGATGGCGTATTCTACGTTAAACTTAATGGCCGTGTCTCTGACACAGCCTGCAGGGACAGTCCGTGGCCGAAGGCCTCGGACAACTGTCTGCTGTAATTTTTATATTTACCAACGGCATTTGATTCAAGTCCGTTTAAAAAAAAAAATATTATGTTCAATTTTTTTAAACTTAATTTAATTTATGTATTTTAATTAATATTTTTATTGAAATAAGTTCTGCGAATGTTGAGAGGGCCGCCCTAATATTAAAAAAGGTTTACCTTATCGAGTCTTCGCATTAGCATTCGAGCGTTGTGTGAAAGCTTTACGCTTTACAATTCAAAATTAATGTTACAACAGCTTTATTGAAGCTTTCGCAAAAAAGCTTTATTACGTTAGCTTACTGTTTGTTTCACTTTTTACTAGATACATGTTGCCAAGCAACATTAGCTTGCTGTTCGTTTCACTTTTTACTAGATACATGTTCCTAAGCAATGTTGAGCAACCAAAAACACTCAACCAAACACCACACATATGTTTGAGTGTATATGTTTAAATAATTTTCATTTGAGAAATTAAAATACTAGAAATATATCAACCAATATGAAATGTATATCAAACGAAAGATAACATCTTCATTTACCTACAAAAAAAATTTTAAAAAAATTCATCTAGCCGTTTCCTCAAATTCAATGAAATAAAGATTACAACAATAAAAACCTGACATGACTCCTCATACCGTAAGGTAAGACGTATTCTACGTCAAAATCATTTCTATTGGGGACCGATAGTTCTGTGGAGATGGACAGAAGTTGTTTGCAGATGTTTTCTTGCGTGTTTTACTTGCAATATTTTTCGAAGAATTGCATAGTGTAAAATTCTCAATTCAGATGCGTTTTCGTTTGCATTTAGTTTGATCATTTTTTCAAAAGCAGCATTGCGAACAACAGCTGATGAAGATCTCTGGCTAGATCTAAAATAGTTGTAAGGTTTGCCAGGAATCATGAGAGTGCATTTGCAAAATTAGTTTTTTAAAAAACTATAGCTCTATTTATAGAGATATGGAATAGTCTTGAGCTTGAATAATAAAATAAAAAAGTAAGAATATTTGAAATATAAAAAAGTATGCAATTAAGTCCTGACTGCATCAAGCATTTTTCTTATTTTGTTACATTTCATATCGATTGCGCAGCATATATTAACTATATTAACTGAAAATTTTAATTTAGCAAAGAAATTTAAATTTAAGTTAATATTGTTTATTTTTAACCATTTTATTAAATCAAACTTGTGTATATTGTACCATGTCGCTTCGCAACCAAAATTATAACAAAATGTAAAATTAAAATTTGTAATAATTTATGCAACATTTAAACTTATTATTACCAGTTCACTCACCCATCATCCAGCATAACCATTCATATCCATCCATCCACTTAAATAGATTAATTTTATTCTAACATTTCCCTTCGTTATAAAAGTTGCCAAATTATGTACTTAACTCGTACTGTAACCCCTCATTTGTCCGAATCCTCTTTGCAAATTAGCCTAGTAATTTTCCCAGAAGCTCGGTGACAGCAATAATAACAAAAAAATCGGGTTGCCAGTTTCAAAATGTTAAAATTGGGGAGGACAACACAAAAAAGAAAAGGTCGAACCTTTTCCCCATTTCTGAATACAAATTTAAGACAAAAGTGAGAGTATGCAATTGGGTTGTTTGTCTAGTTTAAAGTAAAGGAGAAAAGCTAAAAGGTTGGTAAAAAAAAAAAAAAAACAGCCAACAAATCATAATTTTTCACAATGAAATACTATGGAATTATGAATGACTTTCAATGGAATCACGGGGACAGAAACAGAGGAAACACGGCCATCCAAATACGACAACTTAACTTCTAGTATATGGTTTGGCTTAAAAAGATACGAACTGGAGCACAAGTAATAACCTTAATGGCCATGGGAATGGTAATGATGATGGCGTTGACGATGGTGATGACGATGAGGATGAGGATGTCGCTAAAGATTGTGATGCTGTTAGTAACTAGTGCTGTTGCTGGTGATGCTGATGTTGATGATGATTATGATGACTTTAATGATGGGTCCCTGTTTAATGGTGATGTAAACGACATTTGCGGCAAAAGGTTATAATTCTGCTGCAAAAGCAGCAAACAACCATTGCGGGTATGTCAATATTTTTTACTTTTTTTTATATTTTCAATATTTCAAGATATTTTCCAACAAAAATTGTTTTCAAAAGTACTTAAAAGGTCATTAGATATTAGACGGAAAAGTGAATGGTTGCTAAGCACTAATTCAGGCAAAACTTATTGCTTCCTCCACTTGTAAGAACAAATAAGTTTTCAAGTTGTAAATATTTAAAATTTAAAGGATTTAGGTTAATGTTTCCTGAATATAGGTTAAAGATGTAGTAGTTCGTCCTTCTACCTTGCCATGAGTAATTGTGAAAACAAATTTGTTTACGTTGGTATATGCCGTTTGTTTCGTTGCTCTTTCTTCATTTTTCTATGTCTGAGCCGTTAAGTATTCTCTATATTGCGGTTAAATTGTTCCCTAACAACAATCATTAATCTTCATTTTATAACTACTTCTTTTGCCAGAGTTGCCGGTGTTGGCTCCTCCAAATGTTTTTACAGCGGATGATTTTAAACTGTGCAGCAAGCAATCTTCCCCATTACCAGCTATCAACCCGTGCCATGTTTTAGTAAAAGGAAAGTACACCAAGGTTTCGCAAAATACAGTCAAACAGGCACCATCATTCGTTTTGGATTCAGGAATGGCCTTAAATATGTACTCATTTATTTAGGTCTGTAAAAATTAATAAGACTTAAATGACACCAGTTTTAAATTCAAACGGATTTGTATTTGGTTTCGTAAACTTAAGAAAGTACAACTTTTACTTTGGGGAATTTTATATTAAAATTAATTAAATTAAATTAAAAAATTCTTTTGGTATATTGTAGGTCGGGGCATCGTTGGTGCAATGGCTAGTGTGCGCGGCTCTTGTGCATGTGAACGTAGATTCGATTCCAGCTGTGACCACCTTATATTTTCTTCAACAATGGCCACCTCGCTTAGTGATGGCGACACTATCGAGTATTTAGCCATGAAAAGCTTCTCAAAATACCGTTCGGAATCGGTGTTAAACTGTAGGTCACAATCAGTGAGTATAAAATTAGAAAGCGCACAGATCACTGGTTATGAGAAGGTCTCCCCAATTCCTTCGTGGGATGTAGTGGAAAGCGGTATTTTTTTTTTTGTTTTTTTATATTTCAGATTTATTAGAAATATGAAATATTCACACTATTTATAGAACACGATTTCATTAATGTGGCTGCCGCGGCAGGCTTCGCTGTAACTCCTCCTCTCAGCCAAATTTTTCAAAACTTGTTGATGTGTTAACATCTGTAGAGGCGGGTAAGGGCTATATTCACAAAGTGAATACATCCAAACACAGTTTGTCCGACTGCGATCACACAGATTGTCCGACTGAGATCACAGATGGTTTGGTGGTAAACACCTCCGAAACGGCTGGACTGAGTTGTGTGAAATTTTGTGTGCATAAAGGGTAGGTCTGAGAATCGGCCAACATCTATTTTTTATACCCCTAAATGAGAAGGGTGACCACCCACCCATATATAGAAAAAAACACACACACTGATGTAGCAGAGCAAAGAGAATAATGACGTGGTTATACGTATATAAAAATGAGATAGAAAGAGAGCAACAAAAATATTGAACTTGTGTAGCTTATGTACGAACATAACAATGTATGTCATATGATTGAACGCCTTTTTAAATTCTTTATATTAACTTCACCCGTCTGTATGCATGTATGCCGAAAAACATTGCGATTGATTTTTAACCCTTTTCCCGTGATCCAATCGAGCTGAAACTTCGCAGGCAAACTAATGGCAACGACAAAAATAAACTATCAAAATATGGGCGAGATTGGATATAGGGTCGTGGTACCTCCCATACAAATCACAAATTAAAATTCCATTATTTCTGCTCCTGTTAATGGTATTTGAACAAAATTGGGTATGTTGGTTAGGTGCATATTCTAAGATCTGCTGCAAATATGGGCGGGAATGGACAAAGGGGCGTGGTCATATCTAAAGAATTTATAGTCAAAAACAATTTTTTTACGAGTTGGTTTTTTATTATTGTGAAAGGTAAGTCAAATCAAATGTGGGTGTGTAGCGTATGTACGAATATAACAATGTATGTATGTAACGGGTTTTTCAATAAAAGCGCTACAAAAGTTTTTTTAAATAAAACAAAACCGGTTTTAGATACCAATGAAATTCTTTATTCCTGTGAAGGTACGTTCGATGCCATTATGTATGGAACTCGATTTCTTTTGCATGGCCACCACGGACACGCGTTTTCAATTTTCGATGGTTTTCAATCGTTCGAATTTCACGTTCGATATTCGTACGAAGTTCATCAATCGTCGCTGGCTTGTTGGCATAGACCATAGACTTGACGTAGCCCCACAGGAAATAATCTAACGGCGTCAAATCGCACAACCGAGGCGGCCAATCGACTGGGTCATTTCGTGAGATAACACGTTCACCAAACTTGGTTTCCAATAAATTGATTGTGGCATTCGCCGTCCTGTTGGAACCACATGTCCTCCAAGTCCATATTATCCAATTGGGGTCAAAAATATTCGGTTATCATTGAACGGTAGCGATTCGCATTCACAGTAATGTGCCGGTCTTGATCATCACGGAAGAGTACGGCCCAATGACGCCGCCGGCCTATAAACCGCACCAAACCGTAATTTTTTCGGGATGCAATGATGTCTCATGGATTACATTTGGATTGCTGTCTGACCAGTAACGCATATTTTGCGCCAGAAATGACCCTCATTGCCTCATTCAGCCAGAAATGAGCCTCATGGCTGATAGTTTAGGCCTCTTAAAGTTGGCCTCTTAAAGTTGAGGCCACTGACTATAAATTTCGGTAGTAAATTTTAATAAGTTCGACTCGTTGTTTGCTCGGATATCATTCCATGATAACATGGCAAACCTTACTGAAGTGAAATGTCAAAAGAGCAGGAAAAAATATGGCGTCGATTTACTTTTGTAGCGTCTCTGTTGAAAACCCCTTTATATGCAAGTGTCTATTGCTTTGCGTTCTTTGATTTTTGTGGGAATAAAACAAAAAGTATTGAGCAAGAAAATAATTACACATGTGCTTGCACTGGTCTTTAAATAATTTTAAGTATTAATATTATTTAAAGAAAACGTCATTATATGATTGAACGCGGTTTTTTATGTTCCAATGCATCATTTACAAATGTGTTCACAGAAATCGAACAGGTACCGTGTAGCAGAAAGGTGTTAACACATCGCCGGTGAGTTCGAACACTCTTTGGATTTTTTAACGATTTCTGGTTTCATCTCACGAATGGATTAGTCGATACTAGCCTCAAGGATGTGGATCGTTTCTGCATTTATCGCGTAAAACTGGTAGTTGCGACAAAGAGTCTAAAGGGTTCAAGAGTCCAAATCGCAGCACCGAGGCGGCCAATTGATATCGCCATGACGGCTGATAACACGTCTTAAGAACATACTGCGCAACACATCGATTGTTTGATAAGTTGTGTCACATGTTACTTCATTCTGTTAACCCTAAAGACTATAAAAGTTTATGTCTTCCACTGCAGTCCATATATAAGTAAATTCCGTAGTCATGGCTCTGTAGTGCTCGCCGTTGACTAAAATAACGTTTAGAGTAGTATTATCGAAAAATGGACCAATAATGCTACCAAATCTACTCCAAACTGTCACTCTATGTGGATGCATGGGCTTCTAGACATTGAATTTGGTTCACAAGCAAGCCAATCTTACGAACTTTCGGCACAATCTTGCGTACCGCATGCGCTTCGGCCAGGCGTATTCTGGCAACACCATGGGAAAGTGTTAGCATTGTTAGGTTAAAGTGAGTCAGAACGTAGTGGCGTGCAAGCAGAACCTGGTGTTTTCAGTAACTCGAATTGTTCACCTCAGTCAAGAAATGGAAATAACTCGTCAACATTTTTGTGCGATAATTTTAAAATTTCGCTAACTTTTCATTTCCAAATTTTGTAGGCAAAATCAATTACAGGGTTGTTACGCCAAAGTTATTTCGATCGAAAACAATTGTTCGATAATTGTTTGGGACCAGAATTTTGACATGTCTGTAATTTTAACCATCAACAGTAACACCACATGAGTTAAAAATAAAACGGAGTACGTAGAGCAATTATAAATACAATAGTAGCAAGGTAAATCAAAAATAGGTGGTATCTCACTGCAACAAAAATTTCCGTTTAGAGATAAATGACAAAATTTCTTACGAAAATCTCGCAAGAACTGAATACGGGGCTTTACCGCGAAACGAAGAACGAAGAATAGAAAAACGCACCTACTCGTTAGTCGTGAGATGCAAAAATACCACCAAAATATACGACTCGAGAGCTGGAAAGGAGAGCAAAACAAAAAGCTGAGTTGTGTTTATTTGTTCTTCTTTTCTGTTTTATCTTTTAATCTTTTTTATCTTTATTTCGTATCAAAGGAGTAAAGCGAGCAGCCCATTTGTCCTGGATATGATAGGAGAAGTTACGTCAAGGCTAGTAGTCGATGCTGTGTAATCCACTACTATTGCGGATTGCCGCAGATTCCTTAAAATATCCCATGACCTTATGGCTTTCTGGTTTGTATAACGATCTATAGCGAATATCACGAGGAATGAGTTGCAGCCGCGTTCCTTCCCAGCAAGTCTAGTGGTGGCAGTTGTAGGCTAACTTCCAAGCGCTCGAAATGGGTTGTGCGAAGGGCAGTCATAATACACACCATTGCCATTCCCTGGACTTTTGTTCAGAAGAATTATGTAAGTGGGTCTCTTCAGTACTGGACAGGAAACAATAGTGCCGTAGAGCAATATCGGGCGGACAACAGCTGTACAAATCCAGTAAACTGTTTTCAGGAATGGACGCCAACTTCTACCGATGACCTTTTTAACATAATTTCTACCCCTTTACAATAATTTCACAATAATTTGCACAAAAAGTTAATGACATTTAAACCAGGTTACTTAAAATGAGGCTGGTTAATGTGAGCGGCTCTTGTACATGAGAACACGGGTTCAAACCACGCTCTGACTACCTTACATTTCTTTCGACTGCAGTTACATCGCCTAGTGACGGCGACACTATCGAGTACTTAGCCATGAAAAAGCTTTTCAAAATACCGATCGGAACCTGTGTAAAACTGAAGTTTACAATCAGTGAGTGTAAATCCAGAAAGAGAGTGTAATCAGTGAGTGTAAAACTAGTAACTAAGTCCAAATCCCTTCATTGAATGTTTCTCATTTCTTTTGTACATATCAGGTGGTATAAAATACATAAACTGTACCAGAAAGTTCTTAAATGTAATCAAAAACGTTCAAGAAATCTAATAAAACACGGAATGTACCAAAAGTGTTCAAAATATACATTAAATGTACTACAAAGCCACCAGAAAGTACTTTCAGTGTAGTAAAATGTAAATAATCTGTCAAGAAAGTACATACATATCCACACCTTCAAGTGTACAAAAACATTTAATGAACTGTTTCAAAAAAGTGCACATAATATACGACAAAAAAAGGAGATTTTAAAACAAAAATTTATCAAAACCTACATAAAGTATTTCGCTACATAAAGTGTTCCAAATATGAATGTACATGTATTTGTGCACATGTGTACGAAAAGGTACAAGAAGTGTATCAAACAAGTACAAAAGTCTGATGAAAAAATTATTTTTGGAACGAAATAGTGTACCAACCACTACAGTGAGTTTACCAACAAAGTACAATGAGTGTACCAAAACCTAAAAATTTATAACGCACGGAATGACTCTGGACCCTAGGCATATTTGGACAAAATTCGTTTTAGGACCCTTGAAGTCGTCTGTCAGCCCGACTGGCTGGTTGGTTAACACGATAAATGCATAAACCTTTACCTATCAAACATTCTAATCTTTATTATTTGAGCAGACTGACTTTGAGATTGAAAATATGTATTATGGCCACAACCCTTACTCATCGACATATTTAGTAAAAAATAATATTTCGGATCGGGTATTGGTTAATAATATGTACAGTCACTTGAGTGGACCTCCCATACAAACACAGGGCACCTGTCCGACTTGCTAACACGATATCTCTCGTAAGACAGTATCCATCTCAAATCGTATAAATCGTCGTCGATTCGACGAAGAATGACCTTCGATGGTTAATGAATTTAGGTACTATGCTACATTTCGTCAAACAGGACAGGGACCCAGGACAAAAAGAATATACAAACATTAGATGAGCTATATTAATTATTCAATATTTATGTGCTCATACCCGACAGTTTGAAAAAATATTTTTTTTGGAAAACAAAATATTAAAAAAACAAAACTAAATTTCAAATTAAGTGTAAAAATTAAATGTCACCATTTTTAATTTAAATGCAAGCGTTTTATTTGAGAGATCCCTAGAAAATTAAGTAACTAATTCATTTTAATTACGCTCTTTATTGAAAGTATCTAGACCATTGTTGTTGAAGTGCTAAGTAGGCGGACCATTGTACAACCCCATCATGAAGAAGAATATACTTATCGAGGCTAAGAGAAAAATTATTTTCCAATTTTTAGTGCATTTAAAAATAAAACACTGTAACTTAATTTTTTTTAATTATTTTTTTATTCTACTTTACTTATATAAAAAACAACTTGAGAAAATGTGATCCAAATAGGACTTTAGAATATGATTTAATACAAAGTATTTTACAAAAATAGATCACAATTAGACTTAAAATCTTATATTCTTAGATCTTTCCACCATTTTAAAAGGTTGGTGTCACCTGCTTTCCTGTGCAGTCTACTTTGTTTGGTAGCATGTTTGAAGTTTCAACATAAATAACACATTCATATGTAATGGCACTCACTCATTTGCCATCACACACATATAACCACTCCCCCACAGACACATATGCGCGCTTTTTTGCGTCAAAAGAATAAAATTTAGAATCACGTATTTTGCAGGAGTATGAAAAAGTAGATACCCGATTCAAAGTTTTCGCCTCCGAAACGGAAACATACAATAAGTGCTTATTACGAAACTGAACAAAAATGAAAAAGTCACCTACACATTATTACTGCAACTACTAATACTATCGCACCCGCACTTTTACTACATTCAGAATTTAGTGAAGTTGTAGTGGTGCGTAAGCGGAAGTTTGTGTGAGACTAGTGGGATATGTGGATGTGTGTGTGTGCGATTGGCATAAGAGCAGACATTATCACAGACAAAAACATTAATTTATAATTATGTATGCTAACAGTGTTGCCATGCGCTGCACATAGTAAAGGGAGGGAGAGAAGAACGGAACAGGAAGAAACTTAAGGAACCCGGAAATAAGATTTGAAAGTTGTTAAAATATAAAATCATTAGCGCTTCAGAAACAGCTACGTCTCATATGATGATGAATTTAAATTGGTAAAATGTTGATGTATCCATACATCTATCCAGTATAATCCAAAGTGCACAAGTGACATGAGTACATGGTTCATCTATCAATGACAGAAATTTCCAAGCATTCTGCTTTTGTATAAGAGGTAAATGAGGTAAAAGAGGTTTATTGAAATCCTTAGTAGCTTATAAGCTAATTTTTAAGAAAATTTGGATTTGGCTGCTATGGTAATAAATGTTGTCCCAATAAAAGTTGCGGATTTGATTTAAAAATTGGATGCATCTTTTTTAAGAGGTTTGATATTTTTATTGCACTACAAAGTAAACATTTTCCGATTTAGTATGGACTAAAACACCTGCCAAATGACCACCGGGTTTTTATTACAGACACTTGATATTTTCGTCACTCTTTTCGATGCAATTTTGACAAAGATGTGCCACCGATGACGCTTTGAATTTCCATGTGGAGCTCAGGAATTGTTTGTGATTTATTAGCCAAAACTAGCTGTTTGTGAAGGCGAAAGTCGCCCGCTCGTGTCCAGCTCACATATGCATTCGCCATCTGTTGACTAAATTAGCACAACATTTGTTGGGTTCATGGGAACGTTAGTGCTAATACACCAACACTACATCAACGAGACGTTACCGACAGCTGTCCATTAGGTGATAGTAAAAAGGACGATCGCAGCTGTGACAACTAACAACAGTTACCAGCGCGGAGTGTATAAATTCGGATCAACTTAGTACTTGAGGCGATTATAATATCGTAGTAGTAAATTAGATAGCCTCCTTGTGTGATCCAGTTCAAAGTGTTGATATTGCAGTAATCCATATCTGGTCTCCGTCTCACTAACTATCTTCTCCCTAGTTCCCTTTGAGGTCTTGAACTTTGTATCTGCATTTTCTCTGGTTGTCTTTGGTTTCTAATGTTTCAAGCCAGAGATTCCCTGTCTGTTGATTCTTTACCTAGTTACCTATTTCAGTTGTTCAAACGAGAGATTACCTGCATGTGAATTCACTGCATTACCTGCCTGTTCTCTGGTTGCCTTTTGTTTCTTATGGTCTTATGTTTCAAGCCCTGACTCAAACGAGAGATTCTTTGCGTGTGAATTCTCTGCATTACCTCCTTTTCTCTTGATGCCTTCTGTTTCTAACGTTTCAAGCCAGAAATTCCCTGCCTGTGGTTCCTCGACCTAATTACCTCTTGCAGTGTCGCAAACGAGATATTCTTTGCATGTGAATTCTCTGCATTACCTACATTTCTCTGGTTTCCCTTTGTTTCCAATATTTCAAGCCAAAGATTCCCTGCCTGTGGTTTGCCGACCTAGTTACCTATCTCAGTGGTTCAAGCGAGAGATTCCCTGAATGTGAATTCCCTGCATTACCTGTCTTTTCTCTGGATGCCTGCTGTTTCTAATTTGTCAACCCAGAGATTCCCTGCCTGTGGTTTCTCGATCTAGTTACCTATCTCAGTGGTTCAAACGAGAGATTCCCTGAATGTGAATTCCCTGCGTTACCTGCCTTTTCTCTGGTTGCCTTTTGTTTCTTATGTTTCAATACAGAGTTTCCCTGCCTCTGAGTTCTCGACCTAGTTACCTCTCTCAGTGGTTCAAACGAGAGATTACCTGCATGCGAATTTACTGCATAACCTGCCTTTTATCTGGTTGTCTGTTGTTTCTAATGTTTCAAGCTATATATTCCCTGCCTGTGGGTTTTCGACATAGTTACCTCTATCAGTGGCTCAAACGAACGATTTTTTGCATGTGGATTCTTTGCACTACCTCCTTTTCTCTGCTTGCCTTTTGTTTCTAATATTTCAAGCCAGAGTTTCCCTTTCTGTGAGTTTCGACCTAGTTACCTACAAGTGAATTCCCTGTCTTTTCCCTGGTTTCCATCTGTTTCTAATGTTTCAATCTAGTTACCTCTCTCATTGGTTCAAACGATAGATTCCCTGCATGTGAGGTCTTGAACATGGTACGTGCCTGGTTGCCTTTTGTTTCCCCTGGTCCAAGCCAGAGGTTCCCTGCATGTGGGTCTCGACCTCGTTACCTATCTCCACCGATTTTTCAATCTAGAGTTTTCCAGCCTGTGGGGTCTTGAACTTGGCTCCTGTCTTTTCGCTGGTTGACTATTGTTTCCCCTGATGCAAGCTAGAGGTTCGCCGCCTCCTTGGTAGAGACCTTGTTACCTATATCTCCAGCTGGTTCAAGAGAAAGGATTCCTGCCTGTTGGGTCTACCTTTCCCCTGGTTCAAGTTAGAGATTTCTGGCTGTAAGTCTTTACCTGCCTCCCTACACTTGTCAACGCTCTAAGCCAGTGAATCCCTGCCTGAGGGGTGTCGACCGTAGTCAGAGGTTTTCTACCTGTGTGCCAAACTCCAGAGTACAAAGTTTCCCCAATAGTCATAAAAGTCTTACTATCTATGGTGGATTTCAGCAGAAGTCTCGACATCGGCCACGAACCATCGACAACGACAACTGCAATAACCCACGGATAGCACGTCACAGGTAGTAATTCACTCACTTACGACTCCGCGCCGCTTATGTCACTTGATTCATCATCATCGGCAGACGGTCATGTACAAGTCACCAACACCTACATAGTACCACCCCCATTGCCGCTTGACGCTAAGACATTTACTGCAATAACATTATTATCATTGAATATTAATTGGTGGTATCGGTGGTACAATGGTTAGTGTGCGCGGCACTTGTGCATGAGAATATGGGTTCGATCCCTGCATTTTCTCTCGACGACGGCCACCTCGCTTAGTACTAGAGACACTATCTAGAAACCGCACAACTCACGGCTGGGTGTGAGAAGCTCTCCCCAGCCCCTTCCAGGGATGTTATGGGAAAATATCTTTTTTTTTTATTAATAGGTTAAAAGTACAATTTATGAAATTCCTGGCGACCACTGAGACCAAAGAATGAAGCAGCACGGCCGCAAATCACACAACCGTTTTTGCCAGTTAACATCGGTGTATCCGGAGATTATTCGGTTTGGAAATAAAGGGTTTTTCAACAGAGACGCTACAAAAGTAAATCGATAGGGACAGCAAACGACACCATATTTTTCCCGCTCTTTTCAGTAAGGTTTGCCATTTCATCATGGAAATATATACGAGGCAACAACGAGTCGAAATTATTAAAGTTTACTACCGGAATTTGGAGTCAGTGGCCTCAACTTTAAGAGCGCTACGTCCAATTTATGGTCGTCATATTCATCCTACCAGATCAACAATTGAGCGTCTAGTGAAAAAATATGAATCCACAGGCACAGTACAAAATGTTCTCGTGCCAGTGAGACAAAGAAGTGCCGTAGTGTCGAGAATATTGCT
Source organism: Phaonia tiefii (assembly GCA_963931995.1). Lineage (NCBI taxonomy): Eukaryota > Metazoa > Arthropoda > Insecta > Diptera > Muscidae > Phaonia > Phaonia tiefii. The sequence goes on along the minus strand of OZ008371.1, from coordinate 174,764,846 downwards.
GCCGCTGAGGCTTCAGTTCAAGAAAGCCCAAATGTGTCTCTCACACGTCATTCTCAAGCGTTAGGCATCTCTGTGACGTCGTTGTGGCGAAATTTGCGAAAAGATCTTGGCCTACATCCTTACAAGATCAAATTGACGCAAGACCTGAAGCCGCTGGACCACCATAAGCATCGTATGTTCGTGAATTGGGCTGAGCAACAACTTGAAAATGATTCGGATTTTCATCGGAAAATCATCTTCAGCGATGAGGCTCATTTCTGGCTGAATGGCTTCGTCAATAAGAAAAATATACGTTATTGGTCAGACAGCAATCCACACGTAATCCATGATTCATCATTGCATCCCGAAAAAATTACGGTTTGGTGCGGTTTATGGGCCGGCGGCGTCATTGGGCCGTACTTCTTCCGTGATGATCAAGACCGGCACATTACAGTGAATGCGAATCGCTACCGTTCAATGATAACCGAATATTTGTGGCCCCAATTGGATAATATGGACTTGGAGGACGTGTTATTCCAACAGGACGGCGCCACAAGCCACACAGCGAAAGCCACAATAAATTATTGGAAACCAAGTTTGGTGAACGTGTTATCTCTCGAAATGGCCCAGTCGTGCGATTTGACGCCGTTAGATTATTTCCTGTGGGGCTACGTCAAGTCTATGGTCTATGCCAACAAGCCATCCACGATTGATGAACTTCGTACGAATACCGAACGTGAAATTGCAGCAGTATCGGCCGATTTATGCTTGAAAACCGTCGAAAATTGGGTTCAGCGTCTGGACTTCTGCAAGCGTCCGTGGTGGCCATGCAAAAGAAATCGAGTTCCATACATAATGGCATCGAACGTACTTTCACAGGAATAAAGAATTTCATTTGTATCTAAAATCGGTTTTGTTTTATTGAAAAAAACTTTTGTAGCGCTCTTATTGAAAACCCCTTTGGTTGTTCCAATAAATCAGTTGTTGCATTCGCGGTGTGGTATGTCCAGATCCATATCGTCCAGTTGAGGATACAAGATCTCCCTTATCATATTGTTTCATTTTCCATAAAGCAAGGCCCAATCACACCTGATCAAAATCCATGCCCAAAGATTCCTCGTTGCATTTGTTTCTCATGAATCACGAGCGAGTTTTCCAAATACCAAATTTGACATTTTTATTTGTTCACGAGCCCATTCAATTGAAACTGCTCCTCGTAGGCAAATATGTTTTTTTTCCAAAAATCGGTTTTCACTACACTTCGCTCCATCACCCACTGAACGAATTGCTGGGGCTGTGCATGTTCAGATGGTTTGAGCTCCTAAGTGAGCCAAATGTCTTAGGGGTGAAGGTGGGTGTCTTTCGACAAAACTCGCCGCGTGGTACTTCTCGAGGTGGGAAGTTGTTTTGAACAACGCCGAATTAATGTTCCCGGGTCTTCCGGGTAAATCCTGTCTATAACCGACTCAGTATGTTAAAAATTTTTGATAAAAAAAATTGTGATTTACCACAACATCCCATGAGGGGATTAGGGGAGCATCTCCCCTGTGCTTCTTCTAACTTGACACTCACTGATTGGGACCTATCCTTTTACACCGATTCGACACCGAATTTTAGAAAATTTTTCATAGCTAAATGCTGGGACGTATCGCTGTCCCTAATCAAAGGTGGTCAGAGCAAAGATCGATTCACATTCTCATTGAAAAGAGCCGCCCACACTAGATATCGGGTTTTAAATATTGGGAGACTCACAGTTCAGTGATTGTGAGAAGCTCTCCTCTAACTGTGATTATTTTAAATAATATGATCATGAACCAGGTTATGAATTAATATAACATACTTGGATCTTCGAAATAAGAAAACAAAATTAAAATTTTACTGTGCTTTAATATTTTTGACGAATTTAAAGCAACAAATTTCTTGTTCCCTTTCTTTTAATGAATTCTAAGTAAATCTGTGGTAGCTGTTTACAATCTGCTTAGTTCTTTTTCACTTTTCCTGTGGGGCGGAAACGGAAGTACTTAAGAGAACATTTTAGAGCAAAGTTAGTTATTAATTGTAGCAACGATTTAGTGCATATTTCAAGTTTTTTTACATTTTCTATTAAGGATAACAAATGACTGTCTGTTGAAAGACGTTGAAGGAGGAAACATTTGAGTTAAGTGTAGAGCTACTTGGTGATTTTTCCTGTTGTATGAGAAATACCTAAAATTCAATGGTTTTGGAACTGGTAATTTTATTAACTTAAGGTCAAGCAATTGTTATATCTCCATTAGATAGGATATAGATTGTACAAAATTTCAAAGCATCCTTATGATTATGAGGATAAGACAAAATTAATTGTTTCAATGAACAGGACCTCCACGGGATTAGACCAAAGCGTGAACTTTGATAACCTTATAATTTCGAGGTGGTGGACGAACTTATATACCTCGGATCTACCGTAAACTAAAACAACAACGTCGGCCTTGAGATCAAGCGGAGAATTATGCTTGCAAATAGATGATATTTTGGGCTAAGCAAGCACTTTAGAGGTAGAGCTCTCTCTCGAGTAACAAAACTCCAGCTATTCCAGACTCTCATAGAACCTCTCTTGCTTTAGTGCTCAAAATCCTGGATCTTATCGCAAGCAGACGAAATATCTGTAGGAGTCTTCGAGAGAAAAATTACATGAGGTGTCAGGGAACACCCGGTTGGATCGAAGTTCCTTTCGCTATATATTATGTACTAGTTAGTTCCAACACGCCTAAGGCGCCTGTTGACAAATACTGTAATTTAAATGGATCTTTATGAAAAGATAATTCTTGGAAAATGATAAAAATTTTTAAAAAAATTTTAATTTATTGAATTTATTTATTGTAAAAAAAAGTATATTTTTAGGTCCCTTTTGTAAGAATATGTATTACATTTCCGGCAAAGGTAATTTCTTTAATGAAAGGTACTTCTTTTATTAAAAGCTAATGTTTTTTTGTAAGAAAAAGCCTACGAGTATGCATTTTGTTTTTACAAAGAAGTACTTTTTTTAAGAACAGGTACTTTTTAAAAAAGTGGTACTCTTTTTAGGAAAAGGTTATTTTTTTAAAAAAAATTTACATATTTTCAGGAAGGCTGCTTTTCTCAAGAAAAGAAACGAAAAGTAAAGAAAATGTATTATTTTATTTTTAAGAAAGAGTACTTTTAGGAAAAGGAATTTTTGTAAGAAAAGGTATTTTTTGTAAGAGAAGGTATTTTTTTGACGTAAACCTTTTTTTTACGAAAGAACAGGTACAATTTTAAGAGTAGGTACTTACGTCAAGAAAAGTTATTTTGTTTTACAAAAAAGGTACTCGTTTAAGATAAGGTAGTTTTTTAAGAAAAGGCAATTTGTTGTTAGATAATGTACTTTTTTAAGAAAAGGTACTTATATTAAAAATTACTTTTTTTTTAAGAAAATTTACTTTTTTAAGTAAAGGTACTTCTTTAAAGTAAGGTATTTTGTTAAGTAAAGGTACTCTGTTTAAGAATCGGAATAGGTATTTTTTTTGAGAAAATTAACTTTTTTAAGAAAACGCACTTATTTAAGAAAATATTATTTCTTTAAACTTCCTTCACTTTGTCTTTTCTAAATGTACTTTTTATTCGGTTCAAAACTACAATATGTAATAAACAGGCTCCACCTAGAAAATTTCCCATTAAACAAGAAATACACCCCCATTAGTCAGTCTAGACACAACCCAAACCATAAGTACGAGTATAAGAGTAAGTGTGCTCTCAAATGTAATTCCATACTTAGGGTTGTATTTCATGGATTTGCCAGTCTTGCTCAAACCAAAGGTACCCAATAGGGTTGATAATAATGGGTTGTAATAAAGTAATTAAAAAAAGTTGTTTACAATTTTTTAATTTAATTTCCCGCAACGTGCGATAAGGAAATTCGTTCCAAAATGTATAACACGAAGCAGAATTTTTTTTTTTGCTTGCACAGAATAAACACTTGTTGCTTAAATTAGTTGACTACAATTTTAGAACATAAAAACCAAAGTAATCTATAAATTGGATGCAGTTATAAGCACAGACATGAACTCGAAGATCATAAAACTAATTGTTTTTGCTCGCAACTGTAGGTACACTAGGCCTACTCACATTGTATGGCAGGAAACAAGTGTTTTTGTCCATCCCTCAAATTGTACCTTGATTTGATTTCTGATGATTCCCAAAACATTACGAGTCTAGCATTAAGATCCAGTAAGCTGGACCGTTTTTTAAAAAGGTATTTTATTTAGTTTTCCAAAGAAATTTGTACTTTGGCTAAAGATTAGTATCATATGAAACGGTTTTTATGTCGCTTCCAATGCTATATAAAACATGCCAAAATGTATCCTGACACGTAATTTTTTCAGGGATATTCTGCAAAAAAAAAACATTTTTAAGTATTGTGCACGGAGGTGTTTCTGCATTAAATGTCAGATTGGAGTACTACTAAATATCCAAAATTTGGTCCAGAGCACCACGGAAAATGTATCAAAAACTAAAAAAGTATATCCATAGAACAATGATATCCTTGTCCAAAAAAGAAAAAGATTTGATTCCCATTTTGCCCTGTTTAGAACGTAATGTTCCCATCGTCTTGAATTTTTGGTAAACCGCGAATTAGTGCGAATTTCAAAAAACGCTGAAGCACGTATTAACTTAAATCGACTAAAGATTAAAATATGCCAATCTAACTTTTAAATCAGAAAACTCTCCATAATTCTTTTGTCCAGAATATCCCTGAAAATAGAATGTGCCTACTTTGTGCTTTGCCTTGTTGTATATATACGCTGAAAAATCTGTCTTTTTTTGTTGTTGTTTGGGTGCAAATATAACGTGTTTGTATTTTGTCGCAAATATACTATATTTGTGATCAAAGACATTGTGTTTAATATTCAATATAACATGTTTGAAACACAATGATTAATAGGCTATAATATATGTTTTTGAGACCCAAATATGGATATGTTTGTCGAAAGCCGCTAAAAGTATCGTGACAGACAACAAAAAAAAAACACAAAGGCAGCAGATCTTCAATTCATTTTTCCTGCAATATTTTGCTGGGGCCATTTTTTTCAGGGTGTATCGGTGGACGCGTCTTAAAAATCCTTGATGCTAATATTGTACACATTGCCTTTAGCTAAAGTACAAAATTCTTTGTTAAAATTAAAAAAAATACCTGGTTTAAAAATGTTCCAGCTCACGGGATCTTAATGCTAGACACGAAATATTTTCGGACTCGTCATAAAACAAACCAAGGTACATTTTGAGGGGTGGACAAAATACTCTTTCTTTTGTGAGTCGGTTTATTGTATAGAAATACTTTTGAGAAAACGGCGCACAAATGTTCTGAAACATACACAACTATTTCAATTATCATATAAGTTTATAGTGAAGTTTTTTAAATACAGTTTTTAACTGAGTAAAATATTTAATACTTACATTGCGCCCACATAGAGGGCATTATGCCTTTCATCAAAGTGAAAGGTCTTATAAAATAAAGGACCGCAGCTGAAATCTTTAACATGATCTGAAAGTAAAAAAAAACGGAAAAAAGCGCTAATTACAATTCAATAGAAAAATATTATAACAAATTTCAGATATAACAACATATTGCTGAATGAAAAATATCTCCTTTAAATCCACATAAAGTATTTAGAAAGTATATGAATATGTATGCACATGATTATAATAAATTTCCAAAGTACCATTTATATGTTTGGAATATGGTTGCTATAACAATATTTATACAACTATTTTACATATGTTTCCCGGCAAAGACTGTAATGTTTGTGAATATTTGATTATTTTTGACCCACAAATAAAATATTTACACTTATAACTTTACCATAATAATAGTTGAGATCCCCAATTAAACATATAGTCTTTGCAGTAGACAAAATCGTTTCGGTGGTGCGGTGTGTGAGTGTAAATTAAGTTTGTTGCCTAAAATTCCAAACCCTGAGTGTATATAGAGTAAGACAAGGGCGATGAAATTGCGTCATAATAGTACTAATTTATTTAAATTACAAACTGTAAAAAGACATTGTCATTTCCAGTGCTGTGAAGTCGGATTTGTATTCGGAATCTTGTAGAAGGATATTTGAACGCGGAGTCTCAGATATTTGCCTGGACTCGGAGTTAGAGTCTCAAAGATATAGGCGACTCCGACTCCTAACATTACAACCAAAAGTCAAAATTTTCGAAAAGAATATTTTGTTGACCGATTTTTTCGGTTATTATTACTTTTTACACCGTATAAGATACAATCACATTTTCTTTGGTGTAAGTCGATCTGTGGTGGGTTTCCTAGTTTCTCATGCGTAGAATGGTATGTTTCGTCGCTGTCGTATCTCGCAACGACGCGTAATTATTGTTTAATTCTTGGTATTACTAAAAATGTTTCAACTCCCATCTAATTTATGGAAAGGGTGGCTCAGTAAGATTGCACTTTTTAAATATAGTGTACTTTTTTGCAAGTGGCAACTCTGAAATTTGGCAGCAGTCACATTTATTTATTCCGATTATTGAAATTCTTTTTTATTACTCCAATTTTGTTTGTGATCAATCATTAATATGACAATAGGCAATTTGTAGAACTAGATTACTTTGATAATGATAAACATCCTGTAGAGGAACATCCATTGCTTATCCTCCTTACTAGTTGAAGTAACGACATATTCATACAAAAATTTGGGAAAGTATTAACTGCTAACTACAAGATTGGTATGGTAAAAATCTAAATATGAATCTTCGACGAAGAAAGTGCACCTAATGTGTCAACCATACGAAGAGTGGTCAAAAAATTTAAAGAAACTGGGTCGATTATGGATAATAAGACTCCTGTGCGTCAACGTACCGGTCGGTTTCTTGCGAATAGTGATGCTGTAAACGACAGTGTCGCCCAATAACATCAATTCAAAAGACAAAAGTCAGCCTACTAAATAGCTCAAACCAGCAGACCAGGGAAAACGCCGGCTATTCGTTCAATGGGTAATGGCGCAAGGACAAGTCAATGCAAATTTTTCAAAACAAGTTATCTTCTTCGATGAAGCTCATTTCTGAATGGCTTCGTGAATACACGAAATTGTCGAATTTGTGGCTCAGAAAATCCTCATGCAATCCATGACAAACAAATGCGCCCACAACGAGCAACTGTCTGGCGCGGATTTTAGTCAGGCGTGTTTGGTGCTTACTTTTTTTTGAAGATGACGCCGAATTTGCAGATACTGTGAACGTCATTCCTTACAGGAACGTGATAACGGAGTTCTTGTGGCCTCTAAAGGACGACAAGGATCTGGAAGACATGTGGTTTCAGCAAGACGGCGCCACGTGCCACACCGCGCATGAAACAATCAATTTATTTCAGCAACGATTTCCAGAACCAATTACCTTAAGAAATTCTGATTTCAACTGGCCACCATGTTGTATTTAAGACTTTGATATATAAATGTTGTATGTTCTTAAGTGTGCTTTGCTATATTGTGTAAACTATTGAGTTTCAATTTTCGTTTTTACTTCCTAATAAAACTTCAACATATCAGGTTATGGGCCCAGAGAGCGCCTTGAAAAAATAGTTTTCGAAAAAGAAACTAATTTTTCTTTGTCATAAAACAAAAATATATATTTTCAATTATATTTGAATAAAAATGCCCATTTCCGGTTTGCCGCAAATTGAACGGTTAAGAGGCCGTGATAACTGGGAACAGTGGAAGTTTGCAGTGAAGGCCTATATGGAAATGGAAGGATTATGGAAATCGGTGCAAGGCCAGGAATTAGATGCTGCAAAGAACATAACAGCTCGTTCCAAGCTGGTGTTGTTGGTGGATCCGTTGATATTTGTACACATACAGAACGCCACATCTGCTAAGGATATGTGGTGTAACCTTTCAAAGGCATTCGAGGATTCAGGACTAACGCGCAAAGTAAGTTTGTTGCGGAAATTAATTACAACTAAAATGGATGACTGTGAATCCATGGAAGAATTTGTAAATATTATAATGCCAGTTGTAGACCGTCTAGCATCTATGTCATTTGCCCAGTCAGCATCTGCGTCTCCAGTTATATCGACATCAATTTGCCTGGAATACTCCAATTTAAAGTTTAAAGTACTCTTCAAATACCTGAATACGCGCTTAACAGCAATCCAGTGAGGTTTTCCAGGGCTTTTATTAAATTTAGACAATACCCCCACTGCATTCGCAATGTCTGACCTACTTATCTGCGCTGCATACAATAGACTTCCCACATAGACATCCGTCACCATTTCATTCGCGATTTGGTCCAAAGAAAATGTATTACAATCAAGCATATTGGAACAGAAAACATGGTGGCAGACATACTTACAAAAGCACTACCTGCTGGACGATTTCAAGAAAACACAATCAATCTTGGATTAAAGGACTTCAAAGTCTAGTGGGGGTGTTGTATTTAAGACTTTGATATATAAATGTTGTATGTTCTTAAGTGTGCTTTGCTATATTGTGTAAACTATTGAGTTTCAATTTTCGTTTTTACTTCCTAATAAAACTTCAACATATCACACCAAGATCATACGATTTATTGCCGTCCGATTCCTTTCTCAGGGATTTTCGATTCTTAGGAATCTCGAGCTCATGCGAATAAACCACAAATAAGTCCTGAGTTCAAACCCGAGATCCAACCCGTCATCGGTGAGATACAGCCACATCACTGTGAAAAAGTCTTGGAAAATTTCATGAGGAGACTAATACCCTGTCCATTGGGGCCATTTGACGAATGTTTTATATTTACTTAATTGCAACATGTCGTCTTTACAATCCAATAAAAAAGTCACACCTATATCGCAACTGCACGTGGTTTTATTTTTAAATGAGAAAGTGTATTCTTACTGAGACACCCATTATAACCTAAACGAGAACTGTAATTTCTTAGCTATACACGCTGAAAGAAGGCCTCGCCAATATATATTGATAACACAGTGCTACACGAAAAAAGATATCTATGTATATACAGTAGGTCGGGTCGATTTGTAGGGAGTGAAAAAATTCACCAATTTCCCTATGATTCTATGGGTTATTCCATGAAAATTTGCCGAAGGAACCATACCTCTATCGTTAACATCGAGTCCCCTACTTTTTGTTGGTAAAAAGTTCAAAAGTTACGGGCATTTTTGTCCAAATTTTGGACCATTTTTCCATTTTTTTCATGATTTTGTCCAAGAATATTACTTTCATGGCCATTTGTTTGGCTCAATCCATTATTTAATACAATTTACAATTCAAAACGAAGAGTTTAAGCCGAAATTTATCGAATTCGGTTGATTAATTCATGCGATATTGCTAAAACAAAATAACACATAAAACCAACTTTTTGATTTTTTTCCCCTTTTTATTTATTTTTCTACAAAAATTCAAATTAAGAGATAATAAAGTATCTATCAACCTATTATCAAAAAAAACTATTCAATTTGAGTGTAGTAAAAGACAAAATGTGAAAAAAAACATTATTTTTTCTGAAAGTCTTGTTTGCTTTCAAGTCTGGGTGTTTTCGTACGGCTCTCTAATGTCGTCGCCATAGTGCCTTCTACATTCTTTCCTGCAACTCGTTTAGCAGTGGCAGCCAGCAATTGGACATGTCTTTCCGTTCCTTGAATGTGTAAAGAAATTTGTAGATCATCGAACGGTGGCACTTCGTAATTTAAATATCCCTCCAAATGTTCATACGAATAACTTTGCGTAAACGGTGGTTCGAATAAAATGGTATTTAAATCAATCATATTTGTATATTCCGTACAATTAAAGTTTATAAGAAATTTTTTATAAACTCTAAGTTCCGTTGGGTCGACAATATCTCTTCGGTAATGTAAAATCTTCTATATAGCAATGTTTCGTTTTTCCATTCTATCATCAAACAACATAGATAGCAAGATATTTTCTGAGTGTCCAAAATATGGATTATCTTGAATTTCTGTATTTACAACTCCAAGTAAATTCGCTGGTAAAAATCGTGTCCAAGTAATAAATTTAAAAAGTAATGTACTACCGCATGCGGCAGAGCTATAATACTTAACATTGAAATACATTGGCGTGTATACTTTTATTATATAGTTTTTTATTATATAGAGCCAAAAAAATGGCCATGAAAGTAATATTCTTGGACAAAATCATGAAAAAAATGGAAAAATGCTCCAAAATTTGGACAAAAATGCCCGTAACTTTTGAACCGTTGGACCAATGTTGGAGATTAAATTGATCAAAATGAGCTCACCTTTCCAACGCGCCTACTGGCGATTAAACCCGATCGACAGTTTTTGAGTTATGGATGTGAACGTGTAGGTAATATTTCATACGAACGTCAATTTGGGAAAAATCTACCAACAAAAAGTAGGGGACTCGATTTTAACGATAGAGGTATGGTTCCTTTGGCAAATTTTCATGGAATAACCCATAGAATATGGAAATCATAGGGAAATTGTCGAAAAATAAATGGACCCGCCCTAATATACAGACACCACTATATGATAAAAGACAAACAAAAAAAGACCCGTGTCTCCTAGTTTTGCCCAAAGTCATGTACTTTTTTTATGGGCCCGCAAAGATTTGGGGCCTCGGTGTCATTTTTGCAAATAAGTAATCATTTTGTCAGGCTCATATCTTGCAAACCGTTCGGAATTTTGATTTACTCTCTGGAGAAAAGTTGTAGATAGAACAAAAATTGTGAACATATAAAATTTAAAAAAAAATTCATCTTCAAGGTCAAAATCGGTCAAACTCGATTTTTTTTACCTTTTTCCCCCTGTTTAGGTCCATAGGTAGCAAACCGTTCAAAATGCAAGGAAACAATCAATTACAAAAATGTACCTAATAATAAACAACTTTCTAGAACATATGAACTTCCCAGGAATGATTCTTAAAACCGTTTAGGTAGCGCTTAATTAAGTAGGGCTTAGGTAGCGTTTAGGTAGCCACAAAAGTGAAAAATTTACGAAAATTTTTTAATTACATTTGTTTTGTCTTTACTTTAACATTGAGATACTATGCTATCTATTACAAAAATATTAAAAAAAATTATTCGCATTATGTTTATACTGTTGATGGCTCTGGACTTGCAAATCGCAGTTTCTTAATTTCTTGACCTTGAAGATGAAGTTTTTCTGATTCTATATATATATTTGTGACAAGAGCTACAACTCTCCCTCAGAGAGTAAATCAAAATTCCGAACGGTTTGCAAGATATGAGCCCGACAATATGAAGATTATTTTGCAAAAATGACACCGATGTCCCAAATCTTTGGGGGCCCATAAAAAAGAAGTGCATGACTGTGGGCAAAACTGGGAGACACAGGTCTTTTTTTGGTCGTTTATCACGTAGTGGTGTTACACGCAGTGTAATACACATTCGTTTGGCTTATCATCTCCCAAAATATGAATGTGTTATGTTTAATGCGAATTGTAATAGCATAAGTTATATAAATTTTAGTTTTTTTTTGCAATTTCTGTTTAATATAGTTTACGTTAGTTATAGATGTTAACGGTGGCGCAATTAATATAAAGGGTTTTTCAACAGAGACGCTACAAAAGTAAATCGATAGGGACAGCAAACGACGCCATATTTTTTCCCGCTCTTTTCACATTTCTCTTCAGTAAGGTTTGCCATTTCATCATGGAGAGATATACGAGCCAACAACGAGTCGCAATTATTAAAATTTACTACCGAAGTTTGGAGTCAGTGGCCTCAACTTTAAGAGCGCTACGATTCGGATTTTCATCGGAAAGTCATCTTCAGCGATGAGGCTCATTTCTGGCTGAATGGCTTCGTCAATAAGCAAAATATGCGGTATTGGTCAGACAGCAATCCACACGTAATGCATGAGTCATCATTGCATCCCGAAAAAATTACGGTTTGGTGCGGTTTATGGGCCGGCAGCGTCATTGGGCCGTACTTCTTCCGTGATGATCAAGACCGGATACCCGAATATTTTTGCCGCAATTGGATAATATGGACTTGGAGGACATGTGGCTCCAACAGGTTGGCGCCACAAGCCACACAGCGAATGCCACAATCAATTTATTGGAAACCAAGTTTGGTGAACGTGTTATCTCACGAAATGGCCCAGTCGATTGGCCGTCTCGGTCGTGCGATTTGTCGCCGTTAGAGTATTTCCGGTGGGGCTGCGTCAAGTCTGTGGTCTATGCCAACAAGCCAGCGACGATTGATGAACTTCGTACGAATATCGAACCTGAAATTGCAGCAGTACCGGCCGATTTATGCTTGAAAACCGTGGAAAATTGGGTTCAGCGTCTGGATTTCTGCAAGCGTGACCGTGGAAATCGGAATCGAATCAAAAGAAATCGAGTTCCATACATAATGGCATCGAACGTACTTTCACAGGAATAAAGAATTTCATTGGTATCTAAAATCGGGTTTGTTTTATTTAAAAAAACTTTTTTTTGTAGCGTTCTTATTGAAAAACCCGATACATGATATACATTTTACCGCATTTCTTTTGTGCACATGGCTAAAATATACAGCATATACAATTGTTCCTATTATCAAAATTGGAGCGTTACACAGAGGAAGAACGCGTTTTGAAACCCCATCGTAAACTTGGCGAATTTGCAGACGTGAATGTGACCTTAATGTGCCAACAATTCGAATAGTAATCACCAAATTTTAAGAACTTGGGGCGAAAAAGCAAGTCTCCTTTGCGCCGATGTACTGGCCGGTCTCTCGAAAACATTTCTCCTGCAAACGAGCGTGTCGCCGAACCCCCGGGAATATCTATTCGGCATCTTTCGCAACATATGGGTTGTATGGGTTTAGCCAAAATTGCTTATTATTTAAAACTGTTAATAGAATTTCAAGAAGATATTTCAAAAATTCTGTACTAAAACACATACTACCAAAAAAATACGTCTAATATAAAATAAATAAAAATGTTTAGTTAAAGCTTTGGATGAATTTCCTTGTCTTTTATTTACATTTTAAATTAGTTTATATTTTTCCTCCAAAATCTAATTGCTCAAATGTAGGAGTATTGCACAAGTGTCACCTTTCTTCGTGCAGATGAGTTTACTTTTGCCACTCATAGTTTATAACTTGCTTTCTCCTGGATTCTGTTCTGCGGATGAACTTTGTACAAGCATTAGATTTGCTGTGTCAACACCTGGAGTTGACGTAACATTTATGTCCTTTATATACATACATACATATACTTAAATATTTTTTTCTAAAAATTTTCCCCTATTCTCTCCCATTTTCATCACCTGCTGCTATAACATTTACTTAGTTTTTCTTCCTCTTTTTTTGTGAAATCAAGTTCATAAAATCACGGAAAATCACAGCTGATGCTGATGCTAGAAAAGTTTCCTTCTTTCTCGTTTAGCCAGCAATATAATGCTGTTATAATTTCCACTTTCCCCTGGCTCTATCGTCCTTTCGTTTATACCAAATAATAGAACAATTTTTAGCTCTTACATTTGTCTTAATAAAGTTATGTTATTGTTCTGGTCGTACGAGAGTTTATGCTACTTGTGTCTGACTGTATATTCCATCCTTTTTGACTCTGCCATTTGAAAGTAAATAGAGAAAAAGTGCCCGGAACATTGAGTTCGAGAGTGAATGGAGTAGCTGACAATTTGAGCTTGTAAAGCTGGTGCAGATGTGTGTCAATTTTATTATAGCATTTTCTTTGACTTCTTGCATTTTTTTTGCCCTTTTTCATGTTGAGTGTGACAATAACAGTTTTTCCTCTTAGGGTTTCTCTTGGCTTTGGAAAAAAACACCTGAAGTCAGGAAAATCTGTTGTCTCGTTACCTTCTTTTAATATTATTATTATTAAAACAGTACTCAGGCAAATAAATAAATCGAAGAAGAAGTGAGCGGAGAAATGTTATCGACTTAATAAAGAATGTAATTAAGATTTTTTTGTTCCAATGTTATAGTTTATAAAGTCAGTAAGGCAACCAGATGTCAGTCAAGTGTTCCTTCCAATTGCATGTGTTCAGACTTCGTAAGGATATTTCACGCAAAATGAGACCAGGTTTCAAATTTTTCGCTAACTGAGATATTTGAAACATAAAATGTAAACCGAATGAAATGATATTTGCAATTAAAGTAATTTTTAATATTTCTACTACTAATTCTGAAGATTTCACAAAATAGAAGGAATATTCATTCAAATCTAAGAAGATTCTAAATGAAAATTAAGACTTAGTTTTAAATAATTTAGCTTTAGTGTTGATTATAATCGTCTTGCAACGATAGATTCGTTTTTTGAGTCGTTTTTTAGTTGAAAATTGGTAGTGCCCAACACTATTTACCAGATTGGGAACCGCTTCTCACAATAATAAACTGTGAACTTTATACTGTGAGCGTCAAAAGAAAGTGTGCACGTTTGTAAAACATGTTTACAAATTTATTTGAATGTCAAAAAGTAGTAATTAATTCAAGTCTTTATATTCTCTAAACAAAATGGCAAAATAACAACAAAAATCACACAACTACAAAAAATACACAGCTAAAATAAAAATTATTTCATATTTATCGCGTCAAAAGAAAGTCAACAATATGCTGAAACTTATATTTTGGGCACCGAACAGTTATTTTTACCGCAATTTGTCTTATTTCTTTCTATAGCTTCGGTATTTGGTCATCAGCGATATGTACCTGACAACATTTTTTGCGTTTAATTATATATTCCAACAATGTGTGGATAATCTCACTGGATACGGGGGAATTTGCTATAAAATTTCACAAAACTGAAAAATCACTGCGTGAAGCCAGAACATAGTTACAAAATAATTTATATACACGCTAAAAAAACGCCCTCTGTAATATATTCTCCCTAACATATTCTGCAGGACCCATGTATATGTTTGAAACACACTTCAAACATTTATATGCTTACAAGTCCCAAACTCAGGTGTATTTAAATGCAAACACCAGCATGTTTACTGACAAATATGTATGCCTTTACGTGGAAACATATGCGTGCTTCATCCTAAACATCAATATACTTACGTGGAAACATATGCGTATTTTCTCCCAAACATAATAATATTTAGAAGCAAATTATTTGTTCTTTCCTTATTTATTCTAATTGATTTTATTAATATATATCCACATTTACTTATATAAATAATTAATACAAAAAAAATTTAAATATTTAAATGATTTTTACATTTTCTTCCTGAATGCATTATTTGTTTTGTTTTGAATCTGCTGCCCTGTTGTTTCTCCTTTCTTTGTTGTCTCTCACATATTTGTTTTCAGAAGGTTTCAACTATTCGTTGGTTATCACTATGCTTTGGTACACAAACATATCTAGTTCATGCACGACAAGCGTGTATTAATTACTTGTGTTTTTTTTATTATATTTCACCAATGGCCCGCCATTCCGATTTTTTCAGTAGAGGCTCGAGCACAAAAAGGGATTCACGTTGTTGCCCTCTCCAGTTTCTTTCCTCAAAATCGTTTTTCACTTTGATAGCACACATAAATACATATATGCGAAACACATTCACAAAAACCAAAGCAACATCACAAACCATTTAACCGTCCGAACATTTGTTTATTCTTCTATCACTGATCAAGCGCTTTTGATATCCTCTGTCCGATGATCCATTGACGACTGAATTCCGAAACTAAAACGCAATTCATCACGCACATTCAGAAATATTTACGAATCACTCACTGAGAGAATAATGCAAAAATACAGATACACACTTACAAGATGTACACACTCGTTGCCCCTCTTTTATTCTCTTGCTCTCGAGAGAGCATAAACAGTGCAGCCAACACGGCTGAATTTGTACTAAAAACGCAGATATATTTGGGTTGCAAACACAGATGTTTTCACATTTTAATCATTGTGTCTCAAACATGTAATATTGAATAGCAAACACAATGCGTTTTGGCACAAGTATATTATATTTGCGACAAGCTCCAAACACTTGTTATATTTGCATCCAAACAATAAAAAACGACAGATTTTACAGCGCGTAAATCCAAAGTTCAAAAATTTGGAAAATCGTCCCAAATCTGGCAAATACAAAATACTAAATAAAGCCCAACTACGATCCGTTGTACGAAATTTATAAGAAGTATTCAACTGAAAGTGCAGTTAACATATCGATAGATATTTCAGCAAAATCTGGGACCAACGTCGGCGCTAGTACAATATGTAGAGCACTATTACATGCTAATAGAATTCGTGTAAGGTTCCAAAAATAAACCAGGTGAATATCCACACTCAACCAAAAGCGACGAATGAGTTGCTAGTACGAGGGCGGTCCCAAAACTAGCCAACCTAACAAAGAAGAGGGAAAATTTTCTTTATTTTTCAACATAATCTCCATTTAGTACGCTTCACTTTTTCCAGCAATATTCAATAGCTTCGATACCATGTTTATAGCAAGAACTGTCAACCTTCTCAAAATGTCCATCAACCGCAGACTCCACCTCTTCAGTGTTGGCAAGTCTTTTACCACCTATCCATTTGTTCAAGTTTGGAAATAGAAAATAGTCCGAGGAAGCTAAATCTGGCGAATAAGGTACGTGATGAAGCAATTCGAACTTTAGTGAATTAATTTTGTCATCGCGATAGTGGATGTGTGAACTGGAGCATTGCCTTGGCGAACCAACACTTTCTTTTTCACCAAATGCGGCCTTTTCCACAATATCATCACCTAAACGCTGCAATAAAATAGCATAATATTCGCCGTTGATGGTTTTTCCTTTCTGAAGATAATTAATAAAACTTATCCCATGCGCATCCCAACAAATAGACGCCATGATTCAAATTTAATTACACAACCGTGACCAATTTTGTCCATGTTTAGATGTTCACTGAGATCGTTTACTTTTGTTGGATCAAACTTGAAACATAACACATATGTTCTACAAGGTTGCCACTTTTCACCAATATTTTTTTCAAACTACATACGTCAGGTGTGCTACTTACCTCATTCAGCGCCCAAAAAGTGACATTTAATACTCGCAAGTGTTAAGATTGGCCCCAGATGCAGATTAAATGCACCACTTGTTACTACCATCGGATATATGCACAAAATATCGAACATCTGTGGTTTTTCTAACAACAGTCATTACTATCAGGGTTGCATTTGGTTAAAACAGACATGTTCATATCAGAGATAGACAGTAGATAGGAAACTGCAATAATTCAAGTCTTTACTAGCGAGTAACTTAGCTTAAGAAATATTCTAGTTAAATATTCGTTGTACACAACGACATCCAGAAATTGATGTACGTTTTGAAAGGGAGCAGCTTGTTGCTACTCTCTGCTATATATGGCTACCTGAGATAAATCTCCCAGGTCAATAAATGAGTATGATTCCATAGTCCACATCATTCTCCCTGCAAGTTCTGGGTATTTGTACAGACAATACTTGTGCATTCTTCCGCTTCGTCATCGTTGTAGCTTCTACAGAAGTAATTTACCTTATATTTGGTCTGGCCGCATGTCTACTAATTGGGACGAATACAAATACTACTAATACTTTGGTCCTGGCTAGAGATATAATATTTATAGATCACTCTTTATCCACTAAGGACCAGATTTGTCAGCATGCTTAAGGAGCTAGATAGGTTTTCCCGCCTTAACTGTATGTCAATCAATAGTTGAATATAACGCTTAATATTTGCTCATCGGTAGGATGTTATTACACCAAAGAATACAAAAATCTTCATACTGCGGTCCAGAATAATGCTCATGAATTCTAACAATTTCTTAGATTTTTCTGAAAAGATATGCAAATATATGGAGTGTCATTTTGGCCAATAACTGAAGTCTTAAACACAGTTGTAAGTCTAAGCACAGTTGTAACCACAGTAGGAAATGCGCGACACAATTATCATACCGATTATTGTACCAATTATCGTACTAACTTATATCGTAGGGGATGATTACATCATGTGGGTGTACGAGATCGTAGCGCTTGTGAGATTGTACCTATATCGCACAATCAATCGTTTCTAACTGAAAATCGAAATTGTGTGCGATTGTATTGTTTGGTTGTTTTTTTTTCACAATTGTCGAAACTGTTTCATGTACTTTCTGTAGTCAAACAGCGAAGATATCTGTGTTGTTTCAAAATTGATAAAATATTTATACACGCAAAGAACAACCAACAAATTGGTCAAACAAACCAACAAAATATTGAAAAAAAAACGTTTATTGCTCTGTTGCCGCAACAACACTTTGATTGATTTGTATTAATATATTACTCGCAACCGTTCATGTAGTTCTCCCAAATAAACTCGTATATCGCAAATGTGTATCATGTTGTTACAAACGAGTTCTCGTTTGCATCAAACGTGTACAAAATTACATTTGCCGCAAATTTAAAAAAACGTTTGCGGTAACTGAAATTAGCCATTTTTCTAATGAGAGCACAGATTACGAAGAACTTAAATTTATCTCATTCTGTCGACTGTATACACAGTCTTATCCAGTCGTTTAGCATACACACTCACGCATACACAAAAAAGTGAACACACACTCTAATGCTTCTACCTTGTCAATACATCTTGGATGGACAATTGATGCGTTGTAGTTTGCTGCGCTTTTAGTTGATATTTGAATGCAAGGCGAGACAGGCGTGTAAGTAGCCAGTGAAAAAGTTGTCAAAAATTCCAACTTTTTGAAAAAAAAAAATTTTGGGTAAAACCAAAATCATAAATGTTGGAAATTTGAACAAACAGGATCTTATGGAAGCCATAAGTAAAAGTTTTTTTTACAAATCGGTTGCTGTAACTGAAAGAAGAGTTGCAGGAACCGTTTTTCGTTTCTCGCAAACGTTTTCAGCTCTAATTTTTCATAATTCGTTTACTGCAAACGTTTTTCAGTTCTCGCACACGTTTGTTTAGTTTGAAGCAACTATAACTCGATTGCTGTAGCCGAATGAACGGTTAAGGGAATCGTTTTTCGTTTATCGTAAAGGTTTTTTTCAACTTATATTTTCATAACTCGTTTGCGGCAAACATTTTTAGGTTCTCCCAATGTATAGATTAACAATAGTTCGTTTCTCCCAACTACAGTCTCCAAACGAACTTCAGTTATCTGAGATTTCGTGTGGGAGGAACAAGTTCTTTCTTCGCGTGTATATATTTGTGTGTGTGCGTTCTGTAACTAATTGTACCGAAATCGGTACTATTCAAGTCAGCACGAAAATTGTATCGAGTATTTCCTAATAAGCACATCCACATATTTTAAACCGAAATAGTAAAACACTCTAAAGCCCTGAACACACTACAATCGAAATCTCGTGTTCGGAGATTTCGTTTAGCCAAACATCAGTTTTCCGATACAATAATCAGTTGTTAGTTTGCTCGAAATCTCCAAATTATTTCGAAAGCTCCAGCTGCACTATGAATGTCATATTAAACTCATTTCGATTTTTATAGGGTGTCTCAGTAAGATTGCACTTATTAAATTCAGTTTAATTTTTTTAGTGCAACTTATTACAAAATTTTGGAAAGTTGTGCTGAGACCGCTCGCAATTTTCGAACCTACTGTGTCAACCATTCGAAGAGTGGTGAAAAAATTGAAGTAACTGGGTCGGTTATGGACAGTAGAAATCCTGTGCGTCAACATAACGGTCGGTCCTTGAAAACATTGCTGATGTATCCGAGAGTCCCGATGAAATTCCGAAAACATCAATTCAGCAACGTTCTCAACAATTTCAAATTCCACGAAGAACTACGCAGCGAATTTTGACAAAAGACCACACCCTTCATGCGCACAAAGTTCAGCTGACTCAGTAGCCCAAACCAGCAGACCGGCAATTCGTTCAATGGGTAATGAAGCAACCTTATTACAAAAAGACCGCTGGCAAACTTCGAAGAATTTTTAGTCGAGAAAGCGCACCTAATGTGCCAACCATTCGAAGAGTGATGTACAAATTTCTAGAAACTGGGTCGGTTATGGACAGCAGGACTCCTGTGCGTCAACGTACTGGCCGTTCTCTATAAAACATTGCTGCTGTAAACGAGAGCGTTGTCGAAAACCGACAACATCAATTCGGAATCGTTCTCAACAACTTCAAATTTCACGAAGCACTACACAGCGAATTTACAAAATTCAGCTTAGATCAGCAGACCATGGAAAGCGCCAGCAAATCATCCAAAGGCTAATGGAGCAACGTGAAGACAATACTATTTTTTTTAAACAAAAAGTCTTCTTCTCCGATGAAACGCATTACCATCTAAATGGCTTCGTGAATACACAAAATTGTCGAATTTGGGGTTGAGAAAATTCTCATTTAATTAACGAGAGGCAAATGCACCCACAACGTGCAATTACCTGGTGCGGATTTTGGTCAGGCGGCGTGATTGGGACTTACTTTTTGAAGATGAGGCCGAAGTGGCAATGATTGTGAACGGCATTCTATACAGAAAGATGATAACGGAATTCTTGTGGTGTCAACTTGACGGCATGGATCTGGACGATATGCGGTTCCAGCAAGACTATGTCACCTGCCACAACTCGCACGAAATAATCGATTTATTGCAGCAACAATTTCCAGAACAAATTACACTGTGATAGTCGAAAAAATTAACTTCGATGAATCCTTTTTGAACTATTAGGGGGGAGTCCCCTGAGTGCGAAAGTACATTTGGAAGTGTCAGATTGGCTCCAGTTTTTGAGAAATCGGTATATATGGATATAGCTAAGTCTGCGCTATTTAAACAAATTTTACCGGCCATAGGCCAATTTTTTTTTCGGACTAAAAGGGCTTAAAAAGCTTATTAAAATAGAAAAAATAAGTGTTTGTGCTCGGTCCAACTGCTTGAGATATGGGCCTTTAAAGCTTGAGTATATAATTGGCCACATCTCACACATTTACGGTCCGATCTGGTTCCGGTGAATATCATTACATAGACCATTAAAAACTCTTTAAATCTGCATATAAATATATTACAGTTTATTAACAAATTTAAAAAATACGATTTTTTAACCTCACTTTTTTGTTAAAAATTTGATTTTCTCAAAAAACAGCCCTAGTAAACCTATTTTCTACCTAGACCCAGGTTGTAAGCAACACTTCAGACTTTGTTTTAAGGTATAATACTTCGCATTAACCCTTCTAAGACCAGAGATATTTATGTTCAAAGTTTGAAATACAAGAAAAAATTAAAGTTTTTAACTTAACTTAACTTAACTTTAACTTTAACTTAAAAAAAACGAAAAAAAATATATAAAAGTCCAATATTTTGATTTCGAAGCTTAACTTGAGGCCTATGCTAGGAAAATAAATAAAATTTAGGAAAAAAGTAAAAAAAACTTTAATTTTTCTTGTATTTAAAACTTTGAACATAAATATCTCCGGTCTTAGAAGGGTTAATGCGACGTATTATACCTTAAAACAAAGCCTGAATTGTTGCCTACAACCTGAGTCTAGGTAGAAAATAGGTCTACTAGGGCTGTTTTTTGAGAAAATCAGATTTTTAACAAAAAAGTGAGGTTAAAAAATCGTATTTTTTAAATTTGTCCCCAATGGATTAATAAAATGTAATATATTTATAAGCAGATTTAAAGAGTTTTTAATGGTCTTTGTAATGATATTCACCGGAACCAGATCGGACCGTAAATGTGTGAGATATGGCCAATTATATACTCAAGCTTTAAAGGCCCATATCTCAAGAAGTTGGACCGAGCACAAACATTTGTTTTTTCTATTTTAATAAGCTTTTTAAGCCCTTTTAGGCCAACAAAAAAATTGGCCTATGGCCGGTAAAATTTGTTTAAATAGCGCAGACTTAGCTATATCCATATATACCGATTTCTCAAAAACTGGAGCCAATCTGACACTTCCAAATGTACTTTCGCACTCAGGGGACTCCTCCCTAATAGTTCGAAAAGGACTCATCGAAGTTAATTTTTTCGACTATCACAGTGTAATTTGTTCTGGAAATCGTTGCAAGTTCATTTTTTTCGGGTCAAAAACAATCACAGTGTTATCTAAAGAAATTCTGATGTCAATTAGCCACTAAGAGCAAGCGATTTAACGCCGTGCGATTTCTTTTTTTGGGGTTTTGTGCAATCTCGGGTTTATGCGAATAAACCAGAAACAATTCCTGAGCTCAAATCCGAGATCGAATGCGTGATCGGTGAGATACAGTCATATCTCTGTGAAAAATTATGGAAAATTTCACGAAAAGGGTAATGACCTGTTATGAGAGCCGTGGAGGCCATTCGACGGATATTTTATTCCATACTTAATCGAAACATGTCTTCTTTACAACCCATTTAACAAATCAAAACTATCTCAAAAAATTCGCGTCTTTAATTCAAAATGAGAAAGTGCATTCTTACTGCGACACCCTTTACTAAAGTGTATGTCTCTTGGTAGTTTTTGTTAGATTTCCATAATTTGTTCCATTTCGTTATCCTTTTTCATGATTACTCTCATCTTGCCATTTACATTTATTTATTTAAACAGAAAATATGTAAATTTTTGCGCATTTTGTAACCTCTACCACAATTTACTTTACATTATGGTAGAGTTTCTTGCTTTTTTTTTTCTTTCCATCAGTAAAAGTATAAAATACTATTGCATTCCTATGACTA
This sequence comes from Phaonia tiefii, assembly GCA_963931995.1. NCBI lineage: Eukaryota > Metazoa > Arthropoda > Insecta > Diptera > Muscidae > Phaonia > Phaonia tiefii. Next base: position 174,742,285 of record OZ008371.1, on the reverse strand, counting down.
TTTAATAAGATCATCATGGTAGACAACTTAAATTCTAAGAAATCCATATTGAGACATAAGAAGCTAAAGTAGGATGCATAAAAAATTATACAAAACCTCGTAATAATATAAAGCAGCAAGATAAAAAAAATGATATAGTAAACGAAGAAAAAACAGAGACTCTTAAGAAAGAAAGAAGACTTTTCAGCAGTGTCGGCAAAGGAAGCATTACACAGTCTAGACACCTACGTCATGCAATTTTCAACACGTTTGTTGCAAACACGTTACAAGGAGAGCAATAAAAAAACAGCAACTCTCAAACGAAAGAAGTCATGAAATCCTTTGAACTTCTGATAAATAAGACCTTGCATGTTCTTACGAGTATGAGTTTCTTTTCCACAAATTTGAATTTTCTAAATGCTAACTTTTACTAAAGTTGCTCAAACGAAGAACACATTTTTCTTTTTCATCTTCTCCTAAGGACTATTTAATATGCAGGAAATATATTGCTGCTCTCAAAGGGTATCTCTTAGTGTTTGCTGCACTCATCTTTAGCTAACGATAGAGTTTTTAAACTGTGTTGCATTTAAGTTCCTTGTATCAGTAACACGAAATGGAATATTAATAGAAATGTCCATCGAAATACTTCGAATTTTGTATGTAATTGATTTTTTTTCAAAGTTTTTCATATTGATGGAAATAAAATCTCCAGTTTCAGGTGAATTTTTTGAACTTTTTCTCTTAATTTTTGTTGCCAAAATTATTACCTATTTTCTATTTTTACATTGCAAATCCAAAATAGTATTGAATATAATAACATTTTGAATTCATTTCCGGTAGTTTTTACACTCTATTATCTTGTCTAGACATAATGGAGATTTTGAATTCTATAGTTTTACATCAGCAGCAACATTTTGATGAATATGTAAAATGAAGTTCGTTTTTGTTTTATCTCTTGCAAGCTCTCAAACACATCCTGTGGAAAAGCGCTTCTGTGCTCAAAATCATAAACGTATCGTAAATGATATAGTCAGTGCTTTTTTCTAAACCACTGGGGAATAGTTAAATTAAATTAAATGCACATGGTTGCACAGCATAAAATGATAGAAATCTACCAATTAAAAAAGCAACGACTACTTGAGTATAAAGAACAAAACCCCAACACATTCATACAATCAGCAAACATAGAGTAATGCCACCTAGGGCTGTCATCTTTCTCATCTGGTGTTTCATTTCACACTCTTCGTGCTGCGGCCGGTGCGATAGAAAGTTATTTGACGTAAATATGGAGACTATTTCTCCGCTCTACTGGTACCTGAGATATCCAATGACGATGGTCACAAATCCATACACCTGTCATTGCTCTACAGTTGTGCATCACGCCTAAAAGTGACACCTTGTGTAAATAGATGTATTCATTTCCATGTTGTATATGAACCAACAACGTCATATACTTGTAATAAAGTAGAGTGACAAAAATTTGCACATATCTGCACTCATGGCGTCGATTGCCCCGCACCTAACCAAGACGAGGTCAGGACTAATAAAGCAAATAAAGCCGCAGGAGCCGATGGATTACCGGCGAAGCTGTTTAACGCCGGCGACGATGAAGTGATAACCAGGTGGAATTACGAAAATTGTTGACTTAAAATTTGTCATGTCTTTCTGGTTAAGAACTGTGATATTTAATAGTATTTTGATCTTTTTTTACCTTCTATTGTTATTATATATTTTTAGTGTATTTACGCCACAAATTTTAACTTACAAAACGAAATGCTGGTGATGTTTCTTTGTTGGTTGGTTTGAACCATTGCCTCTATCTGGTATTACTAAAGCAATACTTTCCAACATGCAACATCCATACGCAACCACACCAAACTTCGTAAATTTACTGAGACAAATCGTTACTCTAGCTACATGAATTACTCCATGTGAGCCAACAGGATTAGGGATATCGACAAAGGGATATCATATATATACATATGGATGTGTGTACATATTCAAATAAAATTTGAAATATACATGATTACATGTAACGCAGTGTTTTCACTGTATGCAAATATAACTTGTTAAATTTGTGGTCTAACACAAGTAAATTTATACTCTAAGCAAATAGATATGTGCAAATTTTTGTCACTCTACTTTATTACAAGTATATGACGTTGTTGGTTCATATACAACATGGAAATGAATACATCTATTTACACAAGGTGTCACTTTTAGGCGTGATGCACAACTGTAGGGCAATGACAGGTGTATGGATTTGTGATCACCTATGGAAACAATAGCAGCACTTGGTATAAACAATGGACTGGCAAGAATTACTTGTAGTGCTGAAGGCATAAATTACTATACCGTGTTCCTCGATCTCGAATGAACGCATGCGTTCGCGTTTTTGTGATAGAAATTTGATTTTGGTTCCACAGTCTCTACATTTCAAGTCAAATGAAAACATAACAGATTTTTCACTTTTCTTTACCAATTATGGTTCCTCTATTTCGAATGTGCTATCATTTTGAAAGAATCATAGCGTCAGTCTAGAAATTAAAAAATTTAATGTGTTTGCTAACCGAAATTCCCACCAGCAGAACCCACCCCCTCCCGATGACGATCCTGAAGTGCTGTTGGGATTTATGATCAGCTATGGAAACAATGGCAGCACTTTGTGTAACCAGTGGATAGGCAACAAATTATTGTAGTGTTGAAGGCAAACATGACTTTCAGCCTGTTCATCGATCTCGAACGAAATCTTTCGTTCGCGTTCCAGTCGAAAGAAATTTGATTTTAGTTCCACAATCTCGACATTTCAAGTCGAATGAAAATATAAAAGATTTTTATAACTTTTCAGTACCAATTATGGTTCCTCTACATAGAATGTGCTCCCATTTTGGAAGAATCATAGAGTCATTCGAGTAATTAAAAAATGTAATGTGGTTGCTAACCGAAATTCCCACCCGCAGAACGCACCCTCTTTCGATGACAATCCTAAAGCGCAGTGGAAACCCATTTCCGACTCTATAAAAACTGTCACAACAACCGTACTTGGTTTTGAAAAATCGCCTCGCAATAAACCATTGTACGATGAAGAGTGTCGTATTGCAAATGATGAAACGAACGCTGCACTCATGGCAATGCTTCAATCAATTGCAACGCGACCTGCGACTGAGCGGTGTAGGGAGAAAAGGAAGGAAGTAAGCAGTCTATTTAGGTGTAAGAAACGGCAGTGTAGAAAGCGCGAGTGTGAAAATATTGAGACATACAGAAGGTATAACGAAGCCCGAAAATTCTTCCAAAAAGTAAAAAAACGGAACTAATGGACATGGTTCAGGGCCCCCTTCTGCAAAGACAAGGACGGAAATCTGATCGCAGATATGCAGAGCATGTTGGGAATATGGAGAGATCATTTCTTCGCGCTACTGGTACCTGAAATATCCAATGACGAGGAGACAATCGATCACAATTTGTACGACGACGTCGATTGACCTCCCTCCTAACCAAGACGAGGTCAGCACAGCTATTGTCCGGCTTAAGAACAATAAAGCCGCAGGAGCGGATGGATTACCGGCGTAGCTGTTTAAGGCTGGCGACAATGAACTGATAAGGTGCATGCACCAGGTCATTGGCAAAATTTGGTTAATGAATGTATGCCCGGTGATTGGAGTCTCAGTATACTAAATATATCCAATTTTTGTAAAAGGGTGACCTGAGTTTCTGGGCCAACTACCGTGGAATAAGCCTTATACATATGTAATAGCATATAAGGTTCAATCAAGTATAATGAGGCAAAGATTAAAGCCTATTATTGATGACCTGATTGGACCATTCCAGTGTGGCTTTAAGCCTGGAAAATCGACAAGTGACCAGATTTTTACGCTACGCGAAATCCTGGAGAAGTCCCCCGAAAAAGAAATCGACTTTGCCGATTATAAGGCGGCCTACGGTAGCCAGATACGCATGACATCGGGATTCGATAGCCCGATACAGGAGAAACTCTACGAAGCATAGTCTGAGCTTGCTATTCCTGAAAACTGCATACGCCTTTGCAGAATGACCTTGACGAACACCAAATTCGCAGTGAAAGTCAGTAAGGATCTTACCGAACCTTTCGAAACTAAGCGAGCTCTCAGGCAAAGCGACACCCATTGGTGCAATCTCTTTAACATCTGCTCGCGTATGCTGATGACATAGATATCATTGGGCGCACAATTAGAGAAGTTACTTCGGTGTTTTCGAGAATTGAGCAGAAGTCAAGAAAAGTGAGTCTGGCAGTAAATGAGGACAAGACAAAATTACTGGTTTCAATCAACAGGGCCTCCACGTGATTAAACCAAAGCGTGGACGTAGATAACCGTTGTAACTTTCTGCAGTAAACAAAAACAGTAACGCCAGCCTTGAGATCAAGCGGAGAATTGTGCTTGCGAAAGGATGTGATCTTGGACTAAGTAAGCATTTTAGAGATACAGCCCTCTCTCGCTTTATGTCGCAGAATGATGGGTCTAATCGCAACCAGACGAAACATCTTCGAGAGAAAAATACTCCGAAAAATGTATGGCCCTATAGTGCACAACGGCGACTGACGGATGAACAATGAGCTGTATGAGCTATAAACCGACATTGACATAGTTAAGCTGGCTAGGCCATGTCAGTAGAATGGATGAAGATGAACCAGCGCGAAGGGTTTTCGAAACCGAACTCGAAGGAAGACGAAAAATAGGAAGACCAAGACTCCGCTGGAAAGATCAGGTTGACGAATACCTGCGTACACTTGGTATTGTCAACTGTAGAGATAAGGCAAAAGATGGAACTGGTTGGCGAAATACGTCATCTTCGTTTTGAAGGGTCCCTGACCCTCGGGGTTGTTCGAGATCGGATAAGTAAGTAATTAATTCGTTTTTTGACCGAGATGAATTTTTCAACACACTGTAAATATAACAAATAATGCCTGTAGGTGAAAACGTTCTATACATGTTTATGCTAAAAAAAATGTCAAATTTTCCAATGGAAGTTCCAGTAGTGTAAAATGGAAATATAAATGGCAACCGTCTGTAACAATTTTGGGATAAATTAAAATTGCATCTGAATTTATTTAGCTATTAATTGAAAATTGTTACTAGAGTGAATTTTATTTATTCGGTCTTTTTTTTTTTGTAGGACAGATAGTATTAAAGTTTCTATTCAAATTCAAACCATTACAGATCTCTATTATTAGGGGTATAGTTTAACATATAATAAAAAAATAAATAAATGGTTTCCCATTACATCCCATGAAGGGACCGGGGAAAACTTCTCACAATCACTGAGCTGTGGGCATTCCAGTTTTCACTCACTGATTGAGACCTACAGTTTTCCACCGAAGCTTTTTCATGGCTATATACTCGATAGTGTGGCCGTCACTATGCGAGGTGACCGCCGCCGAAAGAAATTTTAAGGTGGTCAGAGCAGGGTTCGAACCCAGGATCTCATGCACAAGAGCCGCGCACTCTAACCATTGCACCACCGAAGGCCACATAGTTTAGCATATACGTCTCTATTAAAACACGCTGAAAAATTTGCCTTCTTTTATTGTTTGGATGCAAATATAACGTGTTTGTAGCTTGCAAAAATATAATATACTTGTGTCCAAATATATTGTGTTTGCTATTCAATATAACATGTTTGGGACTCAATGATTAATAGCTTATAATATATGAATTTGTATCCCAAATGTTGAGTTTTTTGTTGAAACCTGCTGAAAAAGCAGGTATCTGTCACAATAAAGAAACAAAAAGCAGTGTAACTTCAATTCACGAAAACAATAGTTGCAAACATGTACATGCTTCCTACACTATGTTGCTCGGGACGTTATTTTTCAGCTTGTATGGGTTTGCAATTGTTTTGAGCATGAGTAACAAATTATAAATTACCATTTCTAAAAGATTTCTATTTTGCGGATAATTTTCAATTTTAATATTGAATTGACAACAATGGAACAATTAAAAATAATTAAGCACTGGTTTCCATGGCATATGTAACCCTGCATTTTAAAACCCACGTTGTGTGTCAAACTTCACGGATTCAGTTTTTTTTTATTTGTATGTAAAAAACATTCAATTTTCATGCGAAACCGCTCGCAAGTCTCAAAAACATTGGAAAATAATGTTAAAAATGTAATTATATAACATAGTAACCTGTGAAAATGCAACACAGTGGGGAAAATTTAGTTGCGTTATACTTAAAAAATTGTTTTGACACACTAGGTGTTTTTTGTTAGGCAGTGTCACATATACATTTTATTTTTATTTTTATTTCTAAAAGTAATTCAAATCGAAATACAAAGTATAATTTTCATATAACTAATTTACGCCAAATAATAAGTCATTACGATTGCTTTCCGATTCCTAAACCAAATATAACTTCTGTATAATACTTATTCGATTCCACAACCCAATTTTTGAACTAAACTTTTGATCAGGTATAATAGCCAGATGTAGGTGTAAGAAACGGCAGTGTAGAAAGCGCGAGTGTGAAAAAATTGAGACATACAGAAGGTATAACGAAGCCCGAAAATTCTTCCAAAAAGTAAAAAAACGGAACTAATGGACATGGTTCAGGGCCCCCTTCTGCAAAGACAAGGACGGAAATCTGATCGCAGATATGCAGAGCATGTTGGGAATATGGAGAGATCATTTCTTCGCGCTACTGGTACCTGAAATATCCAATGACGAGGAGACAATCGATCACAATTTGTACGACGACGTCGATTTCTAAACCAAATATAACTTCTGTATAATACTTATTCGATTCCACAACCCAATTTTTGAACTAAACTTTTGATCAGGTATAATAGCCAGATGTATACAATAATTCGCAGCTGTAAATTATAAAAGTCAATCTGTGAAAGCATTGGCTAGTGTGCGCGGCTTTTACGCATGAGAACGTGGATTTGATCCCTGCTCTGTACACCTTAAAATTTCCTTCGACGACGGCCACCTCGCTTAGTGATGGCGACACTATCGAGTACTTAGCCATGAAACAAGGGTACAACTGTAGGTCCTAATCAGTGAGTGAAAAATTAGAAAGTATACAGCTCACTGGTTGTGAAAAGCTCTCCCCAATCCCTTCAGGGGATGTAATGGGAAACCTTGATTGTTTGTCTGTGAATTAAGAAAAAATTGTCTTCCATGCGACAAAACATTAATTACATATTTTGATAAAAGTTGTTTTTTATAAGAAGTTTATTCAGTCACTCAATTTTCTCAAGTCCTCAGATCACAACAGCATTATCAACATAATTGTAACGGAACTTGACAAGCTGTCATACCTAAACATACTGCTGGACAGTACATTTTCTGCTTAACAGTGACTTAAATTTTGTAAAACCTTAAAGTTACTTAAGCAAAAATGTGTAAGTTGTCAACAGAGTCAACAAACATAAATTTCATGGCAAATATTTTTACGTCACACATATTTTACCTGCCATCGCCACAAGTTGCCCTTTTGCGCCGATTTATTTTTTGTTCTGTTTGCAGCTCGCTATCGTTTGGCGCTAATATTGGTATAAGCTACAAGCAATAAAACATCTCATTTCAAATTCCACTGACACATATTTAATCACACACATACACCGGCACACTGACACTGTGGCTGGCTGTGGCAGTTGAAGCAAGTGAAGAGAGCAAAATCCTGTGAAAGATTGACGCAACCTTGCTGTGATGCCAGTGATGTGACAGCAAACAATCGGGCGGATACACAAACGCACTCATACATGTGTATATACATACAAGGAAGGATAAAATCACTGTATTCACTACTCACTCATGCAAACCATACATTATCGATAACAAACACTACTACATAGGCAAATGATAAAAAAGAGCACGATGGCAAACATAAATACATACACACACATACATATACCCTAGAATGTATGAGTCAGTGAATGCAGTGTGAGTCAATGTCAGCTGCCAAGTAACAATAGAATATAGAGAAAGAGAGCAAAGAAGAACTTAAAAAAAGACAACAACTAACACGAGAACATGTTCTACTTCTGCTACCCACATGGTCATAATAGATGTGCATCTATGCAAATGACTTGAAAGGGATCAAATTGTGATTGAGCGAAGGCACAAGTGAGTAAGCGAACAAGCGAGTAAATAAGTGACTCTGAGGAAAGAATATATGACATATTCACATCAAAATTGTTCCCTTGGCATCCTTTTGTTCACTTTCCTACATGCCAATCCTAATACCATCAGGATATTCCAACATTAGCGTGAAGAATACACTCACACGCACAAAAGGTTATCCTCGTGATATGAGTAACTGCATTAAAAGTATTATGGATGTGTCGTAGTGTTTTCAAAGAATGTTGTGAGTTTAGAGGATAGTTTTCTTTGTTTTATTGATTGTGAATTGGATAATAAAAATATCTTTAGAAATCGCAAAGAAATGTGAGATACATCAACAAACATTAGGCTGGAGATAAGAAAAAGTGTGAAAATACTCTAGTTTTCTAAACAAGTCTAGTATTCCGTGCAAACATTTCTTTAAATATAATATAAAGTTGTTCCTCTCTTGACTTAAATAAGCAATTTACTAAGGCCACAATAATCTAAGAACTGTCTTTAAAAAACCTGAATATAACACTGGGTTGTATTAGTGATTTTAATATAAAAATATTACAATTCAAAGCCCAACGCTTATGATAAATGCCTTAAATGTTATCATTGTTGTAAGATGTCGAAAAAAACTAAAGATCAATGAAATATTGTGCTTGAAATGCATGAATAAGGTGTTATAAGGAGTAGGAATAGCATTGTGAAGAAAAAAATACATGGAGGAGTATGATTGTCCTAAATAGAAGTATATACTCTAACGTATGACTAACAAATAATTATCTAAGTGCCTGTATTTTGATTCTTTCGACTTGTGTTATAAGCTTGAGCTCAAGCTGCCTTAACAGTATGCTAAGACAAGAAAAAAGTGTGTGGCATTCACATTTGTATGAGAAAAATAAATAAATGATTTTCCGTTACATCCCATGAAGATGTTAGAGAGAGATTCTCACAAACCACATAACTGCTTGGTCAAAGCATTTATACAATGTCTAGATGCATATCATATATTGGATTGGATTGGAACCACTATAGTGCACTATATACATTAGTGGAATCCTCGAATCCGCCTAAATACCTTCCATTAATGGGTATGGATTTTTCCACTCCTACGATAAGAGTGGATGAATTTCTCTGAAGGTTAGTCGAGATTGCTACGTCAATTACTTCTAACGTGCAACAATTATGCTCGTACCGTCACTATATGCTCTGGTGATCCGCCCAACTCTGGAGGTAACAGGTAATCGATAGCCACCTCAGCCAATCCCTAGACTTATCTAAACTGAAAGAAAAGAGTTCTCCTGAACGTGCTACTAAATGAATATGTCGTAGAATATACTATATCCAAAATCTCAGCCTTGAATTCAAGCTTTCTGTCGAGAATAACACCTGCACTCTCAGCACTAATATATGGAAAAGAGGTTGTGACAACAGTAAATTTGGTTGTTGTCAACGAATTGTGTTTAACTTAAACAAATTGACGTTGCCACGACTGAATATATGGCAGAAATTCGGTTTAATTAATCTCGTTTCATAATTGCTTCGCTTCCCACAACTTTTCTATAATTTCGGTTGCAGTAAACGAATTTGGCACCAATTTGTTTGCAACAATGTCAATTCGAATCAATTCGGTTGCAACAACCCAATTTGGTACCAATTTTGTTGAAACCACGGAATTTAGCATCAATATAATTTCAAACAATTTTATTTCCAACCTGACATTTATAATTCGAAACTAAAACGAACGTAAATAAAACTATTGAAATTGTGGATTTGTCCATATTTATTAAAGTCCACTACTGCAGATAAGGCTTCGCGGGATGCAACCTAAATTAATGAATATCAATAAATGAATATCAGCAGTTCTGATGATTCACAAGGGTGGTCGTTTGTGCTGATGGTGGTATAAAGTCCAAGGACAAGGATAAGGTATTATCAAATTTATGAAAAACAACCGAACTTTTGGGTTTAAAACCTACATCGGCAGATAAAATTCATCGCAATTGTGGTTGTGACCGATGAAGGCTGGGAATTCAGTATCACTCGGAAGTGGCCCGTCAAAATTTATTGGTATATTATAAGGATAATTCCTAGTTTTATAATTATTTTTAAGAGAATGTAGGAAATTAAATTAGCTATAAAAAATTAAATAATTCTAACTAAATGCGGTCTTAATCAAGAGAAAATATTCGGTTCTTATTAGGATGTGACAATCTCAAAATTCTGTGGTTTCAACATCTAAATTCTGTTGGGACAACCTCCAATTGGGGTAAGAAAACTTCTAGTTCGGTTGCAGTACCCTCTAATTCGGTTGTGATGGCCTCTAGTATGGTTGTGACAAACTTTGGTTATCACAAGCCCTAAATTCGGATGTGGCAACCAATAATTCGGTTGTGAAAACCTCTATTTCGTTTGCGACAGCCCCTATGTCGGTTGCGACAATCTCTGGATCGGCAGTGACCATCCTTAGTTAAGTTTAAAAAGACCTATAATGCAATTGTGATGACCTTTATTGTGCTTCTGATAACCTCTAAATTAGGATATTGCCAATTCAGTTATCTCAACCGAAGCCAGGATCATACAAGATATTTGAAGATTTCATATTTCTCTTCATCCTCACAGTTTCTACAGTAATCTCGGGCTGCGGTATGTTAACTAGTGTATGATGATGACGCTATTAGCGCAGATATATCTTGTCTACGAGTGGATGATGTTTTTCGAGCGACTCAGGTTATGCCCAGGCAATACTTGTGTGGTGATCCACCATTTTTGTTCCACCGGATTATTTATAACTTCGCATGTCTCAGAGCTTGAGTTACATTAGATTAAGCATGACCTGGAATGTAGAAAGTGATATACCCATGTGCTCTATAGCCAGAGACTTTTCACGTTCACACGCCACGTCACTCAATAAAGTAGATTGGGAAATTCCAAAAAAAAAATCGACCCAAAACCATACTTTTGAAACTTGATGCCCTTCGATTTTGATGAAATTTGTCAACTGTATTCTACTAATGCCGTTCGTTTCAGATCAAAATTCTTCACTGTTCATGTTTTATAGCTGAAGAGATAGCTGTGTTCATTAGGATGGGTCTATTTGTATGGGACCCAAAAACTTGACAAAGAGTGTAGCAGAAACGTAATCTACGGGAAATTCTAAGAAAGTGCTCCCAAGAAAACATGGACCTAAAATCAAAATCGAGCCCGCGATTTTTCACTTACAAATTTTAATATTTGCGTAAAAAATCTACCCAAAAGCCATACTTTTGAAACCTGATACTCTTCGATTTCGATGAAATTTCACACATATATTTTACTCCGTGGTATTTTAGGTCGAAACTCTTCATAGTTCATGTTTTATAGCAGTGTAAAGTTGGTCATCTGCAGCATTTTTGTGTAATGTTAGAATAACTTTTGAATGCGATATCAGATTGTAACGATCAATGTTTTGCCCGATAGGTTTTAACCTTCTCTTTAGGAATTATATTAAATACAAATGGCAAATCTAATATCGCATTAAAAAGTTATTCTAACATTAACACAGGTATATTTTCAGAAAAATTCTGCAGACGACGAAACTTATATAGCTATAAAACATGAGTGTCGGCCTAAAATAAAAGTCCTTGGAAAGACAGTAATGACTAGAATATAAGTCTAAAATCTCATCGAAATCGAACTGTGTCTAGTTTCAAAAGAATGGCTTTTTGGTCGATTTTTTACGCAAATACCATGGTTTCGCGGGAACATTTTCATAAAATTTGTCCTAGATTACGATTCTGTTATACTCTAGGTCGGCAAAAAAATTGACCCACCCTAGTGTTCATGTTGTGAAGAGACAGCTGTGTTTATGTTGGAACAACTTTTGAATGCGACGTCAGATTGTAACGATCCAGGTATCACCTGATAGATTTCGACCTCCTTTTGAGGAATTAAAATTAACAGTGGTAGGTTGTTGTGGGTCAACTACATCAAAATTTAGAACATATACTTTGTCCTTGAATATCCTGCAAAAGTATATTTTGATTTTCTCAATTTTATTTTTCAAAAATTTCGCATACTTTTCTCTATAAGATATGATAATTTCAAAATGGGTTCAATATGGTTTCCGAAAATATTGGCGTTTTTATAATTGAAATTTTACACTATGCTATCAAGAAATTTTGTTTTTTGGGGTTAAATTGGAAATTTTAATAATATTATGTATTGGTTCGTCCGCCTTTGTATTGAAACTAGATATTGGTACAAATTGTACAAATGAAACAAATTAAATAAATTCCCTATACATCCCATGAAGGAAGAGGGGGAGTTGTACATACTGCTTTCGCATTTACTGCGCCCCACAGCACGTGATAATTGGTTCTCATGTTTAGTAGAACGGAATGATACAGAATTGAAACATCAAATATTTTTAAAATAAATGAACGTACATATTTAGTTGGGCATTGGCGTAACTTGGAAATATTTATTTATACAGGAAGGGGTTCAATACTAAAGCATATCACCACTAATCGACCCGTCATAAGGCCCAAAAAAATTGAACGTTATGAACGGTCGACTCCCCACTAATTCCCTCGATACTTTTTTTCTGTATTTTACTAGTCGCTTCTGCAAACAAATTATATAAGGTAAATTTTTTAGGATTGGCATATCCTCCCTCGACTTTCTACGCTTATCTATATATGTGCAACGTGCATGGTCATCTCAGTTAATTATGAGTGGCAGTTGCGGTCAGTTGTTGCAGTCAGGAATACAGAATGCAGAAATTTTATTGGAGCCTGCATGTCAGAATAGATGTTAATTCCACAGGCGGTAAGGCTATTTCGATGAGCCTAGAGGATCTTCAATTGTTGATGGTCGGAAAGCAATACAATGGTAGCCTTTATGCAAGGTCTAAAAACATCTCTTTAGAATTTACCTCAACCGCAACTTTGCCATCTAGTTTAGTGCCAGCAGTAATATACCATTACCCTCAATCAGCTGTCCTGCTGCCCCGTCCTCGCCTAAGATACGAATGTTGAAGTTATTGACAAGTTAGACATGGTTCTCATGAGATCCTCTTGTACCGTCAATCCCTTAAGAGTGTACTTTCCCTATATAGGCTGTTGGTCAATAGCGAGGAATATCCCATGCGAATTGCTGATGTTGCCTCAATTTAACTGTGCAGCTAATCTACTGGTAAGATATAAATGATAGCCCCTTAAGTATTCGGTACGGCTGGTGCGAAGAACTATCGTGACATACACTATAGCCTTTCTCTGGACCATTGCCAGCTTTAATGCTTAAGTGTGTTTTCCTAACACCGACTACATAACGAAAAGGTTGTAGAGCATTATCGGGCCGGCAACATCTGTATACACCCGGAAAACTTTTTTCGGCATAAAATTGAGAGCCACAGTGACCTCTCATTCGAATTGAGGCCAAAATCTGTCAATTCCGGTCCATTGCTTGAAATTGCGTTTTCTGCCGAGAAACTCACCTAAATAGCGTGAATTGTATTTTAGGCTCATTTCCCTACGACCTAGAGCTAATGCTTCAGTTTGCATTATTTTCTGGTGCATGCAAAGACAATGAGCTAGTGCTTCTTCAGATTTAGTCCCAGCCAATTCTTTGTGCAGGCTCCCTCAAAACTGTAGCAACTCCATAAAAGATCCTTCGTTTTTGATTTGCCAAATTTAGCTTGCTTTATTACTAAATTTCAAAAGCCAAACCACAAACCAATATATCCTGTGATTGCTTTTGAAATGAAAACTTTTTCACTTCATATATTAAATTTCTAAAAAAAAACGTAACAAGTGTTTTTTGAAATTTATTGCCCAATTTCTTACTCCATAAAACCGCCAATGCTTTTCCAAGGATGATCATAAAAAACCTCTAACCTCATCTGCCAAACAGTGATCCATTTGATGACTATCTCCTTGATATAATACAGTTTTTTATATATATTTGCTTGCCACTAAACTAAAAGTATCAATGTCCTTAGTCATTTCCCATCTAAGCCCTTCAATTGTAATAAATTTACCATGTTATGAACATTTTCTGGCACTTGAAGTTTTTCCGCTTTACTTGTTGTTACAGCCAGCTATATGATGATGATCTCTCTTGGCTGATTTGTTGCCTGGTTCTTTTTTTATGAAACAATTTTCAGCCTATTTAGATGGGTTTTTTATTTTATAGAATTTAATTGACCATAAACATTGAGAGTTGGTAACAGATAACGCAAGACAAAAAACAAAATCAACACTCTGATGTCCTCAACGACTGACTATAAATCTAAAATCGACTTTTCCGCTCATCGCTGGTTCTGAAGATGAGTTGTTTTTATATACTGTCTGTTTGTTGTTGTTGTTGTTTTAAAAAGGCTCTTAAACTCATGCAATTACTGCTGATATCAGCTTAACTGGGATGCATGTAATGCGTGTTTGGGCTTCTGTCTATTTGTGTGTGTTTCGACGTGTTGGATTTGAAGGATATGTGTGTGTGTGTGTGTGTGTGTGTGTGTGTGAGTGACTGTAGGGTAGAAAGAATGGGGGAAATATGCAAATGCCACAGGCAGGTCATAAAACTTAAGCCAAAGGTTAAAAAAATAAAACACAATTTATGTGATGCTTTTTTTGCTCTTCCATTTCTAGATACTCTTAACCTAGAGTGAGTATAAGCCACTGCAAATGACACAGTGGGGGAAAATTGTATTTGCTACAAATGATTTTCATGAAATGATTAGTGTCTAATGGTGCAAAGTTGTAGTCCTTTTTGAGCAAAAGTTTGCAAAAGATGTTATTTTCCTTAATAATTTTTACGGTTCAAGATCAATTTCTAGAAATTAAAATAAAAACATTTACTTTCCTTAATAAATTTTCCGGTTCAAGATCAATTTCTATGAAAAAGTACTTTTATAACAAAAAGTACATTTTCATAGAATGTACTTTTGTAAAAAATTTACTTTTGTTATAAAAGTACTGTTTCATAGAAAATGAACTTGAACCTGGAAAACTTATTAAGGAAAGTAAAAGTTTTTATTTTAATTTTTAACATTGAATGTCATGAAGATAATCTGCTGTCTTATTGCGGTATACGAAAATATCCAAAATAAATTGTAGTGACATATTCTAATATTATTTTTTCGAATTATTCATAGGGCTTGCGTCTTTGGCAATTTTTCCGGAACAACGTAGTCGTGCACAATGACCTCTGGTCCCCCGACTGCCACTGTGTACAATTAATATTGTACATTTTAAGTTACGAATCTTTGTATCTACAGTGAATCTGATGGTAGCAGTGACGGGGAAGCTGGTTGTGGTAGTGTCGATGTTACTGATCCTTTCTGATGACTGAGTGTATACGCGCAGTTCCCATGCCTGTATTCGTACCGCAACAGTTACTTTTATTTTATGATGCGTCAGCTTTAAAAGGCATAAAACTGCGATGCGGCATAAAACGGCGGAGAAAACAACATACACCAGCACAGAAATAACAAAATAAAAAATATTCAGTTTCTTTTCATTTCCATTCCAACAAATCCATAGAAATATTTGTATGTGTACCAAAATCTGAATCACATCCTTCACAGTCAACGGTTAAAATGAAAAGGCCCCTACCGAAAAAAAAAATGTGAAAATGTGTACAAAAATAGAATCAAAACTAGGTCGACTACAACAAGTTCATACAAAGTTATGCTGCTGTTGTGGTGCAGCGATTTTAATTTTGATTTTGTTTTTGTTTTTTCAGACATAAAACATGAAATCAGTTTGACATGTGCTCGTTTTGCGATAACAGAGCACAAGTTTATCAGGGTTTTTTTTTGCCATGGAAGTAAAACTGTATTTAAAACATGGCACCAGGTGCTTACGCCGGCTTTAACGCCAAAACACATGCGAAACTTTTAAGATTTAAATTTAAAGAAATAAATGAAATAAAATCAGATGATTATTCAAACAATGAATGTAATGTCTTAATTAAAACTCAAAAGAAAACA
This sequence comes from Phaonia tiefii, assembly GCA_963931995.1. Taxonomy (NCBI): domain Eukaryota; kingdom Metazoa; phylum Arthropoda; class Insecta; order Diptera; family Muscidae; genus Phaonia; species Phaonia tiefii. The sequence continues at coordinate 174,726,241 of OZ008371.1, read as the reverse complement.
AATAAAAAGAAACAAGTTTACAGAAAATTCTCGTATATTAAATCAGGGGAAAGTTTAAAGTGGTTTAGAAAACGAAAATACACATTCCTAACAAAAATTTGAAGACCTCTAAAAAATTGCTTCGGAATTAACATACATTAAGGAATTAACATACATTATTATTTAAATTAAATAACCTAATAAATATCGAGAAACGTGTATTATTAACATAAATTTTAATAATTGTAAAGTGTATGAATCTATCTACGTTATTTGGAAATTAAATATTTAATCCTATGGAGCGTATGATTGCTATTTAATTTTTAGCGTATGGTACGTATGATTAACATTTATTTATCAGTTAAATTATGCCACATGAAGATTAGCGTTCCATGACATATTTTTGAAGATACGATATTTGTTCAATTATCAAATAACAAGGGCGGTCCCAAAACTAGCCGACCGAACGTATAGATGGTGCAAGTAGTTTGAAAAAGAAAATATTTTGGTGAAAAGTGGCAACCCTACAAAAAACTATGTTTTAAAATTCAAGGCGCCACGTTGTGTGGTTTTTTATTTTGTCCCATCAAAAGTAAACGATCTCAGTGAACTTTATAAACATGGAACAAATTGGTTACCGTCATGTAATCCAGTATTTCCATTTGAAAGGTCTCAGGCCAAGCAATATTAGGTAAACCACTTTTTTACCATAGAAATCGATGGTGCAGAGTCCCCATAGTATTTATCAAGCATTTCCTTGGTGTGACTGACGGGTTTGTTTTCAAAAAATAATGTTTACTGATCACTCGAAATTCACTTTTTTCAATTTTTAAAAAAATGCACGAGGTTGTATGTTTTGAACAGCTGTTAAACGTGAAGTAAATGACGGAACTTGCTCAAAATTTGACAGTAGTCTACTAACACGTGGTACTTGCTGGAAGCAGTGTTTTATTTCCTAAAACTACGAGGGTAGTTCGAAAAGTCACAGACTTATTGATCCGCCCTCATATATTTATTTACTCGTCATCATTTACAATTATCAAATTCCACTTAATTATCAATTTCACCTAATTGTAGTTTTTTCTACAATGAAGATTTTTTTTTCGATGAAAACACTGATTAATTTGGGTTGAAACCAAAAAAACCACAATGGGATAAAAAAGTAGATTGACCTACTTTTATATAGGTTATGCAGAAGACAGTACAACGACCAAAAATTTGCACTTACTGTTGGAAACAGTAAGTCTGGCAAACCTACATATGTAGGTTCGATTCCTCGTACCCGAGTTAGGGTAAACATGTCCTCTACTGCCCTGTCTCGTTATTGGACTTCCGCAGTGTAATTAAATTAAATACCCTTATAAATGATTTTTCAAACTTAATAAATTTCCAAACAACATGTATTATTAATATAAATTTAAATAATCTACGTATTTTGTAAATTAAATATTTAATCCTATGTAGCGTATGATTGCTATTAAATTTTTATCGTATGGTAGGTATGATTAATATAGATTTATCAGTTACTTTATGCCACATGAAGATTAATGTTCCATGACATATTTTTGATGATACGACATTGGCTTTTATTAGTAAATTATAAAATTTTTTGGCATTATAAAATATTTCAATTACCAAAAAGAACACCATAGTGTAAATATCATAACAGATATAGCGTAACGTGGGAAAGCTTTAGTTACGATTCTTGACAAAATAAGTGGAAATCTAGTTATCACTCACTGGTATTGCTTTTATTATATTATTACTTATTTAATTATTAGTACACTATGTAATAGTATGGAAAATCTTTAATGCCACTATACGGCTTTATTGTGGCTTTGATTCAGAAATTCGAGGATAAACTTAAAGCACTAGAACTTAATTGATATTACCAGGTATTGATTTTCAAAGGCTTAGTAGTACCAACTAATTTGATTATAGTTTCATAAGTATTTTCGGTAACACATAGGATAGCGTTGTGGGTTACTGAACAACTTGACTGACTTTGAAGGTCTTAAGGGCAAACAAGGTTTAAGTATTGTTCACAGGAGAAAACAAAATGCCACCGGAAAAATATACGTTCATAAAATTTTACCCTAAAAGAGGGAAAACATTCTTTGTGGTTACAATATTGATTATGTCTGTATCTTTTACCTCAGGAAATTGCCGCGGATTTGAATTTCATTATCAACAATGGATTGTTGATGAAAGTTTGTATACAATAATGATTCAATTGTAGTCAATATCTTTTATTCGTGCTGGTGTCCAACGATGGTACAATAAAGTCAGTAAAAAAATTTTGTGCAGCATAACTTGGGATCCAGACCTCTTGCGTTACCTTTGGGGGAGGTCACTTTGTTTGTATCCTGTGTAATGCTTAACATCGAGACCAGTGACGAAAAATGTTACTGATTTTTATACTATTTACTTTTGGCAGGTTTTTCATTAAATTATTCATTCGATTCGGTTTAAATACATTCATTGATATTTCGACGTAATTTCTCTGATGATATCTCTCATCGCAATTACAAGCATATCCTATTTGTTGCCGCCTTTTGAAATTGTTCATCCCATTTTACAGGTTATTGTATATGAACTATCACATCCATAATCTGGTTTATCTTTTGATTATCAATTTGCTAACGTCGTCTCCAACAGTAACTGAGCAATATATGATGCATTTAGTGTTACTTATACGTCTGGGTGTACAGAATCCATTCATCCTGTAAGTAAAACTCTATACATCACCTAAACAAAGTCTTGTACCAAACAATTGTCCTTTCATTTCTATCTCTGCATTTGCACTGACATACAAATATCCATTATGGTTTTAAAGTTGTAGTGGTTAATTTAAAACTACTCTGAGTGTATAGATATAACAAGATACCTACCAAAATCAGTACACATTTCTACTTTAAGTAAATGCTTCCGTTGCCATGTTGGGATAAGTTAAAGCTTGGGCGAGTGTATCGGTATGTGTTTATCCTGTTTATATCCTAGTGTATTGTGCACGGCCGACTGCTACTGAAATCTATTATTTTGCTTATTTAAGAAATGTGTTTCACTAGTCTCCATTCGGGCGTATACATACCCATGTATACTACTACGTAGGACAACAAGCGTTTCGGATTTCCTCTCCTTTTAGTTTCTAGCCAGACCGTTTATTCAATTGCCTCATTTTCCATCTTGCTTAGTTCGGCTGTTTCGTTTTCCTCACATACACAGGTGTGGTTTGTTATTAATGTTACTACAGTTCGAGGGGAGATTCCACGGGCGGACTTCCAACGTAGCTTTGAGGTATTATTTCTGTGTGTTAGTGTGGTTGGCATTTGTGGCCTTTTTGTTATGTTATGTTTTATTACGAACAATTTTTTCTTTAATGTATTTGTTGTTTTTAATTTATACGCTAAGGTTTAATTGTGTATATGTTGAGTGTTTGTATGTGTATGTATACAGTTGAGAGAGGGAGCTATAGACTGAGTGTTTTTAATTTATTTAAGTATGTGTGTGTATCCAAGTGTAGTGAAATACCAGGCATGATTTTGTGTGTGTTTGTAATTTCAATTTCATTGTTTCCATTATTTTTTGCTTTTTTTTAAGAGAATTGTTTAGCGTTTTCAATTTCTTTAGTCTTATCTTTGTTCCTCCAGACGAAAACGATTATGTTTTGGTTTATTTTATTTTTTTTTTTGCTACTTTGCCGGTGTCTTCCTGCGACATTTTGTTTATCATCTTTAAACCTAACGTAAGTAAGTCTATTCAAATCTTTCCTCTTTGGCAAAAAAAAAGAAATTGCAAACCTATGCATTATATTACTCATACGTCTAGGGGCAGCAGTTAATAAACCTCTGTCATGTGTTCTTTAGTACTCATTCGAAGGGGAGACATTTTTATCAATTTTCTATAATACAAATATTTTAAAGCGCCTTTTTAAAGCAAAATGCATTTAAAGTCTATGTTGTCCAATTGGTATTAATATTAATCGGATGGTTATTCTTGTCTGTCATCCATCGCAGACAAATTAAAGTGTGATATTAATCATACGTCTAGGGGTATTATCGTGTCTCGTCGGGCAAAAGAATAATTACCGGGAAAATAAACGATATTTGTGGAAAGATTCATTAAACTAAAATGTGTTGTAAATTTTTCAAGGCAAAATTATACCGCCATGGGGACAGACGCTGGAAAAAAAATAAAAAATTGCCTCCAGTTTTGAATTGTTCACAGAATACACTACAAGTGGTCCGAAAGGGGGGGAAATCAAAAAACAGGCCCCTGAAGTTACAGGTAAGTGTTGGTACTCAAATGAAGGAAATCGTCTTACAATTTTATTGTTGGCATTTCTTTTTACATCCGATGCCTGTGAGTCGAGACATGCCTGTTTTTCTATATTTCAATACCCACAAAATGTATCGATTTTTTTCTTTCTCACGATTTCATTGGGCGTATTGGTTCCTCTGTACGTTACTCGTACCGTATGCTTGAGCTATTTTAAAATCGATAAATTTACATTCCATGTAGCCGCTCAGGCAAGGGGTTCAAATTCCCCCTATACCTTAAGTCGACTTTGGCGCAATTTTTTGGCGACTCACAGACATCGCATGTGACACAGCCATCGCTTTCCGACTCAGGAGCTCAAATAAAAAAAACTGCATATTCAGTTTTTTCCAGCGCGTGTCCTCAAAGTCGTAAAGTTATCCTTTCCTTTAATTACTTTTTTCTTATTTCAAAGAAACATGTATTTTTTTGATTTTTATAAATAAATTCGCTATTTTAGTCTTCTGTACCATACAGTTCTCCCTTAACCCTTTAACGACCATACATTTTCTGGCGGAGCAATTTATTTGTTTTGATCATTTTCGTGATCTGTGGCCTAAAAATAGCTACGCCGCAAAAAATGGGATCAACAATTATCTTTTTCAGTACATTTTTTCCATTATATCTAAAAGGTACACATATTTGACAAACACGTGTTCGCTCCATGTCAGCTTTTTGAAATTTAAACTTATATTTTTTAACAATTAAAATTTGGACTCAAAACTTATTTGTCGCTTCCCCACATGCGCCTCGTTTTTCAACCCGTTGTATCCCTTTCCACTGTTTGGCCCACTTTGATGGCTCACAGGTTCAGTTAGATAATTGACGGCTACTACACTATTGTTGCCCCTACACTTTTCTATAAATAACCCCAGAAACTATTTGCTCTGTATCCTACCAGTAGAACTTATAGGTGTCAGAAACCATAGAGCAAACATACTTGCCTGTGGTCGTCCAAGGGTCAGTATACAACATTATATTTTAAGAAAATACGATTATTAATAGCAGTATAATTTGACAGGTGTCATAGGACATGTTATGTACACAGTAGGAAATTTACTAACGACATTTTCTAGGACTATTTGTATATCAGAGTCCCCGTTGAGCTGATATGTTAGGTTAGGTTAGGTAGACATGGGTGTCGCTTTTAACATGCTTAGTCCAATGAGGTTGCGAAACAACGGGACACTATATTCCGTCCTCATAATTGAATCTGAAAATTAACCTTCTATGGTTATTGAGCGTTCAAGCCATTTGGGATACCTTTCCGATATTTCGGGATGTGGCTGAAGAAAATATATACATTGTTTCCTGACTAACCAATTGGTACTCTTGAAAGGTCCTTAGATTTTTCAGCTTAACTTCCTTCATTTTTGTTAGATCCAACACGAAGTAAAATCCTAGATATTGGCTCTTAACAAAAATGGTTTCTCATTATATCCCACGAAGGGATTGGGGAAAGCTTATCACAACCAATCAACTGTGCGCGTTCTAGTTTTACACAACGCTGGTTGTGACCTAAAGTTTTACACAGGTTCCGCACGGTAGTTTTGAGAAGCTTGTGCAAGGCTAAATATTAGATTTTTTCGAATGTTAGGTGGTCTGAGCAGCCTATGTTAGGTGGTCTGAGCAGGGATAAAAACCACGTACTCATGTCCAAGAGCTGCGCACTCTAGCATCGCACAGCCAACAGCACCACCTGGCTCCTACTTATAGAAATGGCCGGGCGGTAGCGTATGAGATGTTCGATGGTCTCATCCCTCTCTCCATTGTCACAGTTTTTGTAGTAATCTAGCCTCGTGTCTGCCTATTAAACAGTGTCCAGTGATTACAGTTGCTAGGATACAGATTTCTTGTCTAGAAATGGGTATCCAATTTAGAGTACGTTGCAGTTTATAACTTGGCCATACCAGAACATTTGTCATTCGAACGTCTGAAGGCTTCGGTTGTTGGGATGAGCTTGCATGAAGAAATGACATATCCTCCACAATCATACAATCTTGCCAGTTCAACTCCTCTATGCTTCTCAACAACGTTTCTGTTGCTTTTAGAGATACGCGGCAATTGTGGGCAGATCGTAAAGTCTGGAAAGTTGTAAAGTTCGTAACGTCGGGAATTGTTGGCAGTTCGTAAATTCGGGAACACAGATTTCTGAGATTTTTTAACAGCAATGTCAACAATGTTGATGTGCCTGGCGGTGATACGTTTTCTCCCAGCCAAGGGACGATTCTCCGGTTGCAATGACTTTTGCCTCAAGGCCAAATACAGGGTGGCGCACTAATTGTGCTACATAAAGAAATTCAAATAACTTTTTTTAATCAACGTATTTCCTATATATTTTTGGTTTATTGTATAGAAACTTAAATATTAATTTATATAATAAATTGGGTTTGAAGATGATAGACCGTAAATGAACTCCATAATCCACCACGCATATGCGACACCTGATCAGAAAATTATTCATTGCGCTCTGTAGGGTTGAAGTCGGGATCACCTCAATTATTGTTTTAGTGGACGGCTTCAATTCTGTCAAAGTCTTTCGATTTGTTTTGTAGATCTATTGCTTGAAATAACCGCATAAAATATTCTGGTGCAGTCCGGTCAGCTGACCTTGGGGCCAGCGGAAAGTGCAGTTTGTGGATATTCATATATTGGGCAATCTTCGTTGGAGGCCCACTATAACCAATCTGGCTGTGTCTGCAGTTGCTGGAACCCAATGCTGTTGAAACGGATACGTATTCAGCGCAGTTCTGGGTAAAAAAACCCTTCAACTTCTTTTAAATATTCGTCCCCATTGACTAACAGTATCTGTTTTCGTTTCTTCAAAGAAGTATGGAGCCACAATGCAGCTTGATGAAACTGCGCGCCACACAGTGACTGGTTTGAGGTCCAGTTCCTCTCACGAAGTATTTCTGGATTAGATCCATTCCATATACGTCAATTTTGTATCTTTACTTTGCCATTCAGATCAAAATGAGCCTCACCAGTTGAGTGTTATCAAGTTGTTGCCTTCTTCGGTCGTATTAAACATTTGTTGGTAAAACTCCAGGCGAATAGACAACTTCAGAGGGTTTCAGTTACTTGTAATTTAGACTTTGTAGGGAACAAGTTTAATTCATCATGAGTTATTCGTTGTAATGGCCGTCTGCCAACTCCAAATTGTGCCTGTAAGTTTCGTGTCAAAACGCCCGGATTGGACTGAATTGCCGATGCCACAACCGCGATTGTGTCTCGATCCCGAACATAGGAACCTCGATGGCGCGGTCTTCATACGATGCTTCTAGATTCGGTAAATATGTAAACACATCTCGTAATGGTCCATCCACTTGGGGGAGTGCTGCGAAACTCCCGCCTAAATACTCTTTGGACGGAAAGGAAGGACTGCAAGACATGGTACCGTTGCAATATACACATCCTCTTTTCTTGGGATATTAATTTGAATAACTCTTAATAGTAGCCTACAAAATATAATAAAAATAAGCCGATTGCTCTCAGAGAAAGAAATATAATTCGTTTTGTTTTGTTGCACGATTCGTACGCCACCCTGTACTTCTATAACCTACCATGCGTTTCATTCTGTCCTTTGAGTCCGGGATAAGAGTGGAGCTGTTTCTCCCAAAGACGGTATGTTCAAAGGATTTGGAAACTGCCAGTATGACAAAATCTCCGTAATCGTCTAACGTTCATTGTCTTTGGTTTATATTTTTCTATTTTGGCTTTCGACTCGTCATAGGGCGTCAACTTAAATGGACAATTTAGCATCTTAAACTTATAAAAGTTTCGTGACACTTTCTGACTCTGGAGTCGTCGAATACGCAAAATGTCTCGAATCCTTTAAATTAACAAGACAAATTTTGTGCGAGAGCTGGATAATCCCTATTAACCTCGTCACAATCTATACACTTTTCCATAGAAAATTTGATTTATTCGCATCCCAAATGCAAAAAAAAATTATAAATTGTACAAATTGTTGTATTTTCCTTTAAAAAACCTTTAGAAAACTCCTACCAACTTAATAACTTATGTCACGTCACTGTGACTTGCTTAGCTTTTCTTTCGGCTGTCAACATTTGTGATCCTTTTTCGCTTCTCATTCTTTCGTCAACCCAGAACTTTAGCTTGTCATCAGTTTAATGCCACATACTTCACGCCTCCTTACCCACTTAACTGACAGTCTGCATCGCATATCCCTGAGCTTCAAAGTCAAAGGAAAGGATACTTGTTTCACTTAACTAAAGTATAACAAGACATTGTTTGATAATTTGCTACAATTACGTTGAAATGTATGTGAATTATTCTAAAGACAGATACATAGACAGCACGCAAATAACAAGCAAAAAAGAAAACTGCAAAATTAAGCTCTGTTAAAATGAAACACATCAAATTAAGCGTTGAAAGAGAAATGTAAAATAGAGAGCTAACAATCTCGCTGGCGCAGTCAGTGTCAGTTTATATAGAGAGATGGGAACTTAAGTAATTTATGAATTATTTAACAAGGACTTTAGGTTTGTTGTTCTCGTCAACACAAAGTAGACGATATTTTTATTTTTATATGTATATACAAATGAGTCCAGTACACGCGTAAGGCTTTGCGGCAGACATCATTGTTGATGTAGTCGACGTTGATGTTGCCGTTGTTGTTGCTGCTTTAGTTTTTGCCATTGTCGTCAGCGACATCATCACGACATTTTAATGATACAATTTAAGTAAAACCTGATTTGCATATCAATACGAGAAGAGGCTTAGAATGGCATAAGTAGACAAAATTTAAAGTTTCACCAAATTAAATTGTCACATTCATTTTAACATTTTTGCGAAAAATAAACTTAATTGGTCACTGGAGAGTGATATTTAATTAAGTGTAATTCGAGGGTGTATGATTGTTAGAAATAAAAAAAAAGTAATTGGTGGCGCATGAATATTTTTAATATTAGCAATTTTAATTTACTTGAGAAATTTCGTAAAATTTTTAAACATTTTTGTGTTGTTATTATTGTCAATATTTGTTAGACATACATATTATTTTAATATTCTTTAAATTATACGGTTCCAGCATTTTGAGCGATTTTCCAGGATATGCCTAACTTAAGCCACCGGATAGTATGAGTGTTATTTACTTTAAATTTGTATGGAGGCGAATGATTGTTACGGATTAAATCTTGAAGTAATGATATGTAAACGTTATTAGCATAATACATTTTTGGAATTTGCCTAATTCTGTTGTTTTTCATTTTGAATTTTTCATAGTAATAACATTAAATATTTAGGGAAATAAGTGAAATTTTGTTTTGGGACTAAATTGGCTTTGAGTTTTTAAGGGATATAATTTCATTTTACTTTATGAATATGAAATGTTAATAATATTTAGGAATTTGGTTTCATCGCAAAATAATAGCGTTGTTAAATTATATATACATAAATGTGGTGGAGATTTTAAGCATTATTTTTCGGGTATATGAATTTTGTCATTCATTTGATGAAGATATCAGAATTGTCGATAACTATGTGTAAAATAACACTGTGCAAGTTTTTGAAAAAAAAAAATTCGAAAACATATGCGGACTCAACGGATTAAAAAAAATGGTGTCCCATAACATCCCATGAAGGGATGGGGGAGAGCGTCTCACAATCAGTGAGATGTGCGCTTTCTAGTTTTGCACTCACTAATTGGGATCTACAGTTTTACACCGGTTCCGAACGGTATTTTGAGAAGCCTTTTCATGGCTAAGTACTCAATAGTGTCGCCATCACTAAGCGAGGTGACCATCGCCGAAAGAAATGCAATGTGGTCTGAGCAGGGATCGAACTCAGGTTCTCCTGTACAAAATCCGCGCACCGACGGATTATTTACAATGATTTGGGTCCTTCGAATCGTACTGCATCGTTAGTTTTTTGGCCTCCGATGATGGTTTCATACAGATTTTTTGTTTTTAATTTCTTACTCAGAGGCTGCGATTTAGGGCTAATTTTTTGAAACAAGTTTATACATATGTAACCATTACTCGAGAACGCCTCATCCGATTTTATTGAAACAAATTTAGCAACATTAACAGTTACAATGCCTTTAATCAATGCCGATACTATTTTCCAAGATAAGCAACAGTTTCGCAGTTATAAATAAATTTATGAAGAAAAAATAATATTTTTTTGTTTAAAAAATTAAAATTGTGTATTAAAAATTTGTATAAAATCATCATTATAGGGCAAACCCCTAATGATGCAGTTCGATTCGTAGGAGACAAATTAGTGTAAATCCGTTGAGACCACTTGTGTTTTTTTTTCGATTTGTACAGTGTAATTAATAGTTTACCAAAAGGTCTTTCTGGCACAGTTTTCAGTATACTATGTAGTGCCTGGATGGTCCAGTAGTCCAGTGTGCATGGCTCTTGTGAAGGAGAACGTGGGTTTGATCTCTGGTCTGATTACCTAACATTTCCATCGACGACCGTCACCTCGCCTAGTGAGGGGAACCCTATCGAGTACTGAAAAACCTTTTCTAAATGCCGTTTAGGACCGAGGTAAAACTAGAAAGCTGAGAGCTCTCTGGATGCGAGAAGGTATCCTCAATCCCTTAATGGTGTAATGGATGTATGCTAGTATATACTTGTTCCTGATACACTTTGTTGAATTATTTTATATTTCATTTACCGATCTATGAAAAAGTAAAACATTGTCATTGAAACATCAAAGAAAAAATAGAAAGTCATTCTAAAAAAGCAATATTAAAATGGGAAACAATTTTTTTTATGGGAAAAGCTTATAATTATTTCGGTGTGCATTATTGTTTTTATATGTTTTAAATTTTATATTCATAGCTTTAATTTATCTTTACTAATATGTCCATAAAAACTTCCCATTTTCCTTCTTACTTACATACTTCTTTAATAATCCAATCTCCTTAAAGTCCTTCGTCCATAGAAGTTGATTATCTCCTATGTTAAGCACTGTTTATCTTGTCTTGTTATATATTTTACAAACATGGCCAATAGTTAACAGATTTACTTGAATGCTACGAAACAGAGCATAGAAAAATACCCTAGAACAACGGACGTATGCATTGGACGGAATGTATGTTAATGGTCTGAAAGGACATTAAGAGAAGATGTGTGGTATATGCAACTAATATGCATACCAGCCCTACGGAAATCGAATGCAACATATGCTTTAAGCTTCTGCTGTTCAGGAAGTATAAGAAAATAGCTGGAAAAGAATGTAAATAAAAAGTTAAACAATATAAATGGGACAAAGGGAAGATGTATGTGTGCATTTTGCTTCTTATATTCTATACATATACATGCCTGGATAGTATGTGAACATTATAGAGAAATGTCACCTAGAGGTGCGATCTTTCTCATCTGATTTTTCGTTTCACACTTTTCGTGGTGAGGTCGGCTGCGATAGAGAGATATTTGACGTAAAATGACTTAAACCAGGTGGAGTTACAATATATGTTGACTTAAATTTGTTGTCTCTTTTGGGTTGATAACTTTTTTGTTATCTTTTAGTGTTAGTATATATTTGTGGTTTATTTAAACACAAGTTGTTACACACAAAACGAAATACCGGTGTTTTATTGTCGGTTGTTTTGAACCATCGTCTTTTTCTGATATTATTAAAGAAATACTGTTCAAAATTCAACGCCCATATGCAACCACACCACACTTCGTAACTCTACTGAGAGAAGTCGCTACTCTCGATATATGTTTAGTCTATAGGGCACGTACATGTTTTCGTATGTGTTGTATAGAGTACAGTATTCTGCCAAAGTATTACGAAAGCAGGCGCCTAACTAACTTTTCGACCCATTTGTTAAAATCGCTAATTAACCAGAGATGGTAAACAAAATTTAATAAGACAATGTTTTCTTAGTTCCTCTGCGTCACTTCTAGTTTTCGAGATATCGCGGAAGCAAGTTCCGGAAAATTGTAATTTTAGACCTTTTTATTAAGGCATTTTGAGAGAGAAATGATAAGTTAATGTTCGTTTTATACAGAGTATGGATCTCAGAAATGTTTCAATGTTTTTTTTATAATTTCTACACCCAGAGAACTAATTGTTTGAAAAGAGGTTGTAGCAACCGGAAGTGCGGCTGTTGCCATCGAATTTCGGTTGCTATAGTCGAAATGAGGTTGCTACAACCGAATTTAGTTCCCACAACTGAAATTCGTTTGATGCAACCTCGTTTTGTAATCGATGCTGTTCTGACAACTGAATCTTCAACCATATTCGTTCTGTTAAGTAAATTATCTAAAATTTCGGTTGGAGCAACCGAATTTGGAATTAATTTGGATCCAACAACCGAAATTGGTACAAAATTCGGTTGGAGTAAAAAAAAATTTGTCATCATTTCGGTTGTAACTATCGAATTTGGTATCAATTCGGTCGCAATAACGGAATTTAGCCTTTAGTCAGTTGCCACGAACGAATTAGGCATCAATTCGGTTGCTGTAACCGAATTTGTAAGAATTCTTTCGGTTTCAATTCGGTTACCACAATATAATTCTATGCATTCCAAACCTGACGTTTAAAATTATATATAGAAATTTTATATCAATATCAAGATTTTTTTGTAGTTATAAACAAAGGCGAGTGAGTGCAAATATTGAAATTATAGTTTTTTTTAGAACTGATTTTTTTCAGAAATTGTCCAATAAAATATTAACAGTTTTGAAATTTTTCAAGGTTAGGCATTTGAGATGTGCTGCAATAGTCTGTGCATAAAACGGTTTAGGTAAACCTACAGATACTACACGTCGGAATGGGTGCGATGGCCTATGATGTCTGTAACTTCAAAAAAGTCACAAGTGGCAGGTATAACAAATGTATTACCGTAAAGATTATCCTATATAAATGACTTGGTTTTCTCCTTTTGTAAGTTTTTTTATAAGAATTCTTGATAATAAATCATCAGTTAGTAATTAAAACTAATTTTAAAATTCATTTGTGAACATATCTAAATTCGATTATACCAACCTCTAATACGGTTGTGACAACCTCTAATGAGTTTGCGACAACCTCTGATGAGGTTATGACAAACTCCAATGAGGTTGTGTCGACCTCTAATGAGGTTGTGTCACCGCCTAATGAGGTTCTGGCAACCTCTAATGAGGTTGCGACAACCTTCAATGAGGTTGTGTCAACCTCCAATGAGGTTGTGTCAACCTCCAATGGGGTTGCGGCAACCTCCGATGTGGTTGTGTCAACCTCCAATGAGGTTTTGTCAACTTCCGATGACGTTGTATCAACCTCATTTACGGCTAATTTGGTTGCCTCGACCGCATTTTTCTGTGAGTGTAGTTGACGAGAAGTCTCTCATACAAATTTCAAAGACTAATAATTTGCTTATCTGTGATTCCAACAACTTAGCGACACTTATTTCGCTACTTGCGTTAAATGTCCCGGTTTTAACAGCCAATTCTTCCAACTCAAACGAACGGTTTCGTTCGCTTGCTAAGCGACAAACAACTGACTTTCCTTGTACTGGCACGCATCAGAACGATAAAGCTAACGAAAATCAATAGATCGTGCTGATGTGATCACCTGAGGACAACTTTCCCTTCTATTTCCGAAACTGTAAAAGTTACCTATAACATCCAGCCGCCCAAATATTCAGTAAGGTTTGCCATGTGGAAATTCTGAAAATATTTTATCGAAACTCCACTTGTCCATATGCAACATGGATTTCATTGTGAAGTCCTTAAGTCACCAACCAGACAGAAATTGGTGTGAAGTGAAGAAACGGCCAACATCGTTGAGTTGGGCATCGTCAAAAAAGCAACCCGGTTGAACCGGGGTTTAACGCCGTGTGTTCACTAATTGGGCACTGGAAATGTTGGCTAGATTTTGGCCAAAAATCATCTTCTCGAACGAGGACGATGCTAACAAGCAAAATTGGTTGTATTGGAGCGAACACCACGAACTACCAAGCATCATTACTTCGTCCACAAAGGTTAAGTATTTGGTACGGTTTATGGCCTTATTTATTTCGAAATTGTGAAGGAGATGCCGTCCATGGTCGTAGGTATACAGCGATGTTAACCAACTTTCTGTGGCCAGAGCTCGACAACATCGATATATTCAAGCTCTCGTTCCAATAAAATGGCGCTACATGTCATAGAAGCGACGTAACGCTCGAAATTGTGAAGGAAAAATTTGGAGACTGGGTCATACCAGCGGATAGCGCGCTCCGTCCACTGCTGTCGTTTGACCAGTGGCGTTCTCGAAAAACAATGGCCCGATGACTTCTCCAGCGTGAACAGCGCACCATGCAGTCACTTTGAGCGGGTGTAATGGCTCCTCATGCATCACTCGTGGATTTTCGGTGCCACAGAAGCAATAGTTTTGCTTGTTCACGTACCCGCTGAGGTGGAAATGAGCCTCATCGCTCATTATGATTTTGGTGGAAAAATCGTCCACTTCGTCCACGAGATTGATGATGGCTTGGGCGTAGGTTACATGCTGTCGACAGACAGCAGCTGACGCACGGACTGGACTTTGTATGGGAACATGCGCAGGTCTTTGACCAAAATTCGCCATACGGACGACCGGCTGATGGCTAATTGCGAGGCACGGCGTCTGGTCGATGTTTCCGGCGACAGCTCGACATCCTCGGCAACAGCGGCGATATTCTCGGCAGAACGGGCGCACCGGGGCGGCCACTCCTGGCACCGTCTCGTGTGGTCCCATGCTCTTCAAGGTTAGTGGCCAAAAGGCGCAGTGTTTTCCCAGTCGGTGTCGGACGGCCGGGGAATCGGCGACGGTATTCGCGCTGCGCCAACACCACAGACGAATTTTTACGCAAAAAAATAGACACGATTATTCCGCGTTCTTGGGGAGTGTATCACTCCATGGCTTGTTTACTTGTATTCTACATCTGTCTAGTCCACAAATGTCAAACCAGATTTGACATTGGCGGCCATTTGCAAAAATAAGAGCCTCTACCAACAGGGTGGTAGCTTTTGAAATACCCTGTGTGATCGCCCCTTAAGCCAACCACAGACATGACACAGTGCATGAGCTTGGCCGGTAACTTTTTATCAGACTTATGAATTTGAAATAATATTAGCAAAAAAAGTTTGTGAACATGATAGTGATGCGAACAATTTCGATTACTTTCTCATTGGGTACGAAGAAGGGCGGTAAACGAACAATAAAAATCAACAACTGATGTGGATGCTCATGAGTGGTAGATTTGTGGTTCGCTCTAAGCAAACCACGAACCTGTTACGCATGAGCTTAGCCGATAACTTTGTATTTGACTGATGAATTTGAAATAATATTAGCAAAAAAAAAATTGGGGAACATGATAGTGATGCGAACAAATTCGATTGGGTAACAAGAAGGGCGAACAATAAACATCAACGATAGCTGATGTTCATGCTCATCAATGACAGATTTGTGGTTCGCTTTAAGCCAACCACGAACTTGTCATTCATGAGCATGAGCTTGCCCCATAACTTTTTATGTGACTGATGAATTTGAAAAAATATTAGCAAAACATTTTGTTAACATGATAGTGATGCGAACAACTTCGATTACATTCTCATTTGGTACCAAGAAGGGCGATAAACGAACAATAAACATCAACAATAGCCGATGTTCATGCTCACTAATGACAAGTCTGTTGTTAAATTTAAGCCAACCATGGACTTGTCATACATGAGCATTAGCTGGACCTATAACTCTTTATCTGGCTGAATAATTTAATAAAACTTAACAAAATATTTTGCAAACATGTAGTGATGGGAACAATTTCGATTAAATTTTTGTATGATATCAAGAAGATCGGTAAACCGATAATACACAGCGGTATTCTTTCTATTTAATATACATATATATTGGATCCAAAGGCCACCTGAAATCTTTGTCGACGAGGATATTTTTTTTTTTGTTGTCGGGATATTTTGTGTACATTAGTAATCACTTGTGCACAACTTCATCACCTATTTTTCAACTGCCTATTTTTGTAGTTACATTAAAGATGTTTGGTTTGTAACTTAAAACGGGCATTTAGCTGTGTCATATTTCCCACATTAAATGCAATGTACTATTTCTTGAATGAATTCAGCTAAAATTTTTGTGTTACATCTTCCTTCCTCTGACATTTTGTAATATATATGTCCTCTTCTCAGGTATCTCGCATTGTCCTTAACGTAACATATGGCATGGTTAATGTCCACATGTTGTTTATGTGTATTATATGTGTGATATTTCCTAAAAGTGACAGTGTGTATGTATGCTCACCAACACACTTGTCTGGATTACATTTATACACAAAACTCAAAAAACAAACAAACACAGAGCCACTATATTTCTACACACATGCACAGTATCATACAGTCCTGTTTGTATTGTCAGTGACAGGTAAACACTCCTGACTATCAAGTAAATATGCGCTTTACTACAGTGTTGTATTTATACTAAGGTTGAGTGTATTTGTCTGTTTGTTATTTCTGGCCCGGAGTTTGTTTTAATTCTGGTTAAAATAAACATTTTTTTTTTAATTTTTAGAAAATCCTCAGTGAAAATCGGTGTGGATATGTGTAAAATATAATTAAACAATATTGTACCGGGAGAGGGAACGCGTCGGAGAGGAAAATTATTTAATATGTGAAAGTGAAGGAATAAAAAATTTTAAAATGTAAAGACATTCAAAATAGCCTATGCAGAAAATCGAAATTTTAAAACACTTTAGTATTGGTAATTTAATCCCATTTCTCTACGAAAATTTACAATATCTTAGTGGTTGTCACAACTGGAATTGGAGGTTGCCACAATTGAAGTTGTCAGTTGCCGCAATCGACATGTTTGTAGAATTTGTTTGTGTAAGTAGGACTCTGGTATCGCTAATACAGAATTTTTATAACATTCTTAAATTTTCGAATTATTTATAAAACATTTAGTTTTAGTATATACATGGTGGTCCAAATAAAAGAATATTTTTAAAAATTAAATAGAAATTATTTCCTCTAAGAAATAACTTCAGGTCGAATCATACGCAAAAAAAAATAATGTGGTAAAGCCCCACCATAAAATGTCGAACACTAATAAAAATAGATAGGAGAGAAATAGAAAGAGGAGAGAAACACCGACGTCGACAACTGCAATTAGTTACAATGTGAATAAGAGGGTCATTGGCCTAGAACCCTAAGGCACTGATGAGAAGAATCACGTATGTACTTCGAAATGATCGTCCACCAACGTGAACACAAATCCTGGTGCCGACTGTTTACATTTTTTCTAATTGCAGAAAAAACCCTGATCTGGTTTTCTCTCACTTATGGCTCGGTCGTTATTAGCCTTAAAGGTGTGGATCGTTTCTGGATTATTCGCAGAGCAACGGTCTTTAACGGCAACCCGTAAGGAAAAGTCTAAAGTGGTCAAATCGTGGATTCAGAGACGACCAACTCATATAACACAAAATGGTCCGCGGAGGTGTGATACTGACTGATATCGTAGTCAATATTTCGAACGGAAAAAAATTGTCAATGTCAACATAACATCTGATATTATATGATACCTATATTTGGACCACCCGTTATACGCCAAAATATGAAGACTATTTATATATTCCTAATTCTGAAGAAGCTTTAGATCCATTATTCACTCCTTCGTTCTTCAAACATGTAACCCCTACATGGATTTCAGGTAGAAGTCATGGGAATCGGAGAGTTTTACTCCGGATATGGCGTAAAGTCATTCCCGCCAGGTGTACCAGTATCGCAAATCTCTACAGAGTCTAATACTGTCCACAAAAATTGTCCTTATCTGGCGGTCATCTCTAATTTCGATGACCAAGCAGTTTGATATCTACCTCTTATGAGTGGCGGGGCAAAACATCATTCCAGAGATATGCTGGCGAGATGTGAACTCCCTCAGTTTTTCCACTGGATGTGGAGCATGTGGTACGCCTCTTTCTTCATGCAAACTCATGCTTTGACGTGCGAACGAAAGGTGGTCTGAAGGTCAAAATTGTAGGATCACCAGACAGGTATAGTCAAGCTTCAATCGAATAGGTAGATATATACTCCAAGGCAGGATATATCCACACTAGTATCTGTGATCAATAAACATTGTTGTCTGTTGTCATACGTCTGGACTTGGAAGTTGTGCTTATGATTACTGCAGTAACTGCGGGGCTTTGGAGAGTGCCGAACATGTGATATGCACCTGCCCCGCATTTTGTGTGAGGCGGAGACAATATTTAGAGTCTTGTTTCTTTGTAAATCTAGAGTATATTCAGGGAGTTAAGCTGAATGGCCGTATAATACTTTGTGAATCAGAAACTGGTTCATCAGAAACTAATATACATCCCGTATTTCAACACTCGGATGATATATCATACGACTTAAACGCCCGTTAACCAAGCCAGGTCAATTTATAGGTTAAAAATCGAGGACAGAACATGACATATTTATGGCCACTTCTACCTACACAATGGTACCAATATCTGGAAAGATGTTAGATGCAATTTGTCCATAGGCACCATATATTGCGTGCTAGGCATGGTTTGGAATTTGTCGAACACTTGCATAGTGGGGAATTTTCATTCCGAATGAGTTTTCGTTTGAATTTATTTTGATGAATTTTTCAATAGTATCATTCCAAAGACCCGCTGATGGAAATATGTGGTTAGTATTGTTGGTAAACCTTTTTCGGTAAAGTTGCCCATGGATTTAAGGAGTCGTTTTGGCTGCTGAGTTCGTAGGTTCCGCTGATTTCTTTTAAATCTTTTAAAACAATCTTGCACAGTGTAACAATTATACCGTTGAAGTAGTAAACGAGAATAACATTGTTGGATCCGCAGCAATGAAGAACAATATTGTCAGCTTAAAATGCAATCGAAGGATTTCTCTAGCCCATAGCAGCAACATAATGTTAACTGCAAAATCCTCTCGGCCATCTAAGGTAGTTGACCGGATCTCTAAATAAGACAGATCCCATAGTAGATCTTTCCTAACAGGCTTGTTCAGTGGATTTCTTCTCTTCCTCTTGGTTACAATTTCTATAGATTCTATAGATGCCATTTGAATTATCCCAGAAAATAATTATAAAATTGTTTAATAGCGCTAAAAAGTATGCCATAATTTGCTGCAAACAAATTCAATAATTTTTATTCGAAAAATTTTTCGATCGCGCTAAAAAGTATGCATTAATACTCTGTAATAAAGCAAACAATGTATAAATGTTGGAAATACATCTTTGTCGCACATAACTTTTTCGTTTTGAATAAAACAGTGTACTTTCAAAGCAAAATGTTCTTGGATTTTAAAGCGCTTTAATTCTAGAATTTTTTTTTTTAAATCCTAGGAGTAGAAACTGCATCAAATGAGGCCTTCATTGCAAAATTATTTCGTAAGTCAGCGACAACTATAGGACAAACGTAGTAGTCGTTGAGACCTCTACAACGATGTCGTGTATGTTACGCAGGGTTTGCATTTCGCGGGTAATGGGTTACGATCGTTTAACCATTACACACAGTGTTTGGGGGAAATAATGAGTAGCTACCCACGATATGGGGAATTACCCATTACGATTACATATTATCCACAGGGTAATGGGGAAAATAGCGGCTTGTTACCCACGACGATGGGAAATTACCCTCGTGATTACCAATTAACCTCAGAGTATTTGGGAAAATAATGAGTAGTTACCCAAGACGAAGGGGAATTACCCATCGCGATTACCCATTACCCTCAGGATAATGGGGAAAATAATGAGTAGTTATCCACATCGATAGTGGGTTATGCAGGGTAACCCAATCCCATTTTTGATCGAAAATATGAAAAAATTAGAGAAAATTTCTACATCTCGGAAACGGAGGGTGGAATCGAAAAAATAACTAAATTTTGAAGGTTTGTAAGGGTTTTTCATAAAGTGTTCCAATTCGTATGGTAGATTTTTTTTTCACTAATTCGGCAATGTGCATCAAATCGTAAAAATAATAAATTTTTTATTTCCATAGGAGGCTTTAACCAATGAATGTCTAAAATATACCACCACATTTTTAAAAAAAAATCTTTAACACATATGCGCGTTTTAGCGATTTTTTATTCGAAAAATTTTAGTTTCAGCGCTTTTTAAAATAAAAAAGTGATGGAATATTGAAAACCATTGGTTAAAGTCTCCTAACGAATTGGACCATTTTATGAAAATCCTTAGAAACCCTCAAAAAATGCTTATTTTTTCGAATGAACGACGCTAATTTTTTCATATGCTTGATTAAAATTTCCACATTTACCCATTATTTTCTCCATTACCCGCAGGGTAGTTTCCCATCATCGTGTGTAACTACCCGTTATTTTACCCATTACCTTGAAGGTAATGCGCAATCATGATGGGTAATTCCCCGTCATCGTGGATAGATACCTATAATTTACCCCATTGTCGGGCGTAGCTACCCATTGCTTTCCCCATACACTGTGGGTAATGGATAATCGTGTTGGGTAATTCCCCACTGTCGTGGGTAGCTTCCCATTATTTTACCCATACCCTGTGCATAATGGGTAACCGTTCATTTAACATTCCCCACGGCGAAGTATATGGGTTATACATGGCGGGGTAAATACGAACTCTGATATAAATACGAACTCTGATGCTACAAACAAAACAACTACGATATAAACCAATTTTGTGTGGTTTTCATGGGCTCGGATAGGAAAAAATATTTTTTTAAATTGTCTCGAAGAGATCTTTTATATTTGACCTCGACTTTGGGAATTTTTTTTCGTGACTCGCTGTAGTATACAATTAGGCACTGCTGTATGGGGTGTACATGCAAAGAAACTTTTTGCTTGAAACGAGCTTGTATCAACCGTAAATTCGGCTATTGTTACCAAATTGCGGTTAGGCATAAGTTCGGTTGAAAGCGAACTGAGATTGGCATGACTGAATTTAGCCGCCACAACTGCAATTTAGTTGAAACAACCTGAATTTAGCCGCCACAACTGCAATTTAGTTGAAACAATTGTTGCTTATTTGATTCGGTTGCAGCAACTCAATTTCAGTCTAAATTGGGTTTGTGAATAACATTTTCTTTAACTCCTATTGCAACAACCCAAATGAGTACACAGCAAAAAATTATCAGAAATTAGAAGCAGTTGAACTGTTTAAAAGCTCTTTACTGCTTCTTGCTTCTTGTATGCAGTGCAGTAAGGTAGAGTACAGATATAATAAGAATCTTACACTGAAGTGCTTCTCCGAATTGATTTTTAACCGCTTGCTGTAATTGTTAAACAGTTGTAATCTTGAATACATGACACTTAATTAAATTAATAGGGAATTTTATTGAGCTTTAAACCATTTGAAAATTAAAAATGAATACATGAAATTGAAAGAGTTCTTTAAAAAAGGTGATCCGAGTATCTGTGCCAACTACCGTCGAATAAGCCTTTTATCCATATCAAGCCTAATGCGCGAAAGACTAAAACCGATTAACGCTGACTTTATTGGACCATACCAGTGTGGCTTTAGGCCTGGAAAATCGACAACTGAGCAGATTTTCACGCTACGCCAAATCCTGGAGAAGACACACGAAAAACAAATCGACACCTATCATCTATTTGTTGATTACACTAGTCAACAGTCAAAATGTACTCCGGATGCCATAATTTTTTCTGTGTAGATAACCTTGACATGAGCTCGAAAACCGCAATAAAAATTTTTTTTTTCGTTTGGTTTTTTTTTTTTTTTTTTTAAATTTTAAAAATTTTTTTTTGGTTAATTTGTTTTTGTATGAAAAATTGTTTCAGCAACTAACAAATCTCGTCAAAATATATACTAAATGGATGGTAGTAGACCCCAAAACATAAATAATGTGCGTCTTCATTCATAGGCTAGCTACAGCGGTCGTAATCGGTTGTTGAATCAGGAATTTTACAAAATTTTACCGAAAATTTACAAGCGAAAGCCCCTTAAAGCATTTTAAAAAAATATTAATTCACAGAGTGCATTTTTTTCATCTTGAAACGGACGGTTGCGGGTCCACTGGTTCTTCGGAAAATGGCACTGGAAAAGTCACTGTTGAAACAGAAGCGTAAGTCCATCGTATATTTATTCCCACTCCGGTTTTTTTTACTAATACAGAAGTAGCAATCTGTTTCAAAGGTAAAATGCAATGTTCGAACTAAAAAGTAGATTCTGAGGGATTTAGCGAAAAAATTCACAACTTCATTATTAATTGATGGATTTTCTTAAAAAGTAGCTTGTTTGATTTCTAAAACCTTCCACATTGCGTATAAAATACAAAAAAATGCACTCTGTGAATTAATATTTTTTTAAAATGCTTTAAGGGGCTTTCACTTGTAAATTTTCGGTAAAATTTTGTAAAATTCCTGATTCAACAACCGATTACGACCGCTGTAGCTAGCCGATGAATGAAGACGCACATTATTTATGTTTTGGGGTCTACTACCATCCATTTAGTATATATTTTGACGAGATTTGTTAGTTGCTGAAACAATTTTTCATACAAAAGCAAATTAACCAAAAAAAAATTTTTAAAATTTAAAAAAAAAAAAAACAAAAAAAAAACCAAACGAAAAAAAAAAATTTTATTGCGTTTTTCGAGCTCATGTCAAGGTTATCTACACAGAAAAAATTATCCCATCCGCAGTACATGAAATTTTTTTCATTTTGTTGAGTACTGTTATAAGGCGGCCTTCGGCAGCTCGATACGGGGGAAACTCTACGAAACAATGTCTGAGCTGGGTATTCCTCCAAAACTCATACGCCTTTGCAGGATGACACTGACGAACTCCTAATCAGTAGTGAAAGTTGGTAAGAATCTTACCGAATATTTTGAAACTAAGCGCGGCCTCTGTCAAAGTTACTCCCTTTCGTGCGATCTCTTTAACATCTTAATGGAGATCATTATGAGAAAAGCTGCAGTCAACATGTATAAAACTATCAGCAGCAAAAGTCGCATGCTGCTCGCGCATGCTGATGATGCAAATATCATTGGTCGTACAATCAGAGAAGTTACTGTCGTGTGTTGGAGAATTGAGAAGGAGTCAGGAAAAGTGGGTCTGACGGTAAATGAGGACAAGACAAAATTAATGGTTTCAACGAAGAGGGCCTCCACGCGATTAGACCAAAGCGTGAACGTTGATAACCGTTATAACTTCGAGGTAGTGGACGAATTTATATACCTCGGATCTGACGTAAACAAAAACAACAACGTCAGCCTTGAGATCAAGCGGAGAATTGTGCTTGCGAATATATGTTATTTTGGGCTAAGCAAGCACTTTAGAGATAAAGCCCTCTCTCGCGTAACAAAAGTCCAATTATACCAGACTGTCACATAACCTGTCTTCCTTTATAACGAAACATCTGTAGGAGTCTTCGAGAGAAAAATACTCCGAAAAATGTATGGCCCTATAGTGCACAACGGCGATTATCGGCGACGCATGAACCATGAGCTGTATGGGCTATATTCCGACATTGACATAGTTAAGCGGATCAAAATAACACGATTGCGCTGGCTAGGCCATGTCAGTAGAATGGATGAAGACGAACCAGCACGAAGGGTTTTCGAAACAGAACTCGAAGGAAGACGAAAAATAGGAAGACCAAAACTCTCTCCGGTATTGCCAACTGGAGAGATATGGCACAAGATCGAACTGGTTGGCGAAATAATTTATCTTCATTTTGTAAGGTCCCTGACCCCTCGGGGTTGTTCGTGACCGGATAAGTAAGTAAGTAAGAATGAAATTCAAAGTGCGGAGACATTTAGTATTACAGATGTATATAAAATATATATAGTATATCAGTATATATGGTATATATACATTAGGTCGGGTCAAATTGTATGGAACGATTTTTTTTGATGAAGCGTATAGCAAAAACGTAATCTATAGGTGATTCTGAGAAATTTTGCTCACGAGACCGTAGCTCTAAGTCGGATTTGGAGCCCCCTTTCAGAATCTGCATTGATACCTGTAGAAAAAGTTAATTTTAGGCTATTGTTCGACGATTGATGTTTACAAAAAATTCGGTTAATTTTTTTTAACACAGCTTTTGGTCGAATCATGGCTCTGGCGTATTCTAGTGCTTCTTATAAGCAATAAATGAAATATTTTTATATTTTTTTTTTGTGATCATGAGAAAAAAAGCAAATTTTAGTGCTTCCATGAAGCCTAAAAGTATGTGAGAAAACTTCTCGTGTTTTCTTTTCAAACCGTAATATAAACACATGAAAAAACAGCGTTTTTCTGCAAACAAAGAAGATCTTCTTGAAAGCAATAAGTATGTTGCTTTAATTTGGCACTATCGAGAACTTCTAAGTGGGAACTTTGTGCGAAAATAATGCGCATCTATCAGCGCATTGGCTAGTGCTTCTAAAGAATTTCTGCTTCCATTACTGCTTTTTAGCATGCATAATTTTTTGCTGGGAATTCTTGTGCCACAGATCTTCATCAGCGATCACACACATATTGGGATATCTTCAAATAAAGTGAGTTTTCGTTTGCATTTGGTTTGCTTCATTTTTCAATTGCATCATTCCAAAGAACCGCTGATGAAGATCTGTGGCTAGATCTGAAATAGCTATACGGTTCCCCAGGACTCATGAGGATGCATTTTGCGGAACTTCTTTTAAAAATCTCTATCTCTGTTAATAAATATATAGAGTGGTCCTAAGCTGAAATATTAAAATAAAAAGGAACGATTATAAATTACAAATAAATATAAATCATCCCTGATCTCCTACGGTGTGAGTTGAAGTCTCAGAACTTTGGAAGACAGTTTTTAATATTTTCCCATTTCGTAAATTCCTAACTTTTGGCTAATAATCTGTCATCTCATAAATGTCGTATTGGCCATCTGCTTCGAACAAAGGAGCTTCAAATTCCAAATTTTTCATGGCCCACTGGAAGACACTGCGACACCTAGTTCCAAGGTTCAACCCAGTGAGTGAACGCATAGCCACAACTCGCAACACAGCGAAATATTTCAACATGTCGTTAATTTGTATGCACGCACCGACAGAAGATAAAGATGATGAGGTCAAAGAAGCATTTTATGAGCGCCTGGAGGAAGTATACGAACGGTGCCCTGACCACGACATTAAGGTTATTCTAGGCGATTTTAATGTCAAATTAGGAAATGAAATGAAACATCGGTAATCACAGTCTACATGATACCACCTCCGATAATGGAATAAGACTGATAGACTTCGCCGCTGAGAAGAACATGGTAGTTAGTAGCACACGATTCCAGCATAAGGACACACATAAGGCGACCTGGATAGCTCCTAATCAGCGGACGAAGAACCAGATTGATCACTTAGTAATAGATGGCAGACACTCTTCTAGTGTAATGGATGTACATGTGATTCGAGGTGTCAATATCGAGTCGAATCATTACCTTGTGGCTGCGAAAGTTCGCACAAGACAGCGCAGGGCAACAAAACCCATAAAGCCGAATACAGCCGTGGTACGACGAAGAATGTCGCATTGTAACTGATGAAGAAGACGCTGCACATATGGCAACGAAACAGTCAGTTACAACGTGTGCTGCGAGTGAGCGGTACAAGAGGCTGAGAACGGTGACTAGGCGAAACTATCTAGGCGAAAAAAATGGCGGTGGGAGCAGAGAGAGAGAGAGAGAGTGAAACCCCGAAATGTGCAGGATTAATGGTGAATAACGCAAGTTTTTCCAGAGGGCAAGAAGATCGAATAACGGGCTTAATAATGGGCTGCACTCCTGCCAGAACGAAAATGGGAATCTGGTGACTGATAAGCAGTAAGTGCTCAAAATGTGGAGAGACTACTTTTCAGCACTACCCCACTCAGGTCCTTCCACTGAAGATCAGGAGGTAATGATAGTGGAAGATAGTGTAGATTGTATCCACCCCCCCCCCCCCCCCCCAACGAACCACACCAACCAACTACTGCTAGCCCACATGCATCGAAATATGTGCGGTAAATGGCTGGGGGAATCTATGCCTGGCGATTGGAGTCCCAGTGTATTATGCCCTGTATTTAAAAAGGATGATCCGTGTGTCTGTTCCATCGGTCTTTTATCCATCGCGTATAAGGTCTTGTCGAGCGTATTATGCGAAAGACTAAAAAAATAAATAAAAAATAAAAAAAATTTTTGAAAACCTGATTGGCCCTTATCAGTGTAGTTTTAGTGCAGGCAAGTCCACGACTGACCAAATATTCACGCTACGGCAAATCCTGGAAAAGACCCACGAAAATACCCCTACAAAGCTACTTGCGATAGCCCTGTACGGGAAAAACTGTACGAAGCTATGTCTGAACTTGGGATTCCGGCAAAACTGATCCTCCTCTGTATAATGACGCTGACCAACACAAAATCAGCAGTTAAAGTGGGCAAAGACCTCAC
This sequence comes from Phaonia tiefii, assembly GCA_963931995.1. Classification (NCBI taxonomy): domain Eukaryota; kingdom Metazoa; phylum Arthropoda; class Insecta; order Diptera; family Muscidae; genus Phaonia; species Phaonia tiefii. The sequence continues at coordinate 174,699,598 of OZ008371.1, read as the reverse complement.
TGAACCATTCTGTACCAAGCGAGGACTTTGTCTACCTTGGATCCGTTATGAATAAGGACAACAACGTCAGCCTGAATAGCAAAATTGTGCTTGCAAGTAGATGCTATTTTGGGCAGTTTAGGAACAAAGTCCTCTCTGGACGGACAAAAGTCCAGCTATATCAGACTCTCATTTATCTGTCTTGACATATGGCTCCGAAACTTGGGGCATATCGCAAGCGGATGAAAAACACCTGGGAGTATACGAGAGAAAAATTCTCCGTGGAATATAAGGTAGAATAGAATATGCGGTTAGAATGGATGAAGATGAGCCAGCGCGAAAGGTTTTTTATAATGTACCCGACGGAAGCAGGAAAATAGGACGGCAAATACTCCGATGGAAAGACCAGGCAGAAGAATCCCTCCGTACCCTTGGTGTTAACAACTGGTTGAAATTTGTTTAATTTGATTGTTTAATTAATACTTGTAAGACTTCTAACCTCATGAGGTTGTAAAATTGTCAATAAATGTAAAGATGCATGAGAATAGCAATTTCAGTTGTGGTTACTTACAAACCTGAAATCCTTAAGTATATCACCCAACATCGTGGAAAAACAATTGTTTTCTCTACAAATCCTTGTTCAGCCCTCTTTTTAAGCCACTAACAATTCAATTATAGTTATCCACTGAGTAGCACATTTTATAATTACCTCATTAAGATTAATACCCTTATAATTTATAACAGTTAATACATTTTTAACTAAAATAGTGTCACTCATTAAAATCACTAATTAATTTTTATGCTTTTAATTACTTTGCACCTTCACCCTTACAAAAGGGGCAAAATACTAACCCCGCCCCCTTTGATGGCTCTTGAACAAATATTATCTTTAAGTGATATTCACACCACATGTACGTTTTTGTTTATAAATATTTTATAATATTATAATTAAAGAGCAAAAACGAAAATTCATGACGAGTTATCATATTTCATCTTTAGTATGAGCAAAAAAACGACAATACGATACTGAAATATTCATGAAAACTGGCGTATGAGTAAGTATTTATGGGTGATTATGAATTCATAGAGCGACGTTGGGGGAATGTAACATTCCATTTATAATTATATGTTTGTATAACACTTTTTGCACAACACATGAATGAGGTCTTTTTATTAAATAATAAAGGATTTAATTACCTCTTAAACAGATGCGGTTGACAAACAAACCGTGCAAACGAAAACAAATGGGAGAGGATTATGAATTTTATTATTCTTAAGTGAAACAGGAACTGTATATAGGTTAAAGAGTAGCGGCACTAAACACTGCATTAATACAAATAATAATACACGATAAATATTTGTATTTTTATTTCAAAGTTTCTCATAAATAACTTTTAATTCCTTTTGTATCATCATTATGCATGTCAATTGTTGTTTACCATTCTCTTCACCCCTGCCACGTGTAACTTGTAAATCTTCTTCTTAAAAGTTGTTTCTGTTGTCACTGTATCATGTTAATCCCTTGACTTTAGCATGTAGCTTGTTGTTGACTCAACACATTTTATGCGTTTCAAACATTAATTAATCTCAACTGTCGTGTAAATCACATTGAAAGTGTTTAAAAATGTGCAACCAACTGTTTGGCTGACTGGCGCAAAAACTAAATCACATATTAAACACGCACTCTCGCAGCTTTCTATACAAATATAAGTACAATACTGTCGATGCGTGTAAGTCTCTGTAGACTTGTCTGCCAACAGACACAAATCAAACGTGTGTCAAGCCCCTTTTGCTTTTCCTAAACAAATAAACATGTTTCCGTTATTAATTAAATTACAACAACATCAAGCATAAAATGTATAGGGACAACAACATCGTCAGCGAACAAAACTACACAACTAATGCGAAAAGTTCAGAAAGTCATAAATCAATGTGTGTTGGTATACGAGTGTAGTTCGCGCTAAAAACGCTCGATTTCAAGGAGTGAAAAAAGGCAGAAATCAACGCCGGCATACGAGTCTACTAACGAAAGAAAAATAAAATAAAAGGTAGATGTTACTATCATCGCACAATGGGGGAAAATGTAGACTTTTTATAGTTTAATTGCAATTGTCAGTATAAAACAGAATCGAAGATAACGAAATGCAATTCACAAGTGTGACAAAGAAACCATAGAAATTTGTGTACCCGAATGCTGCAAAAATCCGAATTTGTTGGTGTTTGGATGTAAATATATCTTGCAAATATAGTATACTTGTGGCTAAACACATCATGTTTGCTACTTAAAATTAAATGTTTGAGAGCCAATGAATAATAGGCTATAATATATGTTTTTGTGACCCAAATGTGGATTAGTTCATTGAAGACTGCTAAAACACAAAAACGAGCACCCAACAAAGAAACAAAAAAGCAACAGATCTTTTATTCATGAAAACAATCCTTGCAAATATGTGCATTAGACCGATTCCGAAAAAAAGTTCCTTTGGCCCACCCCTCAAAATATACCTTGGTTTGTTTTCTGTAGATTCCCAATATTTTTCGTGTCTGGCATTAAGAGACCATTTTTAAAAAAAGTAATCTTGTTACTTTTTCAAGGAATTTTGTACCTTAACTACTGACAATACATACAATATTGTTTTCATAAAATAAATAAATAAATGCTTTCCCATTACATCCCAGGAAGGAATTGGGGGGGGGGGGAGCCTCTCACTACCAGTGAGCTATGCGCTTTCTAGTTTTATACCTCACTGATTGGGAGCTACAGTTTTTACACCGCTTTTTCATGGCTAAATACTCGATAGTGTCGCCGAAAGAAATTTAAGGTGGTCAGAGCAGGGACCGAACCCAGGCTCTGATGTACAGGTGGTGCGCACACTAACCATTGCACACCGACGGCCACTGTATACTGTGAAACCTATCAGGTAGGCTCTGCTCTTGGAAGCTCATACAATGTGTTATTCCCCGCAATGCTGGGGTAACCCAGATTACGTGCATATTGTACTGCTGAACTATTGGTAGTAACGTAGATAGATGATATATAGGTGTCGAGTGGTGGAATAGTTGGTGTGCGCGGATCTTGTACATGAGAACGTGGGTTCGATTCCTGCTCTGATCACCTTACTTTTTTTGTGCAAAATTTTAGGTCCCAATGCTTGAATGTAAAACTATAAAGCGCTCACAGCTCACTGGTTGTGTGAAGCTATCCACAGTCCCATCATGGGATGTAATGGGAATACTTTTTTTGTTGTGTATATGGGGCAGCTCAGTGCAGTGGTACACGCTGAAAAATTTGTCGATTTGAAACGAAGTACCTTATCGCACGTTGCGTGATGGGGCTAAATGAAAAAAAAATTAACGTTTTTTTAACACTATTATGCTACAACCCAGTATTATCAACTATGTTAGGTACTTATGCTTTGGTTTGTGTCTAGATCAACATATGATGGAAAATTTCTTGTTTAATGAGAAGTTTTCTAGGTGAAGCCTGCAACCAACATTTAGTATATATTGTAGTTTCGAACCCAATAAACAGTGAATTTAGAAAAGCCAAAGTGAACCAAGTTTTAAAAATGAAAATTTTCTTAAATAAGTGCCTTTTCTTAAAAAAAGAAAATTTTCTCACAAAAAATTCATATTCATCTTCTTAAACAAAGAACCTTAACTTAAAAAAATACTTTATCTTAAAGAAGTACCTGTGCTTAAAAAAAGTAAATTTACTCTCAAAAATTTACTCATAAAAATTTTAAAAAATTACTTTTTTTAAATAAGTTGGTTTTCTTAAAAAAGTATATTTTCCTACAACGCATTTCCTTTTCTTAAAAAACTAACCTTTTCTTTAAAGAAAACCTTTTTTGTTAAACAAGATGACTTTTCTTGAGATAACTACCTACTGTTAAAAATGTGCCTATTATTGAAAACCCCACCAATTAGAAAAATATACCCATTTCTTAAAACAAAACCATTTCGTCAAAAAAAATACCTTATGTTAAAAAAATAAATTTTTTTACAAAAACTCCTTTTCTTAAAAGTACATTTTCTTAAAAATCAAATAATATCTTTTCTTTTCTTTTCTTTTCTTTTCTTTTCTTTTCTTTTCTTTTCTTTTCTTTTCTTTTCTTTTCTTTTCTTTTCTTTTCTTTTCTTTTCTTTTCTTTTCTTTTCTTTTCTTTTCTTTTCTTTTCTTTTCTTTTCTTTTCTTTTCTTTTCTTTTCTTTTCTTTTCTTTTCTTTTCTTTTCTTTTCTTTTCTTTTCTTTTCTTTTCTTTTCTTTTCTTTTCTTTTCTTTTCTTTTCTTTTCTTTTCTTTTCTTTTCTTTTCTTGAGACAAGTGCATCTTCTTTTCGCGAGACAAGTACATAAGCACATTTTCTTAAAAAATAACCTTTTACTAAAAAGAGTACCACTTCTTTCAAAAGTACCTGTTCTTTAAAAAAAAAACATCAATGAGTGTTCGAATTCACAGGCGATGTGTTAACACCTTTTTGTTGCACGGTACCTGTTCGATTTCTATGAACACAATATAGAAAATTTTACATTGGAAAATAAAAAAGAATAGTTTTTGTGCTGAATGCTCTTTTGCTATTGCACTTTCTTTTTTCTTACATCTGCGTTAACATTAGATGTAATATTATTAAAATAAATAAAGCAATATTTAGCTCACTGAAATAATTGTTTTTGTTTTGTCATAAAGAGAGCGACGACAGAAAGTATTGAATAGTATAGAGAACTTATTGCACTCTTTCTCCGCTCTCATGTAGAGAGTCTAAGTAAAAGAGCATAAACGAGTCTTATTCTCGTTATAGAATACTTCAATATAAATGCACCATATTGACAATATTATTACATAAAACAATACAAAAAGCATAAATGTTTCAAAAAGTATCAATGTTTCACATCTAAATAATGAATGGACCAAGATGTGACGAAAAGATAGTAATACGTTTTGAATCATTCACCAGATGTCGCCAGTGCTTTTGAGTCATACAGATCGTTCCATGAGTTCTGTATACTATTCAATACTCTTTAGCGACGACGCCCTACTTGCTTGTTCGCTGCCGCTACATCAAAACCATTATAGTTACTTATTTTCAGGCAGACACTCTTGTTGTACAACAACCACGTATGTGATGCTAACGCTGTGCGTTGCTTGCAAGTGTTCACTTTGACAGATTGTCCTAACCGCGCCTATAGATGTTAACACACCAAAAGTACTTCTTTGTAAAAAAAAATTTTACTCTTTTGTATTTTTCCTACAGAACGTAATTATTCTTAGAAATAGTACTTGTTCTTAAAAAAATAGTAGCTTTTATTAAAAGAAGTAACCCCGTTTAGGAAAGCATATTTTCGGGAAAATCTAATACATACTCTTAAAAAAAGGATCTACAAATATTCTCTAAAAATAATACATTCTATTAAAAAAAAATTTGTTTAAAAAAAGTTTATCATTTTACAAAAGTATCTGGCTCAGAAGTTAGCAACTTTACCCTACTACCCTCCGACCGCCAATCCGAAAATGTTGAACCCGCTGCCATTTCGCACACTTGCATTTTCGGGCATGGTCCTAGAGGACTTTTCTTCATGAAATGAGCCAAGGAATAAGCTGGAGAAATTTGTCCGGAACTTCCTGAATCACCCTGTATAACGTGCTGTAGCTTGCCGCAAATATAGTATACTTGTGTCCAAATAGATTGTGTTTGCTATTCAATATAACATGTTTGGGACACAATATGTATTTGTGACCCAAATGTGGATTTGTTTGTTAATAACTGCTGAAAACGCTGGTGTCTGTCACAATAAAGAAACAAAAAGCGGCAGATCTGCAATTCACGAAAACAATGCTTGCAAACATGTACATGGTTCCTGCAATGTGTTGCTGTTTCAGCGTGTGTTGTTTTAAATTCGCAGTATAAACTAAAGGTACATTAAGGATGCTAGAAAAAATGTATTTATTTTAAATAAATTTTAATTTTCCACCCATAGTGCTTCAAAAAATTAGAAAAATTATGCCACAAGACTTAACTAACGCATGCAATATTTTACCACATATTTTCTTTGGTTTTTGTTGTGGAAATTAATGATGATACTGTCACAAATACACTCGCAAACGCATACACAGCAACCCCTAAAGTTACTCTAGGCATTTGTGTGTGTAATCAGTAACTGGTGAATACTGATTGCATGTGTCTGTTTTTTGGTTTGTTTTTTTCTTTACTGCAGCATAGTACGACTCGCACATAAAAGGAAATATAACCGCTACCGCTACCGATATCATTCAACACCACCTCTACAAACAGCGCGTGCACCACCTTTGCCACTATCACTACTAGCACCCCAGCGGCGGAAGCCGCAAGGCCTTCCACAAATAAGGCATGCGGAATCCTTCTTTTGTGACGCCTTCCTAAAATAAGGCATACGGAATGCATGAATTTTTTCATCAGATATAACTAAGAAGAAGATTTTTACAATTTTGAGCAATTTCTTTTCCGATTCTTTTTAACCGTAATTTAGTTGGAAAATATCATACAAATTTTAAAATTATATTTTTCACTTATAAATTCACAAAAGCTCAAGACCTTTTTAAATAATATAAAGCTTATTATCTTTATATTACTTTAAGAAAAGTCGAGCATAAAAATGTTCCAATGATATCAAGGCTGCCTGTATAGCTATTTCGGATCTTGCCAAGATCTCCATCAGCAGACGTTTTTGGTATGTGTTTGGTGAATTCTTCAAAAATATATATCCAGAAATACTCACCATATTAATGAGAATTCCTTTATATACTCGTTTGAAGAATACCAAGCACTACCATTGGAACACCTTCATGCACAACTCTTTTTATCATGCCGTAAAACCATTGGTTTTAATCAGACATGATTTGTTCTGGTTATGCCATTACAAAAAAACAACAAAACAGAGGGTTGCCATCAACAATATTATTGTTTCAAGCTCGCGGCGCCCACCGTCAACCTTCACCATTTCCCCTACGGGAATTTTTATTCGGTCTGTTTTCCAATACTTATAAATTCACTCAAGCTCAAGACCTTTTTAAATAATATAAAGCTTATTATCTTTATATTACTTTCAAAAAAGTCGAGCATAAAAATGTTCCAATGATATCAAGGCTGTCTGTATAGCTATTTCGGATCTTGCCAAGATCTTCATCAGCAGACGTTTTTGGTATGTTTTTGGTGAATTCTTCAAAAATATATATCCAGAAATACTCATCATATTAATGAGAATTCCTTTATATACTCGTTTGAAGAATACCAAGCACTACCATTGGAACACCTTCATGCACAACTCTTTTTATCATGCCGTAAAACCATTGGTTTTAATCAGACATGATTTGTTCTCGTTATGCCATTACAAAAAAACAACAAAACAGAGGGTTGCCATCAACAATATTATTGTTTCAAGCTCGCGGCGCCCACCGTCAACCTTCACCATTTCCCCTACGGGAATTTTTATTTAATATTTTTCAAATTTGAAGTTGGGCGTGTTAAAACTTTCTATGATTCTTATACTTATAAATATATATATACTTATAAATAAATTTCTACTTATAAATAAATATGTAGAAGTGGATAATGATTTTGTGATAAAATAAATAAATTTAATTTAATTTTTGTTCAACAAAAATAAATTAACGTAAATGCCTTCTAAGCAAGGCAGGCCTTTTCGCCCAATCTCACGCAATGTCATATTGAAAGGAGGAGGTAATGTGTAGGCAATGTCTTCCTCTTTGCATGCCTTCTAAGGCCTTCTTGGGGCAATGGACAAGGAAGGCCTTGCCTCCCAATCTCACGTAATTTTCGAAAGAAAGGAGGAGGTAATGTGTAGGAAACGCCTTCCGTATTTTAAAGAAGGCCTGTTTGGTAATGATTTCAGGCCTTCCAGGTCATGGCAGCCGCCGCTCTTACATTTCTACTCATACACTCTCAGTTGAACTCTTGTACTGTGACTGCGTATGACAGTGGAATAGTAGTAGTACTAAACTGGCATTCATGCATATGATGTGTTCTAACAGAGAAGGTAATTTTTCTTTAGCTCTCCCACTTACATTACCCTTCTGTACTTTGTCTATTCGTACGATATTCCTGTCTGTTGTACTCGTTTTTCAGTTACTACTGTAACCTGGTATCATGCAGTATGAAGGAGGGGAGAATTTTGAAACTTCATGGTATCTGGTGGTTGTAAGAGTTGAGGAAGATTTGCTAAATAGGCAGATAAACTCATTTAAATGTTAATGATTTCCCCCTCTTTACCGCCAACAACATTTTTTTGTATACCTTTTTATGTTTAGTTCCGTAGATTTTATTTTTATTATAAAGCGACCTGGTTTTCCTCCTCAGCCTGTTATTACTTTATGTTGATTCTTTGTTGCAACAACAAGAACAGGAACAATAAACACGAGAGAAACAACAACAACTTACACTAAAAACAACAACCCCACATCCAATGTTGTTACAGATTTATACCTTTACATTGTTTAAAGCAGAATTTTATAGTTTGAACACGTTTTATGTAGTACCCGGAATCCTACAGGGATGACTGAGAGTAAGTTTTTAGTTTGCTTTGGAGTTTCGGCTGGCAAAGGGTTTGGAAAAATATTTACCTTGTGTTTATGTGCCTAAATATTCAAAGGATCTTTGGGAAGTGGCTCGAATATGTGTTCAGTCAAACAATTGGGTTATCAAAATATGAGTTTTTTAACGTGGAATAATGTAGGCCCCTCTCTTTTTATGAAGATTAACTATCTTGTAGGGTTCCAGAAAAAAAAATCTGTGTTAAATGATTTAAAGCTTTAAAGAAGGGTCAAATATTATTCAAAAACGTGTAGAATAAAAAAATTGCAACAATTCCCACAAAGCTTTGATTAGTTGTTTTGTCTCCTCTACAAAAATGCTCTCTAACTTGGATTAGTTGTTTGATTAGTTGTTTTGTCCGCTCTACGAAATTTCTCTCTTTCTTTGATTAAGTTTTTTGTCCCCTCTACGGAAATTCTTTCTACAATCGTTTTTTTTTAAATTTGTATCCTTTTTTTAAAGTTTAATGATATTTTATCATATATAATTATACCCATCTATGTACACTCACAAACAGAAGTATAAACAATATTTTCTACAACTTTTTTTTTCTCTTGCTGCACACTTTGTTACCAAAGTCAATGTACCCTCAACATGCATAAATAATATTTTTATGATTGCCTTATAGCTCAGTCCATTTTCCTGCTGATGTTCCTCTTCATATAATAAAGTTAAGAGTTGAGTTTGTTCCGCATTTTGCTTCAACTGCTGCTGCTGCTGTTGTTGTGGTGGTTCCTGGCTCATGTCTGACAGCGTGGTTGATAATAGTTGCAGTAGCAGTAGTTCTACTGCAATATGAATATATGACTCACTTCCATATGGAAGAAGGATGTTTAACAAGGATACTGGTTGTCATAGTGATAGTGAGGGTGGTGGTGGCTTAACTCTCAACAACAAAATGAATATGTTCCGGACAACAACTGTGGAGAATCAGATGTGATGCGTTATTAAACCCTCTTAAAACTGATGTTGTTGATATTGCTGCTGTTGTTCCTATTTCTGTTAGGTTATGTTGCATCTGATAAGATTATCTTCTCGAGTAGCAAGAACAATGGTTATTTTATATACTAGTAATGCAGCAGGAAGGGGAGGGTTCACATCAGTTCATCGTATGGCGTTTGTATGTTAATTAGGTGGAAAAATATTGTATTGTCCTTCAATATAAATCAAAATTATGGAATATGGGCAAGTGTGCCTAAGTGTCAGAAGGCAAAAAAAAAAACAATGACAAATAATTTTGACTTTGTACAAGGGGGAAAAGGGAAATTAGCATAACAGGAATATGTTAAGGATTCACAGATAATTTAAGTTGACCTTTCTTTAATAAGAGGATTATCAAAATCTAAAGAGGAGGTAATGGACTACAGAGACAGTGGTGAAGATCACTGGGGTGGGTGAACTGGTACTTTAAAATAAATTTGTTTCTGTTATCTGAACGAAGTTCCTTGTCGCACGTTGCGGGATGGGGGCTAAATGAAACAAAAAATTAAACATCTTTTGTTGTAACACTATTTTGTTTACTACGAGGCGGATCAATAAGTCCGTGACTTTTCGAACTTCTCTCGTAGTTATATAAAATGCAACACTGCTCCCTCAAGTACCAACTGTTAGTAGACTACTGTTAAATTTTGAGCAAGTTCCGTCATTTACTTTGCGTTTCACAGCTGTTCCAAACATAGAACCTCGTACAGTTTTTTAAAAATGGAAAAGTGAATTTCAAGTTTTCATGAAACATTATTTTTTGCGAAAAAAAAAACACCAATCAAACCAAGGAAAAGCTTGGTAAATACTATGGAGACTCTGCACCATCGATTTCGATGTTAAAAAAGTTGTTTACTGACTTTCGTTGTGGTCGCACAAGTAAAAATAACTCTGAACATTGTGGGCGGCCAATTGAGGTCAATACACCCGAAAATGTCAAAAAAATCCACGATATGGTAATGGCCGATCGTACAGTAAAAGTGCATAAGAATGTTAATGCCATAGGCATTTCATATGGCAGTGTGGTTTCGATTTTAAATGATCAATTGTGTATAAGAAAGCTGTCGGCAAGATGGGTGCCGCGTGTGCTCTCAGTTGACCATAAACGTAATCGTGTGACAATTTCAAAGAATTGTTTGGAGTTGTTTAACCGCAATACGAAGGAGTTTTTGCGGCGTTTTGTAACTGTGGATGAAACACGAATCCACTAGAATACTACGGAGACAGTTTAAACAATGGGTAGTCTAAACAATGGGTTTCCCCGGATGAACCGACTCCGAAGAAGGCCAAGGTAAGTTTGTCGGTCAATAACGTGATGGCAACAGTTTTTTGGGATGCACGCGGGATAATTCACATCGATTACCTTCAAAAGGGAAAAATAATAAACGGTGAATACAATGCCAACTTATTGGGCCGATTTAACGAGGATAAAAAAAAAACGAACCCATATGGCCAAGAAAAAAGTTAATTTTCATCAAGATAATGCACGGGTGCACATGTGTGTAGTCTCAATGGCAAAATTTCATGAATTGGGTTACGAATTGGTACCTCATCCGCCATATTCTCCGGATTTAGCCCCTACTGACTATTTCCTATTTCCAAATCTAAATAAATGGCTCGGTGGAAAGAGATTTAGCCCCAACGATGAAATTATTGATCACACAAATGCCTATTTTATGGACCTCGAAAAATCCTATTGTTTGGAAAGCATACAAAAATTGGAGAAACGTTGAACTAAGTGTATTGAGCTAAAAGGAGATTATGTTGAAAAATAATTTTTTTTTTTTGCAAAAAAATCTGTGTTTCATTCAAAAAGTCACGGACTTATTGATCAGCCCTCGTAGACTGTTTACTTTTGCTTTGGTTTGTGTCTAAACTAACGGCTTCGATCATAGGTAATGAAATTAACTAGATGTCTCACATATGTTGGACAATATCTTGCGTAAAGGGAAGTTTTCTAGGTAGAGCCTGTAACCAATATATAGTATATATTATAGTTTTGAACCCAATAAAAAGTAACTATTACAATTACTGTTATTTCGTTTAATCTGAATAAAATGCCTTTCTTAAAAAACTACTTTATTTAAAAAACCAAAATTTTCCTAAATAAGTGTCACTTCCAAAAAAAAGTATATTTTCTTGAAAAAAAAACCTATTCACATTCTTAAACAAAGTCCCTTTTCTTAAATAAAATACCTTATTTTAAAGAAGTACCTTTGCTTCAAAAACAAAATAAATTTAAATAATAATTTACATAATAATAAATTGTCTTACAAAAAGTACCTTTCTTAAAAAGATATTTTTTTTATGCAATAAATTTTCTTTTCTTAAAAAACTTAACTTTGTTTAATGAGCACTTTTTTCTCTTAAAAATTTTCCTTTTCTTTATTAACAGACCAATTCTAAAAAAAATTCCAATTTAAAAAAAAAAAATTTTCCTTTAAAAAATACATTCTCTTAAAAAAAATATCTTTTGTTCCAAAAAATCCTTTTATTAAAAGTACATTTTCTTAAAAATAAAATAATACCTTTTCTTGAGATTTTTACCCTCTCTGAAAAGAAGTACATTTTCTTAAAAAAATAACCTTTCCTAAAAGAAGAATACGACTTCTTTAAAAGGCACCTGTTCTTTAAAAAAAAGTACTTCTTTGTAAAAAAAAAAATGTATACTCTTACGGTTTTTTCTTACAGAAAGTACTTCTTCTTAAAAAAAGATTAGCTCTTAATAAAAGAAGTACCTCTCATGAAAAAGGATCTTTCCGATAAAATAAAACACATTTTCTACCAAAAAATGTTTTTTAAAAAAAATACATTCTAAAAAAAAATTTCTTAAAAAAGTTCATAATTTTACAAAAAGTATCTTTTCTTAGAGATCCCTTAAAATTATCGTATTTATCAATGGGCGCTTAAGGCGTGTTGGAACTAACTAGTACATAATATATAACGAAAGGATTCGCTATTCAACCGGATGTCCCCTGACACTTCATGTTTTATTTCGTATTTTGATTTATAAAAACAACTGCAATAAGATCTTTCCAGGAAAAAGTGGAGTTCGTAGTCATTTCAAAAATATAGATTTTTCGCAGTAGGTCTACTTTACCGACAACACGCAAAAACGAGTGGTTTTTACACCCTATGTAGTTAATCACGCGAGTTTTACGAAATAATTTTTAAGTTTTTTAAACTTGAATATGTCTGGTCTTTGGAGAGGTATTTCTCGCATATTACATTTTGAATTAAAGGCTATAAGAGTATAAGACTACACACATTTATACTTTCCTTAGTGAAGGTCGTATTTGGACATAATGCATTTTTTGACAAAAAAAGGCGTGGTCAAGAGAAAAATTTTGCAAGGTCCCTTAATGGGTTACTACAATTTAGTTTGTTCCAAGTCACTTGAAGGGTATTTCAGAGGGCTTTCCATATATATATATATATCCTGATCGGATTAATGAAGCGAGAAATATGCCCTGCTATACATTGAACTTTTGGAGACACCCATATCCTGGGAACCGTGGACGTTGAACTTTTTGAGACCAATATCTCGGGAGCCGTGGCGGGATCGGGGAACAGAAAATATTCTTAGACTCAGCGCAACTAGTTTTGGCGGTTTGTGAGGTTTTTGTAACGAGTTTTTTGTTGATTCTGGACATGTGTCACAGTCAAAAATGTTCACTTTCCTTGCCTGCTCATCATGAATCATGAATATACAAACGAACAACACTTGAAAATCATTGAGTTTCATTGTCAAAATTCATTCTTTGTGAGAAATGTGTGTCGCCAGTTATGTCCATTTTATGGTTATCGCAATCAACCCACCGATCCGGCTTTCAAACCATTTCACCAACACGTTGCCGTAGAATGTCCACCGAGGAGAGTATTGCTGCTGTATCTGCGAGTGCTAATGAAGATCGCGAACGCAGCAATTGGATTTGTGTTATTCGACCACCTGGAAGATTTTACGTAAGAACCACGGCCTAAAGCAATACATAATTTATCTGGTGCAGGAGCTGAAGCCGGTCCACCTACCGCAATGTCGCCTTTTCGGTGAAAGGTCCTTAAAGAATCTGGAAGAGATTCACTTTTTTTTATCCAAAAATTGTCTTCAGCGACAAAGCTCATTATCGGCTCAAATGGTACGTCAATAAACAGAATTGCCCAATTTGGTCAGAAGAGCAGCCAAAGGCTATTCAGGACTTGCCAATGCATCCTGAAAAATGCACTGTTTGGTGCGACTTACGAGCCGGCGGTATCACTGGAGTGTACTTCTTTAAAGACTATGATGGCCGCAACAATATCGTCAAGGGAGCCACGTACCATTCGATAATGGAAGAATTAGATTTGATTGATATGTGGTTTCTAACGGACGGTGCCATATGCAATAATGCAAGCGATACAATGAACCAATGGTGAGGCGAGTTTGGTGAGCGATTAATCTCATGCTATGGCGCTGTTAGTTGGCCGCCTTCTTCGCGCGATTTGTGAGGGCACCCAAAGTCTCTCGGGATAAGCCAACCACGATTCCTGCCTTGGAAGAAAAAAATACACGTGACATTGGTGAGATACGAGCCGAAATGTTGGAAAAATTGAGCCAAAACTGGACTTTGACAAACTACACTCAGATAGCTCATTGTTTGGTAAGAGGTTGCAGCAATCGTAAATTCTATCGTTGCCACCGAATTGCGATTGCCGCAACCGAATTGGGGTTGTCACTACTGGTTGTAGTACCCACGACAGAAATTCATAATTCATAATTGATACGGTTATGGTTGTGCCGTTTGGTGGTGCAATGGCAGAGTGCGAGGCTCTTGTGCATGACACACTATCGAGTATTTAGTCAAGAAAAAGCTTCTCAAAATACCGTTCGGAACCGGGGTAAAACTGTAGGTCCTAATCAGTGAGTGAGTACAGGTAGAACGCGCACAGCTCACTAGTTTGGGATAAGCTCTCCCTAATCCCTTTATGGGATATAACGGGAAACCATTTCCAATTATATCCATTATTTCAACTATTTTTTCAAAAATATTGGTTGCAAGAACCGAATTTGAAATTAATTCTGATCAATGGAATTTGAAATCAATTCGGTTGGAACTTTCGAATTTGGTACCAATCCCGTCGCTATAATCGAATTTTACTTTAAGTCGTCTGCAAACGACCGAATTGGGCATCAATCAGTTCCGTTGCTGTAACCGAATTTCACATGAATTCTGTTGCGACAACCGAATTCATTTTCAAGTCCGTTTGCTTAACATAATTGTAGGGTGTCTGGTAGCAGATTTATATTTTCAAACTTAACTAAAATACATAATAATTGACACAAAGTTGTATTAAGAGCATTGAACGATGGAATGGAAATGCGGATTTTATTTTTTAAAGAGTATGTCATCCAGATGTCTTCCGTCGTGTTGGACACACTGTTCAAAACGGAGCCTTGTGTTCTGCGCCACACGCTGCAGTAAACTTGGTTCAATTGAGCTAATTTCTCGACGAATATTTTCCTTTAAAGCCACAAGAGATTGGGGATTGCCATTATAAACCCTTTCTTTGAGGTAGCTCCATAAAAAAATCCATGGGAGTCAGATCGGGCGACCTCGGTGGCCATGGAATGTCCACAAAGCGACTGATCAGTTATAGGGGGAAAGTATCCCGAAGCGTATGTGTGCAGTTGCCCCATCCTGTTGAAACCCCGTGTGCGAAGAGTACAATGGATGAGCTCGCAGGTTTGGCAAAAATAATTCCGCAATCATGCGTCGATAATCGAGAATTTTTGAATAAAAATGGTCCAATTATCTCATGCGTGGATAAGGCACACCAAACAGTTACCCTGGGGCAATGCAATGGTTTTGATATTTCAATCGAGGGTTGCGGGTACTTGGAGACCAGTAACGGCAGTTTTGCATGTTGACGTGGCCGTTTAAGTGAAAATGAGGCTCGTCGCTCCAGAAAAAAATGGGATTTACAAAGCAAAAACGCTCCAACATCGTTTCACAAAAATTTTTCCGTAAATCAAAGTCACTTTCTTTCAGTTTTTGAACGATTTGAATTTTAAAAGGATGGAACTTGAGATCCTTTTCTAAAATTTCATGAATAATCGCTCTTGGAATTCCCAGTGAGGCTGCTCTTTTCCGTATTGAAAGTCGCGGATTTTCACGTAAACGGTTTTCAACCAGTTCAATGTTTTCGGGACTCCTTGAAGATCGACTGGGCCCTGGCCGTGGAACATACATAGCCGAAGCAGTTGCGCGGAATCTCTGCACCCACGAACGAATTAAATTTACACTCGGTCCATCACTTTTTCTCCCCGAATACCGAACTTTGAACAAAATTGTCGACGAGCAATTACGTAAGAACCATTACTCTTAACAAATGTCTCCACAGCGAACGCACGGATGCTCACTCGACCACTGCGACATCGTGACTGACAAACCCGCACAATCGATGCCAACGGCGCCACCGTTTATTACTTTTTGAAATAATCGTATTTAAAAATATAAATTAGCCACCAGACACCCTGTATATACTTCAAACCCGATGTTTAGAAACATGGAGGAAAAACAGCTTCCTGTTCTTGTGTTGGAATTATGTACCTTTCAGTGTGTTTTTGCTACTTAGGTATATGCGATCGATACTAATTCGCCTATGTAATATCATATTTGTATCATATCATGTATCATGTACGATTGATGATCTACCGATGGTATCAATTCAGGCACAGTAATTAGGAATCTGGTGATGGACGTGGCACGGAGTTCGAAAATAGTCATGCTGGTGACTGAATTGTCTATTGTCTATTATTCCAACAAACACCAAGCATTTTTCATTTGGAAAAATATTCCTGACCTTCCGAGCTTGTAGCATGAACTCCTCATACATTGACATGTAAACTAAGTAATATATAAAAATGCAGGAAAACTGTTTCGTTCCTCGTAAACGTTATTTTTTTCAAACTACGGTTAGCATATGCCGTTTTTGATTAACATTTGTTAGCTCTTGTAAATGATTTTATTTACTTATTACAAAGTAAACGATTTGTTTGACCCAACAGATATACGTTTACCGCAACCACATTTCCTAAATGTAGCTCATTTATCTTAAGTTTTGTTTGGGTAGAACGAACAATTTCTTTGCGTTTGAGCAGCAAACTAACTTGAAATATAAAATTTAACTTTCATAATATTGTCTCCAAATATATGGCAATGATATCGCTACATGGACTAGCTCTCACTCGAATATATTTCAACCATGTCTTTGGACATAAACTAGTATGATCAGATTACACACTCAGTGTTCTTCTAAAATAGTAATATTCAATTTCTTACCATATTGAAGTAGTATGAAAAAATATCCTTTTTGATATCATCATCTTAATATTAGCCTTTATTGCTTACCTGCAAAGAAGCAGAGAAATACAATATTTTATTATTATTTTGATGAAATTTAATATTAATAAAAAAAATATGATTAAAGTTTTGTTTTTTTTTTCTCTGTTCGCCAAAATTTCTGACCTGGAAACAAAGGATATTAAATTTTTTTCATAGTTCCCAAACCAGCGAAATGAAGCCAAATTGCTACCTCGACAAGAGGAAGTATATAAAGAAATTCGTGACAAAATACCTTTTCGTCTCTTAGAAGACTTAAATCAAAAAGGACATTTTCTTCCCGCATTACATACACACACAGTCACATGAACTACACGGACACACATCCTCAAACATATATTTAATATAAATGAAATAACACACCTGTGTACAAAAGTGTGCGTGTGATGGTGTACATATACATAATTACAAGTACGTAGGTATATGTGTAACAGATATTTCTTGATATAATAAGGCCAGTTTTTGTATATGTGTATGTATGCCTATACATGTCGTATAACAAATATTGACATGACTGCATATTAAGAAGCCAAGAACGGCAACGTAATGACATTTGCCCCAAGTTGCCGACAATAAGGAAAAGCGGCAAAGTAAAGTATGTTAACGTCAACGTAAGAATGCACGCACATTTTAGGTTGGTTGATTTATCAGTGTGTGCGTGTGTGTGTGCGTTTGTTTATGTATGCGTGATGTGATGAATAAAAGTCTATACTTATTTCTATGTACTCGCCTGTATGTTTATATTTGTGGAACCAATTTTATTGTACAAAAGGAGATACAAACATCTTATGTACATATTATATATATGTATAATACCAGTGTATATACATATGTGCGGCAGTGCTTTGGAGTTTCATCCTGGCAAAAATCTCTATATGAAAATCTATATATATCCTACACCTTAAGCAAAATTCGTAGACGAATTCACTCACTAACCTAAATGCGTTGTTTGTTGGAGTAGTTGGTTAAGAACCAACTGAACTATGTTCTAAAAGGGTTTCTCTGCTGTGTTTAACTTCCGGTAGGGTAATACTATAGAATGGATTATATTATGTATTCACGTTAGACACAACTAATTACCGAATAGCATAATATCATAGGTTATAGTAATTTTAGCCAACCAAAACTCATTATGTTCTTGTCAGAATTTTAAAACTTCGTTTCAAAACCCACATGTATCTGTACAACGTCTAGATAAAAGGAATGCTAAAAAATAGGAGAAATTTTAAAGTGGATGTATGGGCGAGAGGAAAACTGAAGTTACCGCATTAAATAGAGAAATTGCGGCATCTGTTCTAACATGGCGGGGGAAGGTTAATTAACACATTTAATCGAAATTCCTTAATAATTTTTCAGTTCACAGGCAGCCCTTGCAATTCTATTGGCTTCCGAATCCGAGGCAGTAAATAAAACTAGTTTCAGCCACAGCATTGTGTTTTGACATAAAATACGCCTGCAGTTGTCGAGGGATTTAATGAATTTTGAGAAGACCCTTGAAGAAAACCTAAACAGATTGTACTGAATGTATTCAAACAAATCGTGTGTAAAGAAATCATAATTTTTGTATTTCGAAATTGATTTTACACAATTTCCAATTAAAATCCAAATAATATTCAAAAATTTTAATTCGAATTTGAAAATCTCGAGTTGAAATGTAAAATAAATCTAAGGGAGTATTAAAAAATTTCCATTGAAATTTAAACAACATCAACTGAAATATAAAAGACTTGACTTGAAACCTAAATGATGTCAACATCATATAAGATGCATCAGTTAAATCTTAAAAAAATGACTTGAATTTTCAATAACGCCAGTTTAATATCCGGAATTTTATACGAGGCGGATCAATAACACTGTGAGACAAAATTAGATTTTTTTTTCAAAATGATGGGGTTCTGTCAACGGATTCTGGTAGAAAAGTCTAAAAAAAATATACGTGTATCGGCATTTTGCCAGATCTGATTAGTATTTTTTTTTTTTGGGCGGGTCAAAATTTCAAAACCTCGGAACTTTCCTACAACATATCGGCATGCAAAATTGTGTGTTCTTTACTTCTGAGGTACAAAATATATTCAGAAGTTTTATAGAAAGGATTCAGATAAACATTTTTGTGGAACAAATTAGCCCTCTAACTGTCACGTATAACCATAATTTTTACTTTTTTTTAAAACTCGCAAAAAACTGCTCCAAAATGACGGGGGCGTGGTAAAAATGTTCTACAAAAATTATCGCCATAAAACTTCACTATATGTGTCCGAACACACCAAAAGACAAATCTTAGCCAAAGTGCTAGATAAAAGATGAACTATGATCAAATTCATTATATTATGTGGACTATTTTTAATGGAAACAGCAAAATGACAAAATTTATTATTAACCCTTATAAGGCAGTTAATTTTGCTTATTATCTAGCACTTGGGCTAAGATTTGTGTTTTGGAGTGTTCAGGCACATAGAGTGCAATTTTATGGCGGTAATTTTTGTAGAACATTTTGACCACGCCTCCCGTCATTTTGGAGCAGTTATTTGCGAGTTTTAAAAAAAAAAAAATACAAATTATGGTTACACGTGACAGCTAGAGGGTTAATTTGTTCCACAAAAATGTTTATCTAAATCTTTTCTATAAAACTTCTGAACATACGTTGTAGCTCAGAAGTAAGGAACACACAATTTTGCATGCCGATATGTTGCAGGAAAGTTCCGTGGGGCGGAAACTTTGACCCGCCCTAAAAAAAATCTGATCAGATCTTGCAAAACGCCGATACACGTATATTTTTTTTAGACTTTTCTACCAGAATCCGTTGACACAGTGTAATCAATCGTTAATTTTTTTTAAATGGAAAAATGTGAATTTCGACTGCTCATTAAATAATTTTTTTTGCGAAAAAAAACCGTCAATCAAACCACGGAAAAGCTTGATAAATACTATGGGGACTCTACACCATCGATTTCAATGGTGGTAAAAAAGTGGTTTAAAGACTTTCGTTGTGGTCGCACTACTACAAATGACGCTGAAACGTTCTGGACGGCCAATTGACGTCAATACACACTAAAATCCACGATATGGTGTTGGCCGATCGAAGAGTAAAAGTGCGTGAGATTGCTGATGCCGTAGACATTTCATATGGCAGTGTGATTTCGATTTTAAATAATCAGTTGGATTTAAGAAAGCTGTCTGCAAGATGGCTGCCGCGTTTGCTCTCAATTGACCATAAATGCAAGGGTGCACACCTGTGTAGTCTCAATGGCAAAATTCCTCCATATTCTCCGGATTTAGCCCCCAATTACTATTTCCTATTTCCAAACCTAAAAAATGACTCGGTGGAAAGAGATTTAGCTCCAACGATGAAATTATTGCTCAAATGCCTATTTTATAGACCTCGAAAACTCCTATTTTTTGGAAGGGATACCAAAATTGGTGTAACGTTATACTAAGTGTATTGAGCTAAAAGGAGATAATGTTGAAAAATTATTTTTTTTTGCAAAAAAAAACTGTGTTTCATTCAAAAAGTCACGGACTTGTTCATCCGCCCTCTAAATGGGGCTTAAGTTTAAATTGATGTGTCTTATCTTTCAATTGATATCTTTTAAATTACCATTGAAGACGTTTAAATTTAAATTATTGTGTTTAAACTTTAATTGCTGTTTTTTAAATTTCAATGGGAATTTTGTCATTTCAATTGATAGTTTTTGAAATTCAATTAAAAATGGTGCAGTTTTAAGATATTCACATATAAGGCACAGTGTTGCCAGTTCAGCACTTTAAGTGCAATTCTAGCTTCTTTTTTTTTGACTTCTGCACATTTTTTCTGGAAAAACATGCTAAATGCTTTTTAGCACTTTTTTGCTTCAATTTTAGCATTTTTGTCGATAAGTTGCATTTTTTCTATAATGTATGGCTGTTTTTGGGAATTGAACTCTGAAATAATTCTTATTTTCAACCAGGAATTATAACATACATATATAGAATTATCACGGGTGTGGATGTTAAATATGGACGTAAGTTGGCATTTAAAAAATCCTTTACTGCAAAAGTATGTTGGTCTAGACTTTTTTTTATCAATTTCTTTAAATTTGATGTACGGAGAACATGACTCTAAAAAACAAAAATAAATTTGAATTTTCTTCGAAGTACGTTACTGGTCAAGATCGAATAGATGGCTCAACCGTCTAATTATATTTTACTAAGTTTAAGAAACGGAAACAGCTTTCATTAAAGCTGTTAAGTTGGTTCATCGCTCAGCTTTTGTATGGAAGTGACCTCGTGACCAAAGTAGTGACCTCGCCAATTTTCTCTAGTTAAGTACAAATTTTCTGATTAATCAATTTCAGTCTACATGCTGACAGTTCCGACAACGGTATGAGAATGATTGACTTTGCCGCTCAAAAAACGTGGTCGCTAGTGGTACAAGATTCCAGCACAAAGACATTCACAAGGCTACTTGGCTATACCCTTATCAAAGAACGAAGAACCAAATTGATCACGTGGTAATTAATGGAAGGCACTCATCCAGTGTAATGGACGTGCGAGTGATCAGAGGAGCTAACATCGATTCTGATCACTACCTGGTAGCAGCAAAGGTTCGCACAAGATTAAGTAGCGCGAAAATCGTGCGATACCAGACGCAGAGAAAACTAGACATCAGAAAGCTGCAATTATTAGATGTAGCCGGAGTCTAATCAAGGAAACTCTCGCAACTTTTGGCACAGAGCCCAGCCCTCCCGATGACGTCTTGAAGCGCAGTGGAAACCAATTTCCGACTCTACCAAAACTGCCGCAATAACTGGACTTTGTTTTGAAAAACCGCTTCGCAACAAACCGTGGTACGATGAAGACTGTCGCATAGCAAATGATGAAAAGAAGAAGAACTCTGCACGTATGGCAATGCTTCAGACAATTTGAAAAAAGAATGGAGGTAAACCGTCTCTTTAGGGGCAAGAAATGGCAGTGCAGAAAGCAAGAGAGTGAGAAAATTGAGACATGCACAAGAAAGAACGAAGCCCGAAAATTCTACCAAAAAGTCAAAAACCCTTTCTGAAAGGACGGAAATTTCATACCAGATGTGCACAGCATGTTGGGAATATGGAGACATCATTTCTCCGCGCTACTGGTACCTGAGATATCCAATGACGATGAGAAAATCGATGACTGTTTGGACATCGACGACGATTGCCCCCTGCTAACCAAGCGCAGAGAATTTTTTTCTGTATGCGATTTTATGTCAATTTTTTCGGATCGTTTTTGCAGTCACAGTCAGTATATCTGTATATCAATGAAAATCAGCCAGCAGTTTTAAGCCCTGATCAAAACACAAGTTTGGTTAAATAATACGCAATCACAAAATTTCATTGTTGTCCTTAAAGGTTTATGGCAGTTACCATTTTGATCGGCCAGCTATACAGGCAGACGGGCCGGGCTCAACTTCTGACTTCTTCTATGCATTACAATTTTTTCCGCATCTAATGATATGTGTATACTCCCATCCGTATGGGTAAGGTGGTTCGAGTATGTAAGGTTTACGAAATTTTAATTTTTTTTTTGTCGAATACACTGTGATAGTCGAAAAAATGAACTTCGATGAATCCTTTTCGAACTATTAGGGGGGAGTCCCCTGAGTGCGAAAGTACATTTGGAAGTGTCAGATTGGCTCCAGAGTCTAGGTAGAAAATAGGTTTCCTAGGGCTGTTTTTTGAGAAAATCAGATTTTTAGCAAAAAAGTGAGGTTAAAAAATCGTATTTTTTAAATTTGTCCCCAAGGGGTTAAGAAAATGTAATATATTTATATGCAGATTTAAAGAATTTTTAATGGTCTTTGTAATGATATTCACCGGAACCAGATCGGACCATAAATGTGTGAGATATGGCCAATTATATACTCAAGTTTTAAAGGCCCATATCACAAGAAGTTTGACCGAGCGCAAACATTTATTTTTTCTATTTTAATAAGCTTTTTAAGCCCTTTTAGACCAAAAAAAAATTGGCCTATGGCCGGTAAAATTTGTTTAAATAGCGCAGACTTAGCTATATCCATATATACCGATTTCTCAAAAACTGGAGCCAATCTGACACTTCCAAATGTACTTTCGTAGTCAGGGGACTCCCCCCTAGTAGTTCGAAAAGGATTCATCAAAGTTCATTTTTTTTCGGGTCAAAAACTATCACAGTGATATAGGCCGTAAAGTGCCGCAGTACTACAATTTTTGATTGTTTCAGTTTTAGCACTTTTTTGCAAATTGCACATTTTTTGGCATGTTTTTTTTGACAGCTTCTGGCAACACTGATAAGGCACTCCATGCTAGACCGGACTAAACAATAACCATAGTGTAGCTTTTTCTGAAATTTTCAGGGAACGTAATCTTTTTAAAATGTTTTATATCTCTGATAGGAAAAAATTAGCAAAAATGTTATCCCCAAGTTAAAGGCATTTAAATTTGATAAAGATTTTAAAACTCCCTTAACGTGCATATTTTCAAATCTTTGTGACCAAATACCTACTCAAAAAATAAATGTACCAGAAAATTCACTCTAGATTTGAACTTCGTGCCATGTGTGCGATAAACTGCTGTTCTGGAAACAAAAAGACTGGCGGCAGAACAGGCTTATTAAAATTATGACTCCAGACTAAAGAACAACGCTTTGAATTTAATATCAGGAATGTTGAGAGTTGAAAAATATGAGATTGCTTGAAGAACCGTCTTTCTTAACTGAAGTCACAATGCAACGCAAATTTGGATCTTCAGTGTTCAGAGTTTTGTATTTTCGAATCTACTAGGTAGTTGACATAGTGCTGAATTGTATCCCGAATTACTACAATTTTCTGTTAAATGTGATGCTAATAACTGAGTTACAAAATAATGTTATACAGTTGATGATGTTAACGGTTTCCACATAGACGTTGTATAAATCTCTAAGAATAACTGGTTTCTTTGACCCTTTAAGAAGTATGTCAATCTACATATATAATAATCTCTTTATTTTTGCGAAAAATTACAGATTTTTGTGGTGATTACCGAAGGAGTTGCGAAAATGAAGTCAAGTTCGGCGTTTTCTCGTTCCAATCTTCCTTAAAGCTATGTCATATTGCTTTTCTTGGGACCGTACACTGACATTAATTTTCGTACAAGTTTACGTTTGTATTTATTAACCCAATAGTGAACCTGACTAACTGTAAGTTCAAATATCTTCATAAAATAAATGAGTTAACAAATCATTCCGCATCACACATAATCCTTAACCTTTCCAACCTCTAAGTAACTAAGTCGTCCTTGAAGAGTTTGCTGATTTACAACCTTCAGATCATCGCCTCCACCACGATTAGTGATTTGACTATAAAATATTCAATTATATAAAAATTTATATAAAAATTGTACAATATTTACATTAAAATATAATCTTCCTCCAAGCGGAAATTCGACATCAATAACGAAATAATAAAGACCTATAGATATGTGTGTATTTAAGAGCTTAATATAATACATATACACATGTATTGCTAAAGATTTATGTACTTTTGTACATATATATGCTACCACTTCATATGCTCATACATACATACATTGTGTACACGTATATGTGTACACCTGAACAAATTTTTACATATTTCAGCATAAAATTTTCAAAGATAAAACGTTAGACGTGCGTGTCATATCTTCGGGCGGAAATCGTTAAACTGCCTCTGTAAGCAACTTAAATAACTATAACAGTGTGATAAGTTGATTGTGTTGCTGTCGTTGTTTAATACATACAAATACATATATATACACATACACATACACCCATGACATATTCATATATACTCTGTATATATATATATGTATATTAAGAGACGACAATTTACACACTTACGTATCAATAGGGTATTTGCCAGACACATACATATGTTGGTGCAGACTGTATGTTTGAGTATGTGTGTTAGTAGGGATCTATCTGCAAAATAAACACCTGTCTCTATCAAATGTTTTTGTATACATTTAAGCGTATATATTAGTGTGCGAATGTGTGTGTATCAAGAATATATTTAAGTTCCTATACGTGTTTAACAAACTCTTTCACTTACTACACCGTGTGACAAAAATCTATACATTTTCCCACACACAAATAAATATAAACCTGAAACCACATAAAGTAAACCCAAGTGTGCCGTACGAATTCGTTTGGAATTCGAGACGCACTCGCTTCTTCGTACACCTTGTCGGATTCGAATATGAACTCCGTTGCGAGGTCGGGACGGAACCGAAAATGTAGAACAATGATTCGCGTTTTCGAGAGGAATATCATACGCAAACGGATTGGTTATGATCCGTAACTGACTTCCGCCATTTACAACAGAATACAACTCGTAACTGGATCGAAACGGATGCGCATGCATTTTTGGGCTCATTGTGACTGTATCATAAATTTTTCATTCTCTGATCGTTTTTGTTATAAAAAAATTTACATTTCCGAAATATATTCAGGATTCAATAAATTTCTATTCTAGTATAAAAGTCTTATATGTTTTTAAGGGGGTTCTTTTTGAAAACGTTTACATTTTCTAAATCTGTTCGGATACACATACGCGGTAAAAAATCTGTGATTTTTTGTTGGTTGGATGCGTATAAAACGTGTGTTTCGATTTTGTAGTAATTATAGTACACTTGCGCCCAAACACAACCTATTTGCTATTCCATATTACATTCGGAGACACATTGATTAATATGTTATAATATATGTGTTTGTTACCCAAGTATAGCTGTGTTTGGGATACAAAGTCAACTGTGTTTGTTGCACTCTTTAAGCTCTCTCGAGAGCAAGAGAATAACAACGACAAAGAAAAATCGGAGCGGCGTGCCATTTGTGAAAGTTAATAAAAAAAAACACACAGTATTGAACCCGCGCCTGGATTGCATGAACGAGCTTTGTGTACACATAAGTATCTATATTGTTTACCTACGCATAGTGAGGATAGTGACCGACTGAAAAACCCCCTTAGATACCAGAAACAAATGAGAAGCAATAGAGCAGTAGATCTTATTTCATAAAACAATAATGCATTCAATGCACGTAAGTATAAAAGGGGGCGTTTTTAAGCCTTTTGTATTTTTTTATTAATTAGTTATAAGTGGACTGATTTGTATTGATAAAATTATTTATAATAAATTATTGATATTGAAATAAAAAATAAGTGGTTTCCATTATGTTTGGGAGGAAATACGCACATGTTTCCACGTAAGTATATGGAGGTTTGGGAGGAAACACGCCAATGCTTCCACGAAAGTATATAGATGTTAGGGAGGAAGCAGGCATATGTTTCCTCTTAAAAGCAAACGTGTTTGCCTGCACATATATGCTACTGTTTCCATTAAAATACGTATGAGTTTGAGACCTACAAACATATGAATGTTTGGAGTGCGTTGCAAGAATATGTTACAAAGACTTTTTTTCTCAGCGTGTATCTGTGTTTGGATTCAGACAATGGTTAGAAATATTTTTACTCCTGTCATGATGTCAGTAGTAGCTTTAAACACAAGTGAATCGTCTGTGCATTAATGAAAAAGTCTATATCATTTTGGACAACATTTGAAAAAATGTTCTTTCAAAAAGCATTCTTTGCTATCTTTCATGCTGTTGAGTGCATCTTTTTCAAACAAGAATATGTTAAAGGTTAAAGGTGCTTAAATATATTTATTGTCATTATATACTATTCGATCTGAAATTAGTCCTTAGAAGAGTGTTTTTTCCCAATTCTTTATAGCTAAACAGATCAAGGTTTTTCTGCAATTAGAACAAATTTAAACAGTTGGCACCACGACAATTCAAATACTGGTGCCGAGTGTTTAATTTTTCTAATTACAGAAAAACCCTAATCTGTGCAGATCTAAGGAAATTTAAAAAAAAAATATTTTTTTGAATAAGTGATGATTTTATTGTATTCAAAAATTAAATTCTACGAGCGTTTGGTCGTATTTTTAATTAATTTTATTCTTCTATATAACTTTTTGTTTCTAATTAATAATTGTGTTTATCTCCCTGACGATGCTACCCAAAGGGTACCGAAATATCGAAGAATAAAATTAATTAAAAATACGACCAAACGCTCGAATAATTCAATTTTCGAATAAAATATTTTTTTCTGAAAACGATACATTGAAAACATAATAAAATATAAATTTTTTAAGAAATTTGTTTTGACGATAAAATCTGAAAATTGTTTAATAATGCATAGATTCTCCTCTTTCATTTAATATCCATATCAATATCACTGAACAAGTGTAAACATTTCAACACATTTTTGAATCCTTCCCATCCTCAGAAAATGTAAAGTCCTTTTGAAGGAAACTCCCAACATGACGTGAAAAATTTTAGAATTACTCAGCTAAACTTTATGGGCTCTCAAGATTCACGAGCATTACGATTTTTCCTCGTGTGTGATAAGTGCAGTCGCACAGTGTTATTAGCATCTATACAGCTCGCTGTAGTAATATAGATATTCGTTTGTTTAAGAATATTGCTAAATTTTTCTGAACATTTCTTTTTATTTTGTTTTATTATTTTATTTATTTACTTAGCTTTAGCTATCTCTTTTGCTTTCTTTCGTTTATTGCTTTATTTTCGCTTTTAGACTTGTCTCATATCATTGCGTTTGTGTGCCTTCTTACTGTTGTCACTGTCAACACAACACTTTTCTGTCATGCCAACATGTCAAGTATTTTGTTATGTTTCTTACACATCCATATATCCTTACATCCTTGCTGTATCCTGGATATCAGTATGTATATATATGTTTTCTTGAGTATGTGTGAGTGTGTATATGACGTGCGAAAAATATGTTTATTATCTTCTCAATTGAGTTGCTGTTGTAAGCTTTCTTGTGTGCTCTCTTCATGTTCTTCTTTTTTCATTTTGTTTTAAGGTGATATTATTGACAGTAAACTTTTACATTAACGTGTTACTGATTGACTTTAATATGAAGTCTGTATACGGTATAAGGGATTTTTGTATTAAGGCTGTATAAAGTGACAGTCAGCAAAATGTAAATTAAACAGTTGTTAATATGTATACCATGCACAGTGTTCCAGAACTGTATATTTTAAGTTACTTTAAGTAGACGTGGCACACACTTAATCCAAAGAAGTCCGTTGTGATCACGCGGGTTGACACATTCCATCTCCATTGTTGAAAATTAATCTGGTATATTTAGGTGTTGTTTACACCACGAGGAAGAGACTTATGTGCATTAGTCCTTGGCGAACCAATTATTACTCCGCAAAAAGGTTCTAACATCATTCAACCTAACTTCCTGAATACCTGTCAAATCCAACATGAAGTCAGATCAGACATACTGTATCCTACGCATAAAACGTTCGACGCTCTCCTTCTTGCCTTCAATCCTACAGCTACAGCAGTAATCACGAGCTGAGATTCCAAGTCAGATAGATATATTGTATAGGAATTAATATCAAGGTTGGCATACAAATCACGCCACACCTGCCTTGTGAGCCTGAATTTTGTGTATCCAGACCATATAGCATTCTGATACCTGAGAGCTATGGTTTAAGCACGAGCTCGCATGCCGAAAGGGACATATCCAGTGGGACAGGTAACAGCTGCATATTGAGTAGACATATGCAAAAACAGACATATGAAAAAATCATACACCAAGCAGAACTAGTTGACGACAAGGTACTTGGGATCTGATAGCAAACATAGTGGATATAAGATGAGCGATATGAAACCAGAAGCACGCCATGCATCATACATAGTGCATCATAAATAGTGTTTGATTGATACTAATGACCACTAACTGGTGGTTTGTGTTGGTTGCAGCGAACGAAAATACACATTTTCTTTTATTTTTTTCGTTTCAACAGCACAAACAACAGCAACTCAAACTGGATAACGTTTTTCTACTACAGTGACGACCGAAAGATAATGCTAAGATGGGGACGGAGAAACGAAAATATGCGTTCCCTTTTACTTCTGTCCATTTTATGCCCAATCAAAGAGTAACATAGAACAGCAAGACGAACTCCGACCTACTGACTGACTGGTCGTCATCGAGAGAACTTAAAGAGAACTACTTTTATATATTGCTCTATGACACAACGCGTTCAACGTATCAAACAGCTGTAATCTGATTTTCTCGATGTCTTCTCGTTAGGATCCACCAAATCTTTCTTAATAAGAACAGAATACTCTACCCTTTACGGGGGTTCGGTTCGAATTCAGCTTCTTTCTTAATCTTTATTTGTAATGTAATTTGATTAATAGAAATAACATCAATTGTTTCACTCGTGGCGACCACTCCTCTTAGCTTGAGAACAATCGTCTTGGTTTGACAACACTCTTCTGGGGGTCGCTTGTCTGGTCTTAACAATACTCTTCTGGAGGCACTTGTATTGGCTTGAAAACACTCTTCTGTGAATACTAGTATTAACATGACAACACTATTCTGGGACACTTGTCTTGTCTTAACAATACTCTTCTGGGGGAACTTGTCTTGGCTTAACAATACTCTTTGGAGGGCACGTTGCGGACTGGTCGATTTAAGATGATCGGGAACGTAAGGTATTGCACACGCGATTATAATGAAGATGTTATCTTTCGTTTGATATACATTTCATATTGGTTGATATATTTCTAGTATTTTAATTTCTCAAATGAAAATTGTTTAAACACATACACTCAAACATATGTGTGGTGTTTGGTTGAGTGTTTTTGGTTGCTCAATATTGCTTAGGAACATGTATCTAGTAAAAAGTGAAACGAACAACAAGCTAATGTTGCTTGGCAACATGTATCTAGTAAAAAGTGAAACAAACAGTAAGCTAACGTAATAAAGCTTTTTTGCGAAAGCTTCAATAAAGCTGTTGTAACATTAATTTTGAATTGTAAAGCGTAAAGCTTTCACACAACGCTCGAATGCTAATGCGAAGACTCGATAAGGTAAACCTTTTTTAATATTAGGGCGGCCCTCTCAACATTCGCAGAACTTATTTCAATAAAAATATTAATTAAAATACATAAATTAAATTAAGTTTAAAAAAATTGAACATAATATTTTTTTTTTTAAACGGACTTGAATCAAATGCCGTTGGTAAATATAAAAATTACAGCAGACAGACTGTCCCTGCAGGCTGTGTCAGAGACATGGCCATTAAGTTTAACGTAGAATACGCCATCCGATAAGACAGAAAACATATATAACAATAAATGATAAATAATATAAGCAAATGAATTTATTGTTATATATGTTTTCTGTCTTATCGGATGTCTTATCGGATGGCGTATTCAACTGTCTGCTGTAATTTATTTTTTTTATTCAGTTGCATATTACTTGCCATTTGGAATTAGGGGAAAAGTTGCAATGGCATTGTGCCGCCCCCTTTTCTTGTATGGCGGTGGAAAATTTTCAGGCACATCTGAACTTCTTAGTAGTAAAATTAGCAAATATTTTAACTGAGTTGTGAGATATGTGTTCCATCTGGGCATACGAGATCATGTTTCAGAGTTTACTAGGTGGCTACTGGGATGCGATTTTAGGGATTTCATATCATTAAGATTAATGTCAATGTTCTATAACTTCATTGTTGGAACGTCTTCTAGTACAAATATATTGATATGTTCACCTCTTTCATCTGTTGTAATGGCTAAATCATTCGTAGTTCGCGTTTTATGGAAGGGGAATTCTAAAATTCCTTATCAACACAGACACTTTTCGAGCTCGTCGAACAATTCTAGAAATATTTTTATTGCTAATATTTACAATTTGTGAATTTTAGTCTAAATTGAACTAACCACGCTGTCTTCTTTTGCGACACTGTATCAAATATGTAGAATTTTGTATTTTCTTTCTACTTGTGAAAGATCCAAGTGAATGATTAAGGAAATTTAATTATATTATGTAAAAATGAGAATTGTTTTGCCAAATTCTGCTGTGACTTGTTTGGCCCAATAGGACTTATGCCACTCCGAACTAATAAATATAAAGTTGTTTTAATTCATGTTTTTTAGTTTTTTTTTTACAAAAAATCATTGTAGTTCAACACCATTTCCAAGCGAAATTTAAAACATGTCAAGTTTTAAACGTTATATTTGAAATTTGAAATACACGGCCAATTGGACTTTAAAACTACTATTTGAAATTTAACAGACATCAGTGGAAATTTAGAAAAACCTAATTGAAGTTTTACAACTGAAATTGATACACTGGATGCATACAGCGATTATAATACTAATACTCTCCTACGGATTAGTGGTATGGATACATTACCGCTTCCCCTCTTCATACCTCTCACACCTGGCCAAGGTGCAGAGACTGACATGCGTCGCCATTACCGGCGCCCTCAGATCTGCACAACAAATGGCACTGGAGGCGATGTTGAATCTCCGACAGATTGATGTACAAATCAAATGCACCGCGGCGAAAGTGGCCCTGCAGCTAAGGGAATCGAAAATGCCTGTCAATACTACATACTGTTATGGGTCAGTCCTGGGACTTCCGAAAATAAGATCAAACCAAGCGACTACATGGCTCCGAGAGTAACTCAGGACAAAAGGTAATTCAGGAGTAAAAGTACGATGGACTGCTTCTTATCCCTAAACCAAATTCAGGCGCACGAAATCACGCTCTGCTAGGTACAGGGACTTAGCAACATTCACGGCAATGAAATTGCAGACGAATGTGCACAGAATGGGCTCCTGTGCGCGGGAAGACGCTGCGAAACTGGACGTGAATATTCCGCTCGTGGAATTGAGGACCCACGTCGTGATGGGGATCGGTATAGAACTGAAGGGTAGCTCGATCTCTTTGACCGGCCATTGATGGAACACGTATAAAAGGGCTGCTCTTCCTTGGAAAGAACCCACTCAGCACTCTCACAGGAGTCATAACTGGACACTGCATGATAGGTCACATGGCTGCACTCATGAAACTCCATATAAAGACTTTTGCAGAAGCTGATCTGATGAAGAAGAGGAGGAGTCAGTGCAGCTCTTGCTTTGATCATGTAGAGCCAGGTTCCGATTTCGTGGGTAATGGGTAACCCATTGTTATTGCCGTGGGGAATGGGTAGGGATGGTTTACCCATTACCCACAGGGTATGGGGAAACTAATGGGTAGCTACCCACGAAATTGGGGAAATACCCATCACGATTACCAATTACCCTCAGGGTATTAGGGAAAATAATGGGTAGCGTTCACGATTACCCACGTGGAACAATTTAGATATTTATTTTTTAAAGAGTATTTTTTTTGTGGGACTTTTTCTCAAAGGAGTAGGGTAAACCAAAATTATTCTGGGATTATACGTTCCAATATTCTTCCCGTAATAAGCATTTCAATTTGTGACACAAGTTAAGAACGACTTCTGGCATTTCATTGTAGTCAGAAAATGTATCTTAAAATTGTTTTTTTAATAGTTAAATTTTTTCCTCGTCGTTTTAGTGGTACATCTTGGTTTTTAATTCGTCCAACGAAACACCCTACTGTCCATACCATTCTATATCATTTTAAGTTCCCTTCCCTTATGGTTGTTTGCATCTTTTCATGAAATTAATTTTAGCTTAATTTTCTTGACTTTTGATGTTTCCTGTGGTAGCAGCAAATTAAATTTCAACACGATTAGACGCAGACATGCAACAAATTTCACCGTTGCCGCCACTGTCGTCGCCGTCGGCGCCGCTGCTGCGTATTATTTAATGGTTCAAAAGCCTTAAAGAAATTTCAATACGATTTGGAATTGGAAAGCACAAAAACACAAACACAACACGATATCAAAATAAGGAGCGGTAATGTTTTATTGCCTTGGATGTAGACTTAACACGCAGATTTGGACTTTCGAGGCCCATTTCTTATAAATCCTAAGAGAAAAAAGGGGTTTGATATTTAGGTCGCAAAGGAAAGGAGAAAATAAAAGTTTAATCACATACCAGCAATCTTGTTGGCATATGATGATGACTAACACACTTTGACATGTTAACATTCATAATGACACCTTAAGTCGTGATGATACAACGACGATTATAATACAAATGCGATATCCTTTCTGTTTGATTTTTGTTGCTTTCCAAATGTATTGAAACGCCATATACGATATTTATGTATCTCTGGCATGGAATAGCTGGAAAATATGTTTAAATTTATTTACTATCTGGCCATTTTTTTTTTATTTCATTATCTATATTGGGAATTCGCTTTCTTTTCTTTCTGTGGCAAAACTCATCAAAATAATCCCTGTGATATGACACGATGACCATTCAATTTTTTTGAACTTTATTTGGGTTTCTGTAAATTCGTTCTGCTGTAGCATGACGAAATACTCTTACTGTTACAGGACCTTAAATATTTTGTGTCGGGTTTTAAAGTATTTTGTAATATGACTTAATTTGTGTAGAAATTTGGGGATGAAATAAAATTTCAATAAAATACACACATAAAAACCACATGTTTGATGGGTATTAAATTGCAATAAGGTCTTAGCTCCCTAAAGTATGCTATAAAAGTAACTTCTTGAAATTGAAATTGTTTAAAATGCACTATTTGCACATACATAGGAATATCTTAGTTTTGCGCTCAAAAAATCAAGGGCACACATTTTCACTTTATTAAGCACCATGCGACACTAAATTTCATGTCAAAAAAATTCCATACAACCTGAAAAATAACGGGCTCAGCAATATATTGCAGGAAACATGTACATGTTTGTACGCACTGTTTTCACGAATTGAAGATCTGTTGCCTTTTTGTTTCTTTGTTGTGTGTCTCGTTTTTGTTTTTAGCGATTTCAAAACCATGTCACGTTTGGGCAACAAAGACATATATTATAACCTATTAAGCATTGATGTATTGGATAGCAAACACATTGTGTTTGGGCACATGTATAGTCTGTTTGCGACTAGTTGCAAACACGTTATATTTGCATCCAAACAACAACAAACAACTGATTTTCCAGCGTGTACTCTTTGAAATTAAACCCACATATACCGAGCCATAGCCTTAGACGGTTCGACACCTTTTTCTTGCGTCCGTTTATTTCCAGTCTTCCAATTTTTTGCGCGCAAGCCTGTTCTACTGCAATTTTCTACGGCTACATTGAAAATTGATGACGTTTCCTACGTCCCTGCTGGCGTTATAATACTTCAATTATCCACAACCGCAACACATGTAAAATATTTTCTTTAAAGAAAAATTCCTACCATAAAGTGTAGAAATTTTTAAAAGAAAAGAAGAAAGAGAACTGGTAGAAATAAAAAACATAAACTGCAAAAAAAAAATGTGAATGTATGTATGAGTAAAGAGAAATGCCATGGGTAAATTATAAATTTTATGGGTTTAAGTCTTTTGCAGCAATTCCGCAGAATGGAAATATAAAAGAAAATGAAAATGATACGCCATAATCATACATATGGTGAAATTCGTATGTCTTGATACACAAGCAGGGGGGTAGGAAAACGAGATGTATATGACTGATCTAAAAGAGAGTAAAAACAAATTTAATGCAATTATATTTCCATATAAAATCCAAATACGAATCCTGAAAATGCTCGCACACACATACATATGTATATGACTTGCTTTTGTGGGTTGTGCAAAAAATAATAAAAAAATAAAAAAATGTTGCATAATTTAAGGCTTATGAAAAAGTAAGGAAATAAGAAATATTTTTAGGATGATGATTGCTAATTTGCGGCAAGTGTATGGATATTAAACACAGGGGAGAAGTATTGCTTTTGTGGTAATGAATTGAAATGGTACTTTATATTTTTTTGCCCACTTTTCTTTGGTAATAAGATTTTGTTTAGCGAAAATTTGCATACAAATTTTTGCTTTGTAAGACAGAATGTGAAAGTGTGTTATTTTTAAGTTATTGAAAAGCAACAATTTAAATCCCTTACCCAATTTCTGCTACTCCGCCTCACTCTTTGCTTGAGGTAAGGGATACCTTTCTATATATATGCGGTTCAGTTTCTGGGGTGCGTTAGATGGGTGTTGTTACTTAACCTCTACTCTAGAGAAAATGAAATTTTAATCTGTGGGGGGGGTTCCCTTTTCAGTATAACATCCACCTTGTGTTTGTGAGCAACCGGCTTGTAACAACATATTCACATAACACAAGGACATGCATTCATTCCATTTACGTTTTATTTTTATTGTTTCCATTCTGCTGTTGCTCACTATTGCTTCAACAGCAGATGTCGTTCGATGCCGCCGTAGCTGTGTAATTTATGCACCCTTTTACCAAAAAATAAAATTTGTGTTTTCATTTCGGATTAGTTAAATATATTTGCAGAGCACAACTAAGACCCCAAACGACAAAAAAAAAAGGAAGACGTCACGACGCAACAAAAAATATGAATAAATGTCTGGTTCATAGCTCGGGAAACCCCCAACACTTTTGAGTGTTAAAACAATGAATGTAGTCTGTAGTAAACTAAAGTCTGCTGCAATGAATGTTGTTGTTCTTGCCATCATCCCTTTCACCTTGCCGCCCTTAAGGACTTTAAGTCCTTTGTATTTGATAACCATAAACAAAAAAAAAAAAAAAAGACAGTGTCATAAAATGGAAACACGTCGGCAAAAATAAAAGTATTTTCCTACTTCAAATTTACCATAACATTCCATTACCTTGCAGCGAGGCTTAAAAGGATGTCTATCTAACAATTCCTTGGTATTGAAAATTTGCTTTAAAACTGCGAAAATTCCAAAGCAATTATTAGATTTATTCCTGCAAAAAATTCTCAAGTTCATTTTCAAAGTTTGACATGGCTTTGTTTATGTGTGAAACATGATTCGTTGGAGCATTTTCTCAAGAGATTAGCTATAATCGAGTTTTTTTTATATGCTGGTATAAAAATTTTATTGGCTTAAAGAATTTCTTAGTCAAATGAGTATCGTTTGTCATGTCTGTAGGGCAATAATGCGATTATGTTAAACAATTCAAATGCACATGTAAAATTGCCGATACGATATTATACTCACCTTCAGAAATGTTTTAAAAAATTTTTCGAAATCAGTTGAAATAACGTTGATTTAAAATTTTCAAAGCAATCAAATTTGATGCTCAAATTTGCTGAGCAATACGAGGATTGCGAAGCTGGCAACGCTATTGGTAACTGTTACAGTTTTTAGCTTAACGACACTCAGAACGTGGTAACGTGCGAGCTATATTTCTGGTTTTTAGTGGTTTTTATATTTCACAACGTTTCACGTGGATTATCAAGAGGAGGACGCATTGATGAACTTAAATCTTGGGCAGACGTTTGCTTCATGCAGGTCGTCTAAGACCGGTTGTTGTACCAGAAAACAAGGATGCTGTGCGCAAACTGGTTTCGCACGATCGTCACGTGATATACGATAATCTAGAGGCAAACTTGGGTATTACTTCCACTCCTATATATTAAACACTAAATAATCTTCCAAGATTATCCAAATCCGGCAAAAATTGTTCGGTCACGAACCACTGCAAAGAAAATGGTGGCAAGCTTCTTCGGCAGAACTGGTCTCGTGGTAATAGTTCCATTAGACCACCGTAGCATGTGTAATTGTAAATGGTACACAACCATTTGTTTGCTTTACGTTTTAGGTGAACTAAGGAAATCAAATTTTTCTGTGGCCGTAGGTGGTGCAATGGCTGGTGTGCGCGGCTCTTGGAACGTGGTTTCGATCCCTGCTCTCACCACCTTACATTTCCTTCAACGACGGCCACCTCGCTTAGTGATGGCAACACTATTGGGAAATTAGCCATGAAAAGATTTCTCCAAATACCGTTCGGAACCGGTGTAAAACTGCAGGTCCCAATCAGTGAGTTAAAAATTATACATCGAGAATTGAGAAGAAGCTCCCGATAAACCCTTCATGGGATGTAAAGGGAAACGGTTTTTTTTAAGGAAAACGAATCGCCTGTATGATCGCTGCCTTGGCCATGACATTAAGATTGTAGTAGGAGATTTTAATGCTAAAGCAGGCAGGAAAAATGGGTTTCATCCAACTATTGGCAATTTCAGTCTACATGCTGACAGTTCCGAAAACGGTATGAGACTGATTGACTCTGCCGCGACAAAAAACATGATCATTAGTGGTACAAGATTCCAGCATAAGGACATCCACAAAGCTACCTGGGTATCCCCTGATCAAAGAACGAGGAACCAAATTGATCAGAAGATACAATGGTAGCTTTGTAGACGTCCTTTGTGGATGTCCTTATGCTGGAATCTTGGAGCACTCATCCAGTGCAATGGACGTACGAATAATTAAAGGAGCTAACATTGATCCTGATCACTACCTGGTAGCAGCAAAGGCTCGGACAAGATTAGTAAAGCGAAAATCGTACGAAACCAGACGCATGAAAGCTACACATCGGAAAGCTGCAATTATCAGAGGTAGCCACAGCCAACTCAAGGAAGCTCTCGCAACTTTTCGCACAGAACCCGCCCCCTCCTGATCATGAAGTGCAGTTGAATCCCATTTCCGACTCTATAAAAAGCGCCCCAAGAACCGTACTTGGTTTTTTAACACCGCTTCGCAACAAACCATGGTACGATAAAGAGTGTCGTATCGTATAGCAAATGATGAAATGACAGCTGCTCGTATGGCAATGTTTCAGTCAATTGCAACGCAAGCTGCGACTGAGCGGTATAGGGAAACAGAAAAGGAGGTAAACCGTCTGTTTAGACGTAAGAAACGGCAGTGGAGAAAGCGCGAGAGTGAGAAAATTGAGACATAAAGAAGGACGAACGATGCCCGAATATTCTACCAAAAAGTCAAAAACCGAACTAATGTTCATGGTTCAGGCACCCTTTCAGTAAATACAAGGACGAAAATCTCATAACAGTTGTGCAGAACATGTTGGGAATATGCCGAGATTATTTCTTCGCGCTACTGGTGCCTGAGATATCCAATGACGATGAGACAATTGATCACAATTTAGACGATGAAGTCGATTGCCACCCTCCAACCAAGACGAGGTCAGAACATCTATTGCCCGTCTTAAAAACAACACAGCTGCAGGAGCCGATGGATTGTCGGCGTAGGTGTTTAAGGCTGGCAGCGATAAACTGATACGGTGCATTCTTCTTCATTAGTAAAATTTGGTTAGATGAATCCGTGCCCGGAGATTGGAGTCTCAGTGTACTATGCCCCACATGTAAAAAAGGTGATCAGAGTCTCTGCCCCAACTACCGTGGAAAAAGCTTTTTATCCATAGCATATAACGTTCTATCAAGTGTACTGTGCGAAAGACTAAACCCAATTATCGCTGACCTGATAGGACCATAACAGTGTGGCCTTAGGCCTACAACTGACCAGATTTTCACCATATAGATAACCCACGAAAAACAAATCGACACCTATCATCTAGTTGTCGATTATAAGCCGGCCTTCGATAGCCCGATTCGGAAGAAACTCTACGAATTAACGTCTGAGCTCGGTACGAGTATTCCTGCACTCATACACCTTTGCAGGAAGTAGGTAAGGATCTTACCGAATATTTTTAAACTAAGCGCGGCCTCTGTCAAAGCGACTCCCTTTCGTGCGATCTCTTTAACATCTTGTCAACATGTATAAAACCATCAGCAGCAAAAGTCGCATGCTGCTCGCGCATGCTGATGATGCAAATATCATTGATCGTACAATCAGAGAAGTTACTGTCGTGTTTTGGAGAATTGAGAAGGAGTCAGCAAAAGTGGGTCTGAGAGTAAATGAGGACGAGACAAAATTAATGGTTTCGACGAGTAGGGCCTCCACGCGAGTAGACCCAAGCGTGAACGTTGATAACCATTACAATTTCGAGGTGGCGGACGAATTTATACACTTTATATCTGCCGTAAACAAAAATAACAGCGTCAGCCTTGAGAGCAAGCGAAGAATTGTGCTTGCGAATATATGCTATTTTGGGCTAAGCAAGCACTTTCGATATAAAGCCCTCTCTCGAAAGTCGAAAATCCAGCTATACCAGACTCTCATACAACCTGTCTTGCTTTATGGCCCAGAATCCTGGGTCTTATCGCAAGCAGACGAAACATCTGTAGGAGTCTTCCAGAGAAAAATACTCCGAACGATATATGGTCCTACATTGCATACCGGCGAGTATCGGCGACGCATGAACCGATTTTGATATAGCGAACCGGATCAATCTAACGAAATTGTGCTGGCCAGGCCATGTCAGTAGATTGGATGGAGAGGAACTATCTCGAATATCTCGAAGGGTTTCCGAAACCGAACTTGAAGAAATACGAAAAAGAGGAAGGCCAATACTCCGCTGAAGGGATCAGGTTGACGAATCCCTGCGTACACGTGGCAGCACCAAGTCTTGAGATAAGGCAAAAGATCGAATTGGTTGGCGAAATATGTTATCTTTGTTTTATAAGTTTCCTGAACCTCCGGTGTTGTTTGAGACCGGATATGTAAGTAAGTAAGTACTAAAGAAGCCTTATATTAAAATATACTTGAGCTTGAATAAATTTGGAAAATTAAATTTTAAAAAACGCACCGACTGAAAATTCGCGCGTGTAGACAATGAATACAAGTATATTTTAAAAAGGTTGAAATACATTCAAAGAAATCAATTTCTAAAACAGAAATATGTGGAACTAGTAAATACAAAGTAATTCAACTTAAGCCTCGGTTTGCGCATAAAAGTATGCTTTAGTTTATGTTATTGCTTAATGGCCACTAAACATTTTTCTAACCGCCCATGATTCAACTTATTGCAAAAAGCTTTCCCCTATCCGTTAATGGGATGTAACAGGTATACAATTTACTATTTTTGAAACAGACGAAAATTTATTTTCTCTTTTTCTAGGAATCATGTAAAATGCTTCAGCGTCATTCGAGCATAAATTGTGTTCAATTTTTTTCTCAGCTTTTATATACATATCTATCCGTGGCAACACTAAACTACAAAGTTCCAATTCACGTCTATGCACGAAATCAATACAAACAATACAATCAATACATTTCATATTTACACATGATTTCGTAATACATCAAACATAAAATCTACTATCGCATTTGTTAGATTCCACTAATGAAATATAACAGAAACAACAAACTACTCCATATAAATCTACAAAAATATGTAAGTATATAAATTTCTACTATTGTGTACAAATTTTCAACATAAAAGTATAAATAAAATTTATGATCCATTCCCACTTAGTTAACCAATGGCAACATGGCCGGTACATTGTATCGAATTGGCCTAAGTGGCTTCATATTTATGCTTGTATGTGTGTATGTAATTGCCAACAATGTCATGGACACACACACACAACAATATTTGAGAGTCATTTCGTAAAGCCAACACAGGATAAACAAACAATCGGGACAAATGTTGTTTATCTAAAGTAATTTTAACGCCAAATAAAACAAAATATTTATTACATTCAAATTTATTATAAATAAACTCAAACTGAACGTGAACAATAGAATGCACACACATATGTAGGTAGGTAGTATATAACTGACACGCTAACATGAAAATATAGAAAATGTTAACATACACTTGCATGCAAAAGTATGTATGCAGACTGACGAAAATTGGAAAAAATATTATGGTGTTTTATTCTCAACGTGGGGTGTACTGTTAGCTTAACGTTTCCATAGATTGTCATGAGTCAAAACGGGGCACTATCCTCCTAATTCTGTTTTACGGTTTTCAGACAGGGTTTCGCAGACAAATAATGAGAGGAGACCCTTGTTAAAAGCATATTTGTAATGCAGTTAAAATCATATTTGTTTAAGTCAACAACTATCTGTGAAATTGTTAGCATCATGTGTCGCCGATGGCATTTACACAATAATATTCCAGTGACATGGCATGAAAAGATTATAAGAAGTTGTAAAACACTGGTAAGCACTGCGTTAACTA
Organism: Phaonia tiefii; assembly: GCA_963931995.1. Lineage (NCBI taxonomy): Eukaryota > Metazoa > Arthropoda > Insecta > Diptera > Muscidae > Phaonia > Phaonia tiefii. The sequence continues at coordinate 174,658,827 of OZ008371.1, read as the reverse complement.
TCTTCTAGCCTCACCAATCCATACCTATAACTTTGCTCTTAATCCAAAATGTTGAACTTAAGAATAATTGTCATTACTAATTAGTCAATAGGCGAGGTGACAGTCATCATAGAATTTGAATTCACATTGTCATTTATAAGAGTTGCGTCCACTACTTGTGCAATCTCAAGATGGGTGCTATAACACCAAACTAGGCTCAGACTTATACAGGGTGGGTGGAATTGAACGATGTGGCTCGAATTCTTTATAAGATTATTCTGGAACGAAGTTTCTGATCGCATGTTGAGGGATGGTGGCTAAATGAAAAAAAAATAAACAACTTTTTCTTAACACTATTTTGCCCAGTACTTTTGCTTTGGTTTGTATCTAGACTAACATATGTTGGGAAATTTCTTCTTTAATGGGAAGTTTTCTAGGTGGAGCCTGTAACCAATATTTAGTATATATTGTAGATTTGCACCCAATAAAAAGTAAATTTAGAAAAATGTACCTATTCTTGAAAAAAGGACTAGTTCTAAAAAACTGTCCCATTTCTTGAAAAAAAATAAAAATAAAATAATTTCTTTTCTTTTCTTGAGATAAGCAGCCTTTCTGAAAATAAGTCCATTTTCTTAAAAAATAAATATTTCCTGAAACGAGTACCACTTCTAAAAAAAGTACCTGTTCTTAACAAAAGTACATCTTTGTAAAAAAAAATTATACCCTTATGGATTTTTCCTGCAGAAAGTACTTCTTCTTAAAAATAGTACCTTTTCTTAAAAAAAACATTAGGTTTTAATAAAAGAAGTACCACTCTTTACAAAAGGACATTTTCGGGAAAATATAATACATATATATAATTAATATATCATTCTTAGGAAAGGACCTAAAAATATATTTTAAAAAAAAAATACATTCTGTTAAAAATTTTACACAAAGTATCTTCTATTAAATATCCATTAATATTATCTTTTTTTTCAACGCTCGCCTTAGGCGTGCTGGAATTAAATAGTAAATAATATATAGCGGAAGGAACTTCGTTCCAACCGGATGTCCCCTGACACCTCAAGTAATTTTATTTGTCAATTTTGTCAATGTGAAGTTCGGATTTCCAATTAAACTGATTCATTAAACATAATTCATTAAAATACCTAACCAAACCTGCAGGATATGGACTACTGAGAATCCAGAAATATTGCCTCAACGACAAATATACCTACTTACATACGTATCTGGTCTCGAACAACCCCGGGAGTTCAAGGACCTTACAAAAAGAATATAACATATTTCAATAACCAGCTTGATCTCTTGGCTTATCTCTCCAGTTGGTGATACGAAGTGTATGCAGGGATTCATCAACATGATGCGTTCAACGGAGTCTTGGTCTTCCTATTTTTCGTCTACCTACGAGTTCGGTTTCGAAAACCCTTGGTTTCGTCTTGATCCGTTCTAATGACATAGCCTAGCCAGCACAATCGCGCTAGTTTGTTGCGCTTATCTATGTCAATGTCTATGTCATGGTTCATGCGACGCCAATACTCGCCGTTGTGCACTATAGGGCCATAAATATTTCAGAGTATTTTTCTCTCTAAGACTCCTAGATATGTTTCGTCTGCTTGCGATAAGACCCAGGATTCTACGCCATAAACCAAGACAGGTTGTATGAGAGTCTGGTATAACTGTTACTCGAGAGATGGCTTTATCTCTAAAGTGCTTACTCAGCCCAAAATAACATCTATTCGCAAGCACAATTCTCCGCTTGATCTCAAGACTGACGTTGTTGTTCTTGCTTACGGCAGAACCGAGGCATGTAAATTCGTCCACCACCTCGAAATTAGAACGGTTATCAACGTTCACGCTTGGGTCTAATCGCGGGGAGGACCTGCTCGTTGAAACCACTAATTTTTTCTTACCCTCATTTACCGTCAGATCCACTTTTGCTGACTCCTTCTCAATTTTCGAAAACACCGCAGTAACTTCTCTAACTGTGGGTCCAATGATATCTACATTTATCATCAGCATATGCGAGCAGCATGTGACTTCTGCTGCTAATGACTTTATTCATGTTGACTACAACTTTTCTCATATTGATCTCCATTATGGAGTTAAAGAGATCGCACGATAGGGTGTCACATTGTCTGAGGCCACGCTTAGTTTTGAAAGGTTCGGTAAGATAATTGCCAACTTTCACTGCGAATTTGGCGTTTGGCAAGATCATTGTGCAAAGGCGTATGAGTTTTGCAGGGATGCCACGCTCAGACATTGCTTCGTAGAATTTATTCCGTACCGGGCTACCGAAGGCCGCCTTGTAATCGGCAAATATACGCTTGGTGTCCGTTTGTTTTTCGTGGTTCGTCTCCAGGATCTAGCGCTGTGTGAAAAGCTGGTCAGTTATCGATTTTGCAGGTACAAAGCCAGACTGGTATATTTCAATCAGTTTTAGCACATTGCACTTGATGGACCCTTATATGCTTTGGATGAAAGGCTCATTCAACGCTAGTTGACACAGGTTCTCGGGTCACCTTTTTAAAATATGGGGCATAGTACTCTGAGGCTCCAATCGCCGGGCATGCATTCGCCTAACCAAAGTTTGCTAATGAGCTGATGCATGCACAATATTAGCTCATCGCCGCCAGCCTTAAACAGCTCTGCTGATAATATATCGGTTCCTGCGGCTTTGTTCCTCTTAAGCCGGGCAATAGCTGTTCTGACCTCGTCTTGGCTAAGAGGGGGTCAATCAACATCGTCGTCCAAACTGTGATCGATTGTCTCATCGTCATTGGTTATTACATGTGTCACTAGCGTGGAAAAATAATCCCTTCATATTCCCAAGATGCTCTGCACATCTGCGATTTGGGTACTTGACTTTACATAAAAGGAGACGAGAACCATACTCGTTTTTTTCCGTTTTTGACTTTTTTAAAATTTTTGGGGCTTCGTTCTTCCTTCCTATTTCGTATTTCTCACTCTCTCGTTTTCGCCACTGTCGTTTTTCACGCCTAAAGAGACGGTTTACATCTTTCCTTTTCCCCTATGCTGCTCAGTCGCAGCTTGCGTTGCAATTTACTGAAGCATTACCATACGTGCAGTGTTCTTTTCATCATTTGCTATTCGACACTCCTTTATCGTACCATGGTTTGTTTCGAAGCGGTTTTTCAAAACCAAGTACGGTTGTTGCGGTAGTTTTTATAGAGTCGGAAATTAGTTTCCTCTACACTTCAGGATCGTCATCGGGAGGGGTGGGTTCTGTGCCAAAAGTTGCTAGAGTTTCATTGAGCAGGCTGTGGCTACCTCTGATAATTGCAGCTTTCCGACGTCCAGCTTTCTCTGCGTCTGGTTTCATACGATTTTCGCTCTACTTCATCTTGTGCTAACATTTCCTACTACCAGTTAGTGGCCAGTATCGATGTTGGCTGCTCTGATCACTCGTACGTCCATTACACTGGATGAGTGCCTCCCATCAATTACCACGTGATCAATTTGGTTTTTCGCTCCTTGGTCAGGAGATACCCAAGTAGCCTTGTGAATGACTTTATGCTGGAATCTTGTAGCACTAACGACCATGTATGTTTGCGACGGCACAGTCAATCAGTCTCACACCGTTGTCGGACCTGTCAGCACGCCAACAGTTGTATGAATCACATTTTCCCTGCCTACTTTAGCATTAAAATCTCTTTGAACAATCTTAATGTCATGGCCAGGGCAGCGGTCATACGTTTCCTCTAGGAGCTCGTAGAATATGTCTTTGGCATCATCATCTTTCTCTTCTGGCGGGGCATGCACACAAATTAGGGAAATATAAAAATATTTAGCTTTTATGCGGATTGTACCTAGAGACTAGATGTCGCAGTCTTTTCCCAACTACAATTCCCCCACCAAATTCATGTTACTTCTCATGGCAACTGTACTATATGTCGCAGTTTTGTCTTCTTGTGCAACAGTGTCTTGGCCATCGCATTTCCTGGATAGCGGTAATGTCAGCCTTATAGTTTTCGAGGGCATGTCGTCAACAAATGCGGCTTGTTTTTTCTTTGGGTTTCGTTTATTCAGTGCCATTATGAACGGTGTCGGGAGGCAAACCCGGCCCAACTTTTTAGCTACTGAAATATTAAACAATTTAATTGTAACTCTAGTGACTCCTCGTGCAATCTCAAGATGGGTGTCATGACACCAAACTAAGCTCAGAATTATACAGGGTGCCTCGAATTGAATGATGGGGTGCGAATTCATTAGAACGTATTTTTTTAAATTTTATTTCAGAATTATGTAACGAAGACGTGGGAATCTACGATGGAGCAATGAACAGATGAACACCGAACCAAAATCATTGAATTTAATTTTTTAACTCAACTGTTGTTTCAAGCTTCTTCTTTTTCATATTTGTAGCTTGCCGTAAATTTAGTATGCTTGTGTTAAAACACATTGTGTTTCCAATTCAATATTACATGTTGGATACGTAATGAGTAATATGCTACAATATTAGTGACTTATATATGGCGTTGTTAGTTGAAAACTGCGGTAAACAAAAACGTGTCGGAGCAAACAACGAAACAAAAAAAAAACAGCAGATCTGCTATTTAAGAAAACAATGCTGGGACGGAAGTACATGTATGTTCCAAACATAAACATAGTTCCTGCATAATGTTGCTGGGCCAGCGTGTTGTTGTGACTAGCACAGGGTCAATAATAAGCAGAAAAGAAGGACACCCTCTATTCAATACTGTTTCACACACTATTGTTATGACCTAATCTTATATAGAGTTAAAACTTAAGTTTAATTGAATTTTTTGTTAGTGTATTATATTTTCTTACAACTCTGTAAACCCCATTTTACAAGAAATAAGCGGTGAGTATTGTTATACCCTTTACTCGGACTGTCGTGGCGAGGTTTTCTGGGGGAATTGTCAAGCGAACTTCCGTTGTCTTTGGATCTGTTCGTCAGCAACTACAGCCATAAATAATCTCTCCCATGGAATAAAATGTAAGTTGAACCCGGATGTTGCCATCACTTTTTATTTAATAATCCTTTGGAAGTTGTAAATATCTCCCAAGAAGCTCCCATTAACTATCGTGAGCTTAAGCTCGTTTATATCTAAGACCATAACAAAAATAATGGCTTCCCGTTACATCCCATGAACGGATTAGGGATAGCTTCTCACAAACCAGTGAGCGGTGTGCGATCTAACTTTAAAATCACTCATTGTGACCTACAGTGTTACGCCGGTTCCGAGCAATATTCTGAGAAGCTTTATCATGGCTAAATCCTAGTTAGTGTCGCCGTCACTAAGCCAAGTGACCGCCGTCGAAAGAAATTGCAGGTGGTCAGAGCAGGAACTAAACGCACGTTCTCATACACAAAAGCCGCACACACTACCATTGCACCACCGACGGCCGACCATATGGTCCCCTAAGCACCCCCATTTATCGACGGAGCGACAATTATGGTTCTAACAGGATTAAGCCACATGGCATGCTGAAAGGGACTCAATGACTCTTTCACGGTCCATCTTGGGAGAACGCATTATTTCGCGCAGAATCAATTTCAATTGGCCTCCGTATTCACCTAATTTGACCGTTGTTCACTGTTTCCTTTTGGGATATTTAAAAGAATGTGTATACATTTATAAGCCAATCACCTTCCCTAAATTAAAAATAATATTCGAAATTAAATTGAGGCCGAAATATCTGTAAGTTTGCGAAACCTTATGGAAAATGTTTTAAAAAGGGACCGAATATGGCCACAACTTTCGAAGTACCATTTTTTCACGATTAAGCCAAAAATATTTCCTATTAATATATTGTATTTACAAAAAAATATATGACTATAACATCTATTTAATAAAATAATATATTTCGATTTCCTTTG